>CP139506.1:155158784-155733235 GCA_021014915.2 Artemisia tridentata subsp. tridentata
AGTTAAGAAGGTTCAAACTTGCATAATACATTAGTAGTTAGTAAAAATAAAACTTAAAAAATTAAATTGAAAATCATCAGGTCAGTTGATACGCCGTATCTTATGGAAAAAGATACGCCGTATCGAGCCTGGAATAAATACGAATCAGAATAAAAGATGCGTCGCATCCATAACCAGGGATGCGCCGCACTAAAAATACTGACAGAAAGTTTTAAAATCAAAAATAAAAATGCAGAAAATTAAATAAGATATGACCAGTGCAGGCGATGCGTCGCATCTTAGGATGGAGATGCGCCGTATCTTCTGCAGGTCTGACAGACTCGACATAGAAAAGAAAAGTAAAAATTCTCCGGGTTGTCTCCCGGTCAGCACTTGTCTTTATTCCAGAGTCTTCAAGTTAGACTCACGTTCAGCTCCTTATTCTGATCTGTTGATCCCCACATGTTCGTGCACGATGTAGTTGCGAATTACTTCGTCACGAACATATTCCGGCCCCAATTCAAGTACACCTTTGTAGAATCCTTTCATCTTTTGGTACGGATATTCGATCCCTTTCTCAGCGTCATTTTCATCTACAAAAAGAAATGGTGTAAATTTGTAACAAAATTTGTTAGGGGCATGTTTAAACCTTGGGTGAGCACGAGGCATCATGTAAGTGATAACGTTGCTTCCACTTTTAAAGGTGATCTTTCCTTCAAATCTTTTAGCGTTAATTTCGACCTCCTTACAAAATGGTTTCCCAACGATCACGTCACCCATCTCAACATCACGATAAGCATCCATGTTTTCCACCACGGTAGAATTATAGAAATCTTTTGACATTACATTAATTGGTAAAATAGGGAAAAAGTTGGCACTAACCTGTTTAAATCCTATCATGCAAGGAAATTGTAAATTATAAGCACAATCTACATGGATCTTTCTACCATAATCACAGAAACTAGGATATCCTTCAAATTCATCATAATTCTTAGTGTTGATCATATTAATTCTAGGTATATCCATAATTTCTCCTTCTTCAATTTCGGGTTCTAAATCCTCCATAAATTGATCATTGATTCCTAATGGTAAATTAAGATCATTTAATTCAATGTAGTCTCCACTATAGGTCTCAAGTGATTCATTATTTATCAAGGTTTCTCCCATAAAACTAGCTTCAAGATCGAGGTCCATACGTTCTCTTAATCCTAGCACATAGACGCCTCTAATTATGCTCTTAGCAGGATTTTGGCACTTATAGACTAGTTTATTATTCCCTACCTTTAATGAGATTTTCCTTTTAAACACATCAATCTTAGCATGGGCGGTAGACAAGAAAGGTCTTCAGAGGATTAAAGGAATCTTAACGTCCTTGGGCATATCTAATATAACAAAGTCTACAGGGAAAACAAACTTCTCAATATTAACTAGCAAATTTTCAGCAATCCCTTCAGGTCGTTTTACCGTTTTATCAGCCAATTCAATAAGCAACTTAGTTGGTGCTAATTTTCCTAGTCCTAGGGTAGTGAATGTCTTAAGGGGCATAACACTAACGCTAGCTCCTAAGTCAGCTAACACATTATTGAAAGATATATCATTAATCGAACAAGGTAAAGTAAAACTTCCTGGGTCCTTTTCTTTATGAGGCAAGGCATGTAAGTTGGTTGCAGAGCTCTCTTCTTTCATTGTAGCCTTGATCTCCTCTTCAATCTTCGTCTTCTCTTTTAGTAATCTCCTTAAACTGATTGAAGAATTAAAGAAAAATTCGGGCTTTGCAGCATCATTACCATTCATCAATCTTTTAGGAAAAGGTATATTAGGCGTGACTTCTTCAGTGGTGCTTATGGCCTTGACATGATCTCTTGGGTTAGTTTCAGTCGAGCTAGGTAAACTTTCGTATCCCCTTTCTTGAAGAACCTTGCTCATTTGTCCAATTTGTTGTTCCAATGCTTTGATCGAAGCTCCTTGATTTCTTGTTATAGTATCCGTTGAGGCTCGGATTTCTTTGATCATAGCAGTGTTCTCTTCATGTCTTTTAGCAGCATCGGCCATAATTTGCTTTAAAGTGTCATCTAAAGTCTGCCTCCTTTCTTGATAAGTGGGATTAAAGTTGTTCTTTTGATAGTATCCCGGAGTAGCTTCCCTAAATCTTCCTGAAGGTCGGAATGGTTGTCCAAATTGTGTGTAGTATGCTTCTTCAAAAGTCTCACTTTCATTCTTATTAGGGCAATCTTTAGTGTAGTGAGGTCCTTCAAAATTTTCACATCCAACTTGGGCAGCATAAACTTTTTCATCACGCTTCTTCATCTCTCTACTAATTTTATCCAATTGAGCTTGAATAGCAGCAAACCCGTCAAAATTAGTGCTGCTCTTAGACCTAGTAGAGGTTCTGTCATGCCATTTTTGAGAATGATCAGCAGCTTCTTGGATAGCTTTTCTAGCATTGGCTGCACTCATTTGAGGCACAGCTCCCTTAGCATCCAAGATTTGTCTAGTAGGCACGTCCAATCCTTGATAGAGCAATATTATCTCCTGCATTGGACTTAGATAATGTTGAGGGCATTTCATCAACAAGTCTTTAAATCATTCCCAAGCTTGATAAAGAGTTTCATCAGGCTCTTGCTTGAAACTGTTGATAGCCTCCATCTTTTTAGCAGTTTTAGCAGGTGGACAATATCTTTTCAGGAATTTGCTCTTCAAATCTTCCCATGTTGTGATTGAACTAGCAGGTTCATTCCTTAGCCACTTATTAGCAGCTCCTTTAAGCGAAATTGGAAAGATTCTTAGCATAAGTTGATCGTCAGAGACTCCTTCTGTAGTAAACAAATCTGCTATCTCGAGGACTTTTTCAACATGTTCATTAGCATCTTCATGTTCTGTTCCACTGAAAGCATTTTCTCTTAGCTCCTTGAGAAACTGACCCTTCAACTCAAACTTTGACTTTTCATCAAACTTTGGTCTAGCAACACCTGAACTGTAATCAGCACGGGTATTGTTCATGTATTCCTCCATAGTAGTGTTTTCTGCCATTGTTTCTGTTTCTTCTTCCTCTTTCTCTTCAGAAAAATAATCAAGCTCGAATGAACTTGAAATTTCAAAGCTTTTAAGCGAATGTAAGGCTCGTTCAGGATCTTCGAAAGGTTTAATCAACTTCTTAGTTGAACTCCTGGTCATGCACTTCCTGAAACTATCACAAAAGCATCAGTAGGGTATGTTCAAGAAAGTAATATATCAGAAAATTAACAACGAAAACGGAATACGAAAAATAAAAGTTACTGATATCTGCAGACGATGCGCCGTATCCAAAAAGTTGGATACGCCGTATCTTATAATCGTTAAAATTTAATCAGAATTTTATTCAGAAAGCAGATACGCCGCTTATAAATTCGAATGCGCCATATCAGTTTTAAATTATCAAAAATCGATTATACTATTAAAATTAAATGCGTCGTATTAACAAAAGCTAATGCGCCGTATTTTCGTTACGTTTTAAAATACAAGATTTTTTATTCAGTAGATGCGCCGTATCGATAAAAATCGATGCGTCGTATCTGTTTAATATTTCGAAAACTGTTTTTAATTTAAATAATAAATACGCCGTATCTGCAAAAACAGATGCGTCGTATGGCGTTATCGTTTAGAAAAATTTCTTACTAAAAACAGAATACGCTGTATCTTGGGGAAAGATGCGTCGTACTCGAATTTACTAAACGCGTTGTATTTTATAAAAATTAAACGCAATACGCCGTATCTATGAAAATAGATGCGCCGTATCGTTTGTATCAGCACAGTACAACGATAGCAGAATGCAGAAAAAAATAAAAAGAAAAAAAAATCAAACAAAAAGAAACAAAAATGAAAGAAAATAAAAACACACAAAAACAGAAAATATGCAAATAATACAATGAATGCAATTTATCTAATATATAACAGAGTTAGCGGTTAGAATCTAAAAATTAAAAAGAAAAGCAAAACCTAGTTAAAATACTAATCAAATTAACATATAATAACAATTCACTCCCCGGCAACGGCGCCAAAAACTTGATGTGCGTGTGTATTGCTCTAATTCTTTTATATCCACGGCAGCGGCTCCAAAGGCTTGGTGCGCGCGTGATATCGTTGTGGTTTTAGCAGTATTAATGCCTACTCAAGTTTTAAATTTATATTTAGCCGACTTATCAATAAAACACACACTTTAACGAGCAGTGTACCCGGTCAGTATGAATATAATGGTAAGTAGAGTGTCGATCACTAAGAGTGGAACGTATTATCTAGTTATTCTAATCAGTATTTTAATATCCTAGGTTAGCTATACAACCTAATCTAACGCAAGGGGGTTTAGCCTGAGAAACTGGCACGGTTTGGTTATGATTAAATATAAACTAAACTAATGAGCACGAATCAGCGATTAGCACACACGTACAAAGATAGATACTCGAGACAATAAGAAGACCTGTCCTGATAATTAAGTAGCTTGTCACTTGTTTTATTGCTAGTTTTATATGAAGTGTATGTAATTAACCCTTTCTCGTTGGCTCTAATCTTATCGGCGAGTAAACCCTTAATGATCGCTTATGTCTATCCCACTATCCTAGAAACGATAGAATAAATAGGCGAGGAAGGGGCATGGCGACCCAAGCAATGCTCAGCTAGACACAGAGGTTATCAATGCACTAATAAAAGTCACCAAAGACATCAACATATAAACTTTAATTAATGGGAAAGCAATTTTAAGGGGTGCCCATGATTTTCCGTAGTCACATGGAATCGGCCCATCAATCCTGATGAATTAAAGTGTACTAATACAATAAAACAAAACTACTTAATGAATTGAATACATGCAGGACCTTCTTACAGCTCTTGTATCTTCGTTTAGGGTGTGTCTTGTGCTGCTAACACGTCTGAATTCGGCTTTAGGGTTTCTGTCTCTCTCTTCTGAGTTAAGCTATATATCTCGAAATTTGTCTGGCCTTGGGGTATTTATAGTTTCTGTCTGAGGGTTAGATGCGGCGCATAGGATAAGTAGATGCGGCGCATTGACTTAACTTCGCGTGGGGTCCAAGATTAATATATTCAGGAATATTCATACACCGCCTTAAGATGCGGCGTAACTCCATTTCTCTATGCGGCGCATGTCCTTTGCTGTCTTGGATTGTCACTTGTGAAATCTTGATAGTGATGCGCCGTATGTACTAAGTATGTTGCGGCGTATCTGGAGCAGAATGATCTTGATCTTGTACATTTCAGTAGACTCTTAACATCTTGCTTGTTTTGCTCCATAATTGGTCCAAAATCGCCAAGTTTCACATAATACTTGTTTTTACCTGAGAATTACAAAAGTAAACATTAACGTATCAATTCTCATATATAATATAATAAAACAAGTCAAATAAATAGGATAAATGATGATAATAAAATGTACTTATTTGAGTTCATCAGCCTTGTTCCCATAACCTTTGCTCCTGCCATCTTGTTGTCTAGGCCTCCTGTATTCCCTTGAATAGTGCCCCATCTTATGGCAATTGTAGCATTCAATCCTTGATTTGTCAAAACCAGCAGTATCATTGCTGCTGATGGTGACCTTCTTTCCAGTTCTTTGGTAGAATTTCTTAGCCTTCATGCTAAGAAGAGAGATCTGCCATTTGAGGTCCATTTCCTCCAGATCATCATCATTGATTTCCTGGAGATCTTCATGAGTCAGCATTGACCCATCATTCTGGCTTGTCAGGAAGGCACAACAGGTTTTCTCTTCCAGAATACCAATAGTACTGCTTGATGAACTAGCAGTACTAACATTGGGGTTAGCAGTACTAACTCCCACAGCAACCTTTACTTCTTCAACTAGACTTGAGTTACTAGGAGATGACACAAAGGTCATGTACCCAGTTCTTGAACTAGTTCCTCTAACCTTCTTCACATCCTGCTCAATAATCTTGAAGTTGCTGTATAAGTCCATCAGGCTCATAGTATCAATGTCTGGTTTGTTCTTCCAGACTACCACATGGATAGCCCATTCTGTAGGTAAACTCCTCAAGAACTTGGAGTTCAGATCTTCTTGAGATATATCCACACCAAGAACCGCAAGTTGGCTAACAGTCTTTTGAAGCCTGTTGAACATGTGATCCAAAGACTCATTGCTGGTTGCAGTGAAGTTCTCAAAGTTCTGCTTTAGGAGAGTCTTATATGTCTTCTTGGTGGCTTCATTCCCACCATATCTTGCAGTGATTGCCTGAAACAAGGTCTTGGCATCCTTGAACTTGCTGAAATTCAATAGCTGATCGTTTGGAATGGTCATCATCAGCAAACTTCTGGCCTTGAGGTCATTTCTTTTCTGAAGACTCTCTTCTGCAGTTACTAGAGAGGTCTGTACAACTGTTTCTACCTTACCATCAACTGCTGTTGTAGCAGTTGAAGGCTTGAAAGAGTCTCCTTCTTCAATAATTTCCCAGAGTGCATAGTCTTGCACCTGGAAGTATTTTTTTATTCTTAACCTCCACATGTCGAATTCATTCTACTTAAGCATTGGCAATTTAGCAGCCATGTTTGTTTGTGTAGTCTCCATGTCCATTACTTTTTCTTCTAAATCAACAGTATCAACCTAGCTCTGATACCACTTGAGGGGATTATAATACACTTAGGATGTTACTCCTTTATAACGTGTCTTAGATACTTTGAATGAATGCAGTTAAGTTTGCGGAATCTACTTAACCACACTTAGAAGAATGTTGGTTTATTTGATGGAACAGTGATTTATAGATGAACAATGAACACAATGAGAATAACACCAAATGATTCAATATTATTGCTTGAATAATACGAGTGATCTTGCTATCACTAGGGTTACAAAGACCTTGAATCTTAACAAAACTCTATGACTTATATATATTAATCGTATAACCTAGGATCTCCTTTTATAGACTTAAGGAGTCCTTTACAAGATAAGTATTCTACCGTATAATTCTAACTAAATAAGATATACACAAAATCCTTTCCATACTTATCCGAAATACAAATTGCTAGGTTAGTACCTTCTGATATACTAACAGTACTAACCTAGCAGTTTGTACTGTTAGTTATATCTCAGCAGTCTTCATTCCTATACTAGCAGTTTGTACTGTGAGTGTATTCTTCAGCAATACTAACTTCAGAACATTTAATTCCCAACAGTAGGTATGAGTGTTGGTGTATTAGCAATCAATGCTATTGGATCGTGATTCTTCAACATCTTCTCTTTCTTTATTTCATCTGCTTCAGCTTAGTTTTGCTTTAAGAAATCATAAAGTTGATCAAAGTTCATAGCATGCAAGTCCTTGGTTTGATTAACTATAGTGACATATCGTCCCCATTCTTCTTGAAGGTTGTTAAGGAACTTGATGTTGCTAACTATCACTGAAGGAGTCAACTTGTTTCTTGTAAGCTCGTTTACAAGAGTAAAGTAGCGATGATAGTAAGATTCAATGGTCTCTCCAGGTGTAGATGTGAATTTCTCAAACTCTGTTAATAGATTATTCACCATGTCCTCCTTACCAATTTCAGTTCCATGACATAATCTTTGAACTCTTTCCCACATTGCATTAGCACTTTCACAGCTATCTACTGCAACAAATATCTCTTGTGACAATCCTAGTTGGATTAACTGCATAGCAAGATCACCAACTTTAATTTGAAGTTTGTCATCCTCACTGTATTCTGCTTCTGTTTGATCACGAAGGTGAGGTAAAACTGGTGGTGTAAGGTTAGGATCTCCCAGATCTTGGATTTGTCGAGGCTTAAAAGGTACTTTCATAATGGATTTGATCATGAGTCTTCCATTAGGCTTGATTTTTAGATAGCGAAGCATTCGAATTTCCCATTGAAGATACTCACCTTTCTCAAGCATAGGAGAATGGTTTTCATTACCCGCTGCGTAAATATCTTGTTGAGTTGACATTGTGTAGGCTGATTTTGGATTGATGATGCGCTATCGGTTTTACAAAAAATTTTCAAAGGATAACGGTTCTCGAAAACTTTTACTCAATTTTAAGTTGGTTAAAGTTTCTCAGAATGTGTTCAAGTTTATTCGAAATTTTTGTTATTAGGTTGTTAGGTTGCTTTTCCAAAAAAGTCCAATAATTACTCAAAATCCCAATAGTTCTCGTAGTGACTAGTTCTCGAAGAGTGAATTTCTGGAAACGTTCCATGTTAATAGAAAGGTATCTAATGATGGTGAAAAGTTGTCGAAACTCTAATTTTTAGGTTGAAAACATTCTTGCCTAAAAATACGGTTTTTTTCTCGAAACTTCTTTAAATTTTACTCGAAACCTTTATTTCTCAAAACTCTGAACTTTTTATCAAAATGCTACATCACCTAAGTAGTGGAATCTTAACTAACTAAAATACTCGAAACTGCCACGTAGGATTACTCGAAATCAGAATTACTCGAAAAGACAAAAGTATTCGAAGCCAAAGTTACTCGAAACCAAAAGTGTTCGAAATGCCACATCAGCCAGGTAGTGGAACTCCAACTAAAAAGTACTGCCACCTACATTTCGAGAAAACTCGAATTTTTCAAAAACTTTTGAAGATTGAAATTTTTCAAAAACTTTCCTGCTACAGTAACATTCAAATAATTCCTAAAAACAAGAACGTGAAAGTCGTTTTCCATCAGATGGCTGTTCCCGTAACTCTACTCTCGACAGCTTCTTTTGTGAATCTTTTTGGCTTTTTCTTAGATAAATGACTAGGTAACTATTAAAACTACTTGAAAGTTCAAACCTTTAACTAATCTAACCACTAGTTCTAAGATTTAAGACTTAATTAGTTTTTTCAAAAACTTGCGTTGTAGTACCCTTTTCAAAAACTGCCAAAAAGAAAGTAACAAACCTATAAATCTAACCAATAACTATCATGTGGCTCTGATTCCAATTGTAGGCTCCCATTCTAATCAACAAACTACACATAAATGGTGACTTGATGGTGTTCATGGTGGTGGTGGTGGTGATGGATGTGGCGGTGGTGGATGTAGAGAGAGAGAGAGATAGAGAGAGTCTTTGTATTATCACACACTAGAAACATACACAAGCACACAAACAAGTGAGACTTGTTTGCTTACAAATACCCTCCAACGCCTATGGGCTTGGGTTGGGCTTAGTTCTCTTGTGTTTTGACTATATAAGACTTAGCCTATGTAGACTAAGCTATTATCCAATTAGATTACTTCCTATAGCCCGTTACTAGACTCTTACATATTACATATAATCGTTACACAGTTCCTAAATATAGAATGACCATCACTTCTATTACTTTTTACTAAAAGTAATGCTAACACCCTTCACTTTCAGTGGGTTTGGACAAGAGCGCGATCATGTTATGTGAATCAGCAAATTTTAGTGTCGCCATTTTAATCGATGTGTTGGATTTTGAAATTGAATGATAAAATTGAGTTAGGGTTTTTTTTCAGAGAGTAGTTGAACGAATGAAATCGATTAAATGAGTGAATGAATGATATAAACCCTTAATCAAAGTATTTATGATAAGTACCCTGAACAACCTAGCAGTAGTAATCCCAGCAGTAGTAAGTTATGCCTAACAGCATTAACTTTGTGTTACCAGCATTAACTTCAATTCCATTCCAAACACTTGTCTATCATCAATCTAACACTTTTCTTTGCTTATTCTGCAAAATGTTAGTCCAAAAACCAAGAAAACACAAGCCATAACAATTCCACAATGATCACCATATTAATTATACCTAACAGTTGTAAGTATAACTAACAGAAGAAACTTAGCAGTTTTAAGTATAACCAGCAATACTAATTATTCTTAACAGTAGAAACTTTTAATGACATGAATAACAGTATTAATTCATACAAAACTCTACAAAAACATAAAGAAATCAAAGACTTTAAAGATTTAACATTCCAATACTAGTAATCAAATATTGAAATCTACTCACATCAAAAGCTTTTGTCAGAAAATCTGCAACAATCATGTCAGTATGAATTTTAACCGTTTGAATCATTTTCTTATCATTGCAATCTCTAATAATGTGACAAATGGTAAATTTCCCCTAAATATTAAATTCATAACAGTCCATTTATTATGACTAAATCACCAGATTAGGCATTTATATGATTATCACGGAAAACAGACCTGCACACCATGTCACCCGAAAATCTCACCAAGAACAGTAAAATTATCCCACCTCACATTGTACCCACTATAATATAGTAAAAACGGGAGGTTATCTCAGTTTTACTCAGAAAGGCACCACACGCGTACCAATGTCTAAACAGTAATAAATTTAAAACTCATAAAAGTATTGTGAATTCATAAAACTCAAAACACATTCAAGTATTATATAAACGTCTCTAAAAATCCGATTTCCCATATTTATGACAGTTCCGGGAAGGACCCGAGTTTAACTCAGTACAGCGAGACGTGGGTATCATAATACTCACTCCTTAATTAAATCTATATCTATACTTAAAATAAAACATTACGCACTCACACATATATCAAAGAATCTGACATCTTCTTTAACCTCTACCCTAGGTTTTCTATCTTTTATGTCCGCCCCTCATTCTCCCCAAAAACCGATTAGATACATCACCATCTCCCTCCCTGTTATCTCCTTCTTTTTGACCTACACCCTCTCGTCATTTTCACTAACCTCAAAATATCCCAAGTCAAACCTAGAAGGTTGCAATAGAAGTAGAAAGAACACCCAAATGGAAAGTTTATTTCTTCCAAGATCCGAAAGAAACCATGGAGTCATCCTCCATAATCGTCCTTTTAAACTGATATTTCAAGAGAGATCGAACCACATCTCAACAAATTCACATAAAGGTTCTGAGAATCACTCAAGGAAGAACAAGGGTTTGTGGTGATTGTGGTTCGGTTTAGAATACTTGGGTTTTCGGATTTGAGTTTCGTTCGAGTTCATCATACCTTAAAATCATTGTAAGGATTGAGTTTATATTCGAATTCTTTTCAAATCCATTTATTTTAGATCTTTCTGATTATCTTAGGCCGAATAAAAGTTAATTTAAGTGTTGATTTTTTGAGTTTTCGGCTATTAAGTTTGTCCAGAAGTGATGATCCTTGTGATAGAAATTCTTGTTAGAAGTTGTTGTTATAATAGTGTGGCGTAGGATGTTAGAACTTGACATTAGGTTCATATCTTGTGGTGTTTGTGGCTATATTTGTGATTCGAATGACTCTAGGAGTCCATGGGATTCGAGTATTGAAATTAGTTTAGTGGTAATAGATGATAAGATTGAGTAATAAAACCGTTTGGAATGATGTATTCTTGTTAGGTTAGTATACTAATTCGAATTAACACTATGTCCATCCTTAACCGAATGAGAACCACCCCAAAACTAGGTGTTTTGGTGGTGATCTTAGGCTGAAGAACCACCCCACGTAGAGGAGGTATTGGCCGAGTTCTTGTCGAACTAGATACACCCAAGTAGCCACCATGTAGGTGAGCTAGCCGTGGGATTGAAAGCTTAATGAAAGCAACAAGGATTGCTTCACAGCTCATCCCGTACCCACCCTTTTTGAGCCTGAATATGGGGGACAAGAACTAAGGGAGATACTCTTGGTTCGAGTCTTTAAAATGCCCCCTTAAACCCGAGAACAAACCTCAACTTGGGGTTGAACCTCTTGCTGAAAAACAGACACGCTAGGGTTGATAACACTCGAACAGATTACTTCTTTTAACGGATATATTTAGGCACAATATTAGTGGCACGAGAGTGCTTGTGGTCAAGGACTGATTCTCCTTAGGAATAGTTCTTTTTCGTGTCGAAGCGTGAAGTTTAGGCCAAGACTAAGACCACATGTAACCCACAAACTCCTAAACCTTGGTGTTGAGCAGTACTCAACCTAAGGATTAAGCAAGACGTGAGCTTCCTGGTCCCTTGTGATGTCAAATAAGAGATCATTAATTTCCCAGGAAGAAACACACACCAAGTCTGTTAAGACTTGAAAGTGTTGTGTTGTGTCTTTTTGTACCAGGCCAAACCTAAAGATAAAGCCCACTTAGGATTCAATTCCAAGCCCAACTAAAATATCATATTGTAGTTTTTGATGTACTCTATGAGTAGTAGTTGTGGCCCACCAGGCCCAACTTGGCTATTAGTAATTGATCCAACCCAATACCGAGTACCCCCCCACCCTTCCTCCTCTAATCCAGTTGGGCCGCAGCCCAACAGATGTTTATAATACGAAATCTGTTAAAACTTTTATACTAGTTGCAAAATAAAATTGATTTAGCCGATCACGCCAACCTTTTTGTATTAAAACTAATCTATACTTAAAACTTGTATTTCCGTAAACTTAAGACTTTGACTACTAAAATGATTGGAGCATTTAACTTAGATATCGCCTTACAAATTATATAATGTAAAACAATAAACATTGAAGAAAAAGGACACAAAATTATACATATACACACTTGTTTTTACAGTTTAAAAACTCGAGAGAACTAATAACAAACCAAATACACAATAAGTATAGTCTATAACACATGTTAGAGAATATATATATGAATTGGCATCTATACTTGTTATTTTAAAACTAAATCAGCCAGTAATAATGTCATTAACGAAAAACTAGAAAATGAAATATTAAATGTGGACCTTACATAAACAAATTCAACAAGATTAATTGTTTCTAAACTTATAATTTATAAAAATGAGTCATAACTAATTATTAGTAACAATATAAACCTAGTTCATTTTAATCAACCAAGTTTTATATTAGATTTCCTCAAAACATTTAACCAATAATTAATAAACGTCACTTACGCTAAGTTTTACTTCAAGAATCAACATAATTGGATAAAACAATCAAAATATATATATATATATATATATATATATATATATATCACATCTCAATTTTAACCATTCGTGCTTTAAATCGTTCATTTCTTTCTTTCCAAATTCCGCCACCCAAGTTCCTATAATATTCTCGTTTCCTCATTACCGTACCTTTAGGTTATTCGTCGAGCTAAACCTTACCATTTCTTAGGAAATTCCTTTGTAATCACACTGGCCGCCACACCAGTGACAACAACATAAATATTTTAAAACATTGAAACTAAATCATGAAAGGACTTAAACTTAATACTTGAAACTAAGACATGGTTATTTAATCTAGGTTGCGTGTTGGTGCCGTGCACTCCTTAATTTCACAGCATTTACTGTTCAGGCCATTAAAGGTGAGTTTATAGCCCCTTTTTACTTATATTTGTTTTATATGAATGGGGTTAGAAACATGCAAAACCAATTTTATGGACCATTAAATACTATTTATACCAAAGTTATTGCGCAGTTAGCCTAAGTCCTGTTATGTCCCCTACTGCCCGAATTTCACGAACCGTTAATTCCCGACAGGAAGCGTGAATATTATAAATAGATCTATTGGGAGTAACGTCCCCGTTCGGTTTGACCGGATAGGCAAACGAGCGTATACCATATCAAAGTACAAGTGTCTGGGATAAAAACTTGCCAGGGCCTTTTATGTTTAACATGCTTCTAGAGCATGTAGACCTGTTATAGCTTCGGTTGCATAAACTTAGTGCTAGCGTAATAAAATATAAATGTGACATTTCTATGCTCACAAACAAAACTGTTGGTCCAAATATGTATAATTGTTTTAACTTAAACCTATGAACTCACCAGCTTTTTGCTGACTTTTAACATGTTTTTCTCAGGTATCTAGATTTATGCAAGTGTGGCAAGGCTTGGTAAGGCAGCAGACTTATACGTTTGGCCAAATTGTTTTTAACAAATGATTAAGACTTGTTTTTTAGGGACCATTGAACTTATAAACAAACTTGAAACATAAAGATTGTTATAATTGAATTAAACAAATGAATACGTTTTTATAAAGTGTGTAATTGGTTCTTCGTTAACTTGCGTTATGATTTCCATTTCAGTAGCACCCCCTGATTCTAGTGCTTTCGCAAAGTCAGATTTTGGGGGTTTTATAGATTGGCATCAGAGCCTAGGTTATAGAGAACTAGGTACATATAAACCCTAAACTATAACCACTTTTTTTTCAAAAACAATTCCTTATGACCGCTACTTGCCTTGCTTGCCATCATGCTTGTTACCTGTCTTAGTTGCATACTATTAATCATTGATGTTTATTCGGTTGCATACCTTATACATACTTATATATATATATATATATATATATATAATTTACACGAATTTTCACAAGTAACTCCCATATACTTACGCATATATATACCGTTTTGTCACAGACTATGCCTTCCCGCAACATCACTCAGACTTCACCAGGCTCAAATGATTCCAGGATGCAGATGCTTCAAGATCATCATACATCAAACCCTAACACCCTTGAGCCTACACCACCATCTCATACTCATACCACATCAGCTACCCAAATTACTCCTACTATTCCTCGCCGTACTACACGCATAATCATATGCCCATCTACTAGACCATCCTCTCACACTGCAGAGAATACCCAAAACCTTGCTCATACTCTTATATTATCTCCATCCCGTTGTAGGTCCCTATGCTCCCACATGGACACTCCTACTACCTCAACATCACCACCACCCACCTCATCACCACCTTCACCTACCCACTCACCTCCACGTCAGAGGCTCAGAAGGAGCAATGACTTTTGTTCAGCAGAGCATGTTGGGCAGACATTAACCGAGAGTACCCCTGCCGAGGGTACAGAGATTGATGCTCATTTGGATTCGGGGATAGGGCAGAGAGCAGTTGTGCCTCGAATTAGCATAGTGCTGGAGAATGTGCCTAGTGCTTTTGAGACTGGAGAGAGCTCAAGGAGAGCTCAGGATGAGACATAGGATAGCACAGAGATATCACATTCCTAACTTCCAGCAGCATCACCAGCAGCTACAAAGACCGACACTATCTCACAGATCTTGACCCAACTAGACTTACAGACTGACATACTAGGCCTTTACTCTGACTTATTTGACGAGTTACATCCAGCCCGTTTCGAGCAGTATGATGATGACTTTAGCAGACTCTATGCTAGGACACACTCCAACAGTAGAGACATTCTTGACTTAGGTGACAGATCAGGTAGACTTGAGCAGACACAGGTGATAACTCAAGAGGCAGCTTAGATGATGCATGGGAGGATGCTGATCCTTAAGGCTCAGGTTGCAGCATTATTAAGAGCTGATCAGGCACACCATGATGAAAACTTAGAATTAAGGACTCGCCTTATTGAAGTCGAGGCACAGCTTAGGGAGTACGCTTTTAAGTTCCGACACCTGGATAGGACTAGGAGCTAGTCTTGGTTATGATTAGTTGTGATTCACTTAACTGAGTAGTTCTCAGTCAGTGTAGGATCCTATTAGAGAGCTTGTAAATTTTCAAACCTTGTAATCAACTCTTAATCTATAACAAGCTCATTTTGTTATATATTTCCATTATTTATTTAATCTTTCCTTTCATAACCTACCGTGATGGTATCTTTTTATATGATAACTTTACCTCACCTTCCCAAAAACCTCACAATTACCCTTAGACAAATGATGTCTCCATTAAATTATATACTATATTTTGTTAATAACCTGTAAATCGTTGTCCATTTCTTTTAGCCACAAAATTCCCAAAACCCCAAAATTTACATAACTACCACTTCACAAAAACCCCAAAAATTATGACCTTACTTAAAGATTACCAATCATTTTATTATTAATCTACCCAATTTACCCCACTCCAAATTTCCCTACTATTCCCTCCTAAATAACAAACTATATTTTAGACGTCCCATAAAATTTCTCGAAAAATACTTCCCATTACCACTCTCACCAACAAATACATCCCCGTTAACTAAACTGAACACCCCTTTCACCAAGCCTAAATCCTAGTTCAAGTGATACACAAGAAACAATGACCCCAAATTTTTTCCGCAAGGTAAATTGTCTGCTTCCATCCCAAGAAACCCAAAGGATTATATATAATGGAAATATGAGAATTAGGCAATCGTACAAGTAGCAACAAGAACCAATTCAACCTAGATATCATAGAAGTTTGCCTTGCCCCCTATTACGACCTAGTTCAATAGGAAACCCACAACTCCCGACGGTAGTCAAACAACTCCACCGATTAACATCTCACGATATGCTATCTCTTTCCAATTCTGACCCACTCCAGCATCAATATGACCAATCTTTCAGTTTGATAGCTATTGGATATATCGTGTCACACCCCCAAAATCTGTGTTTGCAGTGGAATGAAATTCTGGGGGCGTGATGTTCTCGGTCACAAAGTACAAGGAATAAAGAACGACCTCTAAGTGAGTCATTTTAAAAACAAGCGTTTGATTTAAAGTTAACATTTTACAAAACATATTTATCAGAGTTCACGATCAAAATGTAAGATTTAAATACATGAACAAACGCTAAATAATGTAGAAAAATCTCCATCATGATGTGCTTCCAAAATGTGACTCGAAGTGCTTCCATAGAAAAGGTGTATCAACATCACCTAGTTACCTGAGAATACACGCTAAAATGGTCAACAATAATGTTGGTGAGAGTCATAGGTTTAAATAAAGAGTAAGGCGAACCTCAAGATTTCAATAGCAAGACAGTACAAAAAATATAATGTCACTGCCAAAAATAATAAATACAGTGCCTAAGCTCATGACCCCGAAGCTCGACGTACTCGTATGCAATTAAGCACAATAATAACAATGCCCCAAATAAGTGTTTGCCAGACACTCGGAAATAATCCGAATGATACGCGTCCGTTTACCCAGTTGGCGCGACCAACCCGGACGGGTGTCAACCCAAATAGATCTATTCATAACATCCGCACTTACAAATAATTAACGGTTCATGATTTGTAGGGGACTTTAATGGCAATATGGTAACTTAGGCAAAGTAACAGTTTTAGTACTTGTATCCGTATGTAAAAACAAGCAGTGTATTCCCACCCCGAGGGTTTAGAAATCATGTATAAACAATGTAAAATCGGGGCTATGAAACTCACCTTAGCAAAAGCAAATCTCGTTTGGTATTTTGTAATTGGCAATATAGGTCCAATAACTCTAATCGCGACCTAAATATACATATGTCTTAGGCTTTGAAAACAAGGTCAAGCATGCAAGTTCATACTCTACGTTACCACTTGTAAATGTTGTTGTAATATTTGTTATCAAAACATAATTGCGTCATTTTAATCCTTTATTACAAGTCACCACTTTTAGAAAACATAACTTGTTTATCTCATAACCAAGTTTTAATCGTCACGTTAATATATATTTTAAAGTTCTCTAACGCGTCTAATAAGTATATACATTGTTCTATCATTTCCGTATACGCCTTTTTAACAAAAATGTACACTAAAAGGTCCAAAATCCACTTTTAAAAATCCTAAAAGCTTTCAAAATAGAAGCTGTCTAATCTATATGTTGCCGCAAACCTTCTTTTGGCCATAACTTTTGCGTCGTAGCTTCCTTTCTTAAGTTTGACCTATCCCCGAGAAGGTATTTAAGTATAATCTAGGCTTTTCATGGTCTCGGCTAGTCTAGACTTCATTTAATCTCAGTTTTCATCCTCTAAAATTTTGGACAGAATGTATTTATTTTCTGAAAATATAGTTTTCGTCGTCTAAATTGAAAATAACGTATCTTTTTCGTTATAAGCCCGTTTTAACTCATTCAAGTGACCACGTTTTCATTATTGAGTCTATTTTCTATATTTATAGCCTAATAATGCCCCTGAGCTACTGATTTTTTTTCAGTTTGTACGAAATGAGACAGATTGTTTATGGGAGTGTCCAAACTACATTTCTACTCTTCTAGCTAACATATCCACTTAACCACAACTTCAATTCTAGTCCTAGTTTCTCTATCAACTTCCCAACATAACAGTAGTGATCTAAACATAAACTTAAGAATAATCAAAGTCCATGTAATAAATAACCAAGCATGTCTAAATATACAAGTTTACTAATATTCACATTTATAAGGTTTATTACCACCCTTTTTATGAAGACTTTTTCTAGCTAGTTTCCTTGTAATAAAAAATTGTTAAAAACATAATATTTATTAAAGGATCATATTAAATGTGAAAACTTTATCAACATGTACCAAGTGATACTAAGTACAGATACTTGACAAGTATGAAAACATGAAATATATGAAGTGTTAGTAAGATTACTTACAAGAGTGATTAGTGAGATGGAAGTTGTAAAACACTTGTTTAACCACAAGACTTATGCTCCAAACCTTTGCTAATGTGCCCTAATATACTTGATCTTTGCCACAACAAATCTTTCCTTCTTGCTCCTTTAAGGTGTGTATCGAATTATATGTTGAGATGAGGAGGGTGTTTTTATTTTTCTCTTACTTGAAATTATGGTGCAAAAATAAGTATTACATGGTCCTTATATACTTGAACTTTATCAAAAGGTGTAATAATATAGTCAAACTCACTCATTTTACCTGGGGGGGGGGGGGTCGCCGGTCAAGGAGGGTCAAGGGAACAATTTGGAGGTCAAGCCTCCAAATTGAGATACTTGTCCCATGTTTTGTGGAATTACGAGGCTCATTAAATGAGCACATGAGGCTTTGTCGAAATAATTATTTACAAAGCAAGGGGCGGAAATGGGTAAGTTTTAGAATAAAATGAGTAGTTTTGATACAAAAATATATATATTGTAGGTATTGGTGTTAAAAATATGTATTGGTTGTTGTTTCGGTAATAAACGAAAGTTATACGTAATTAAACGTAAGTTGTAAAGAATTTACCTTGGGTATCAGGAAATATTTTTGAAACTTTTGTAATAATTTTGAAAGTATAAAAATATGTTAGAAACAATAGTTGAATGAGTCAGGTATGTCGGGTGTTAAATATTGAATAACAATTAACGTTTGTTGAATTCCAAAACCGTAAGTAGTTAAAGAATAGAAAATTGTTTTATAGTTTAAAATTGTGAAATGGAGCAGGAGGAAGATACTGGAGCGTTGTGGACTAAATATAATCTAAGTCTTAGTGCACTTGGAATTTATTCTAGGTTTTTCACGTCGGTTCAAGTAAAAAGTCACATATAAATTGTTTTCAATTAAATGTCAAGAAAGTATATTTGAGTTTTGTGAATAGTATTGACCTGAAATTTTGTAGGTTGTGATACTCTACCACCCATAAAAATGAATCTCGTCCTCGAGATTCAGTCAGTGTTGGTCATTGGAGTGTCATCGGTGAAGAGATGCGGATACTTTCAATGGATCTGGTCTTCTCGTTCCCAACTGAACTCGGGACCTCATTAAGAATTCCAGCAAACTTTGACGATAGGAATTCTACTATGCTGTAATTTCTTGACATCACGATCCATAATTTCTACTGGATCTTTGATGAAATTTAGCTTATCATCGAGTTAAATCTCTTCCAAAGGAATGACGAGGGATTCGTCGGATAAACACTTCTAGAGATTAGAAACATGAAAGGTATTATGCACACTGCTAAGCTCTGGCGGGAGTTCAAGTTTGTATGACACTGGACCGATTCTTGCGGGAATCTTAAATGCTCCAATATACCTAGGGTTCAATTTCCTGCTCTTCACAAATCGTATCACACCTTTCCAAGGCGATATCTTCAACATTACCATGTCTCTAACTTTGAATTCTAAGGGCTTACGCCTTACATCGGCGTAACCTTTCTGACGATCTCTGGCGGCTTGCAGTCTGTTCCGAATCTTAACAATCTTCTCGGTTGTCTCGTGAATAATTTCTGGACCGGTAAGTTGAGCATCTCCGACTTCAGCCCAAAAGACTGGCGATCGGCATTTCCTACCGTAGAATGCTTCAAATGGTGCAGCCTTTATGCTTGTGTGATAACTATTGTTGTAAGAAAACTCAATCAACGGCAAATGAGTATCCCAGCTATTACCGAAATCAATCACACAGGCACGTAGCATGTCTTCAAGGGTTTGGATGGTCCTCTCACTTTGACCATCGGTCTGAGGATGATTGGCTGTACTCATATCAAGATGGGTTCCAAAGGCATCGTTAAGCGATTCCCAAAATCTTGAAGTGAATCGACTGTCTCGATCTAAAATGATCGAAACTGGTACACCATGTTTCGAGACAATCTCCTGGATATAGAGTCTGGTTAACTTATCGATCTTGTAGGTTTCTTTAATGGGCAAGAAATGAGCTGATTTGGTGAGACGATCAACGATCACCCAAATCGCGTCGTGACTGCTCGGAGTTTTAGGAAGTTTAGTGATGAAGTCCATGGTTATACGCTCCCATTTCCATTGAGGAATCTCTGGTTGCTGTAGTAAACCGGACGACTTCTGGTATTCGGCCGTAACTTTGGAGAAAGTAAGACATTTGCTAACATAAGTAGCGATGCCGGCTTTCATATTCGGCCACCAATATAGCTTTTTGATGTCTTGGTACATTTTATCGGAACCTGGGTGTATGGAATAGTTCGACTTGTGTGATTCGTGTATGATCAACTCTCGTAGGCCACCAGATTGTGGTATCCAACTCCTATCTTTGAAGCATAACATTCCATCAGATCTTTTCACAAAACCATTCTTACTTTCTGGCATACCATGAATGTTCTCCTTAGGTCGGTTCTCCGTCTTAAGTGCTGCGGCTTGAGCCTCAATAATTTTGGATGGAAGAGGTGAACTAATGGTCATACCCAATGATCTTACTCGTAAGCGTTTAAGTCATTGTTTCCTGCTAAGGGCATCTGCTACTACATTCGCTTTACCAGGGTGATATCGGATCTCGCAGTCATAGTCACTGAGTAGTTCTAGCCAACGACGTTGTCTCATATTAAGCTCTTTCTGATCTAAGATATGCTGAAGACTTTTGTGGTCAGTGTACACTGTACACTTTGTACCGTAGAGGTAGTGTCTCCAAATCTCTAGCGCAAAGACAATGGCCCTAACTCTAAGTCATGAGTGGTGTAATTCTTCTCATGAACCTTGAGTTGTTGAGAAGCGTAAGCTATAACCTTTTCATTCTACATTAACACTGTCCCAAGTCCTTTATGCGAAGCGTCACAATAAACTACAAAATTTTCCATTCCTTCGGGTAATGCCAAAATTGGCGCACTGTAAAGTTTTTTCTTCAACAACTAGAAGGCGGATTCTTGTTTCTCTCCCTATTTGTACTTCTGATTCTTCTGCATGAACTTGGTTAACGGCTTCGCTATCTTAGAGAAACTCTCGATGAATCTTCAGTAATAACCAGCAAGACCTAGAAATTGACGAATCTTTGTGGGAGTCTCGGGCGTTTCCCAATCTTTAATAGCCTCGATCTTAGCTGGGTCAACATGCAATCCATTGCTATCGATTACGTGCCCAAGAAATTGTACCTTTCGGATCCAAAAATCGCACTTAGAAAACTTGGTGTACAACTTCTAGTTCTTGAGCAATTCTAAGATCGTATTAAGATATTCTTCGTGCTCTTCTTTGCTTTTAGAGTAGATTAGAATATCATCAATGAACACAATTACAAATTTGTCCAGGTACGGTTTGCACACATGATTCATGAGATCTATAAATACTGCCGGTGCATTAGTTAATCCAAATAGCATTACGTGAAACTCATAATGACCATAACGAGTCTTAAAAGCCGTTTTTGGAATATCTTCTTCCTGAACCCTTAGTTGATGATAACCCGATCTCAGATCGATCTTCGAGTAAAAACTGGAACCTTGCAACTGATCGAACAAATCGTCGATTCTTGGAAATGGGTAACGGTTCTTCACCATTAGCACGTTCAGCTCGCGATAATCTATGCACATTCGGAATGATCCATCCTTCTTCTTTGCAAACAAGACCGGTGCTCCCCAAGGCGAGGAACTCGGTCTAATGAATCCCTTGTCTAGCAGTTCTTGCAACTAATTAGATAATTCTTGCAACTCTGATGGTGCTAGTCGGTAGGGTACTCTTACAATTGGTGCCGCTCCTGGCACTAAATCTATCTGGAACTCTACTTGGCGGGTAGGCGATAATCCAGGCAAGTCTTTAGGAAAGACTTCCGGAAAATCTTGAACAATCGGTACATCTTCTAATCGTTTCTCATCTGACTTCTTTTCGGTTATGTGTGCTAGAAAAGCATGACATCCCTTCTTTATATACTTTTCGGTCTTGACACACGAGATGATGTTCAATCAAGTCCCGCTTCGTTCCCCATGGATAATCAAGGTTTCACTATTAAAAGGAAGATGGACAACCTTTTCGTCGCAAATGATCCTAGCTTGGTTTTTAGATAACCAATCCATACCGATTATGACGTCAAAACTACCGAGCTCGATAGGGATAAGGTCTATGCTAAATGGATGATTTAGGAAGTTAAAAGTACAATTGCGGATTATGGTGTTGGAGCTAACTAGATTACCATTTGCTAATTCAACGTTGTAGGCGATGTCTAAAGTGGTTGGTGAGATGTTAAGTAAAGGAGCAAAAATAGTAGACACAAAACTTTTATCGGCACCCGAATCAAATAAAACTGAAGCATAACGACCATTAAGAAGAAACGTACCCGTGACGACATTCAGGTCCTTAGTAGCTTCCCTTTTTCTGAGATTGTAGACTCTTCCCCGAGCTCCGTTATTCTGAGTTCCCTGATTCTTCTCCTTCGGGCATTCTTTCTTGAAATGTCCTATTTTGCTACATCCGAAACACGCTCCAGGAACCCTTTGATTAGTTGTAGCAGTAGGAGACCTACAGTCTTTGGTTAAGTGCCCGATTTTCTTACAATTGCCACATGGAGTAGGGCAACGTCCTGGATTGTGGTGACGTTGGCACTTGTCATACTTAGGAAGATTTCCTTCATAACATCTCCATTCAGTCGGGCCTACCACATAGGCCTTGACAACCTCTTGTCTTTTGTTGGGTTACTGAGTAGCATTTCCTCCTTGAGTAGATTCCCACTTTCTCTTGTTGTTGTTACTGTTGTGGTGGCGGTTGTTGTTGTTGCGGTTATTGTTATTGCTATCTCGAGCAGCCTTTGCCCGAACAACTTGATCCATCAGATTGTGAGACATTCGGATTGTCTCATCCAGAGTACTCGGCTTAGAAGAGGTAACATTTCCTTGAATATAAGATGGAAGACCCCAGATGTACCTTTCAATCTTTTTCTGAGTAGTTGAAACCATCTCAGGACAGAGAGTAGCCAATTCATGATATCGTTGAGTATAAGCTGCAATGTCGTACCCTTTCACTGTTAAATTCCAAAAATCAACTTCCAATTTTTGAACTTCATTTCTCGGACAATACTCAGCAGTTACCATTTCCTTAAACTCAGCCCATGGTAATTCAAAAGCAGCATCAATTCCCACTAATTGGGCATAAGCATTCCACCAAGACAAGGCACCATCCGACAAGGTACCTGTAGCATATTTCACCTTACAGTTTTCTGCGTAGTTGCACATACGGAAAGTCGATTCTAACTTCTCAAACCATCGTACCAAACCGACAGCTCCTTCCATGCCACTGAAAGTCTGCAGCTTGCAACCCAAAAACTCCTTGTAAGTACATCCACGAGTCGTGGTTTCACCCCTGGTTGCCGTTCCACTAGCTTCTCCACCGTTACCACTGTTGCGATTGTTCTCATATTCAGCCATAGCAGCAGCAACCTGTGCTGTAACCCGTTGGGCAACAAGTCGATCGATCTCAACTGTACTCATGCTTTGTTTCTTAGGCGGCATTGTTTTTCTAATCACAAGAAACAACAATAATTAGGATCCATAAGTAACAAAGGTCATCACAAGTATATATATACAACCATGACATTTGAAAATCAAAACAAGCTCAACCACAACATTATAGGAATAAATCATGACAAAAATAAATCATGATAGGAATATGACGTGATGAGAATAATGAATCACAATAACCATAATATATTTTCACCATAAGTTGGTACAACCACACCAAGATAAAAATACATCACAACAATGATAAAGCACGATAAGAATATGGCGTGATAAAAATCAACCACAATAAGAATAAATCACAACAACCATAATAAAATCTCAAACATAAATAGGTACATCACAACATACATAGATACAAAAGGAAAGTCTCGGTTCACATCGACCGATATCGCATCATAGCGTAACAATACAATACATCCTAACATAACTTGCTACATTGCTGTACAACTAACAAAAGATCGCAAGTGTCACTGCTAATGCCACACACCCTGTGGCTAGGAAATAAATACAAAAGATACCTATGATACAAATCTAATCTAGGCACTGCCAGATGCACCATCAAGACGACGCTGGAGATCTCGGATCTGATCACGGAGACTAGCAATCAATTCATCCTGGTCGCGTCGTCGCGCCTGCTCATCCTCCATGAAATGCTCAAGTGTAGCAATCCGGGAGTGTGCAACGATTTGGTGCTCCAAATGAGTCTCCAAGGTCTCAATGCGCTCTAGGGGAACCTCATCGAGATGATCAAATACTCGGCCAATACGATCCTCATGACGGACCATCCTAGCGACCAGAAGTGCAATGGTATGATGGACAGGATCACCCGTAACTGGTAGAACTCGAGCAGCAGCTATCTCAGAAATCTCTCCTAGCTTCCAAGCACGCAGAGTACCCTCATCGTACCTCCACCTACTGATAATAGGCAGAATAAATGACCATCTGCGGGCGTCAACCCGTCTGTGAACCTCGCGTCGAGCGGAGGCCTCCGCAGCAGCCATAACATAGGGATCTGAAGGTGAAGGAACCATGGTAAATGCCCTCTTTCGAGGCGGTAGTAGGGTGTCAGAAACATCTCTGGATGGTGATGGTAAGGGAAATGTGGTGGTCTGACGGTAAGTAACTGGTGGTGGTGGTGGTGGTGGAGATGATGGTGGTGATGGGATATGAGGTGGAATAGTATGTGCTGATGCACGACTGGGTCAAGAGCGAACCCTCTTCCTAGCGGTGCGAAGCATGACAGGGCCATGCTCATATAATCGGTAGCGATGACCGATAGGGATCTGATCGGGTCTCACAACAGGAATACTCCTAGCACGGTGCACTGGTGGTGAGGCTGGTGGTGATGGTACTGGTGGAATAGGTGCAATGGGTGATGATGGTATAGGTGGTGTAGACATAGTCTGGGCGTCCTCGAATGGCTCGGTCTCAGCAGACTCATCGCCGGAGGATACAGGAATAGGAATGACTGGTGTGACCGGAACAGTGGATGATGACAAATTATCTATATCCGAATCAGAATCGAGGATGATAGGAACAGTAGGTGAAGACATATCACTGTAAACCAGGTCAATACAAAAATGTACAAGTATAAATGACTTATATAAAATAAGTAAATAAAAACATGTTTCGTAATCCTAAGCACATCATGATATTGTGAAGTGTCGTGACCTAGTGGTTATAGTCTAGGGTCAATGATGCATCCTAGTTCTCTATAACCTTGGCCCTGGTACCAATCTGTCACAACCCCAAAATCTGTGTTTGCAGCGGAATGGAATTCCGGAAGCGTGATGTTCTCGGTTACAAAGTACAAGGAATAAAAAATGACCTCTAAGTGAGTCGTTTTAAAAACAAGCGTTTGATTTAAAGTTAACGTTTTACAAAACATAGTTATCAGAGTTCACCATCAAAATGTAAAATTTAAATACATGATCAAACGCTAAATAATGTAGAAAAATCTCCATCATGATGTGCTTCCAAAATGTGACTCGAAGTGCTTCCATACAAAAGGTGTATCAACATCACCTAGTTACCTGAGAATATACGCTAAAAGGGTCAACACTAATGTTGGTGAGAGTCATAGGTTTAAATAAATAGTATGGCGGAGCACAAGATTTCAATAGCAAGACAGTACAACAAATATAATGTCACAACCAAAAATAATAAATATAGTGCTTAAGCTCATGACCCCGAAGCTCGACGTACTCGTATGCAATTAAGCACAATAATAACAATGCCCCAAATAAGTGTTTGCCAAACACTCAAAAATAATCCGAATGATATGCGTCCGTTTACCCAGTTGGCGCGACCAACCCAGACGGGGTGTCAACCCAAATAGATCTATTCATAACAACCGCGCTTACAAATAATTAACGGTTCATGATTCGTAGGGGACTTTAATGGCAATGTGGTAACTTAGGCAAAGTAACAGTTTTAGTACTTGTGTCCGTATGTAAAAACAAGCAGTGTATTCCCACCCCGAGGGTTTAGAAATCATGTATAAACAATATAAAATCGGGGCTATGAAACTCACCTTAGCAAAAGCAAATCTCGTTTGGTATTTTGTAAATGGCAATATAGGTCCAATAACTCTAATCGCGACCTAAATATACATATGTCTTAGGCTTTGAAAACAAGGTCAATCACGCAAGTTCATACGCTATGTTACCACTTGTACATGTTGTTGTAATATTTGTTGTCAAAACATAATTGCATCATTTTGATCCTTTATTAGAAATCACCACTTTTAGAAAACATAACTTGTTTATCTCATAACCAAGTTTTAATCGTCACGTTAATATATATTTCAAAGTTCTCTAACGCGTCTAATAAGTATATACATTGTTCTATCATTTCCGTATACGCCTTTTTAACAAAAATGTACACTAAAAGGTCCAAAATCCACTTTTAAAAACCCTAACAGCTTTCAAAATAGAAGTTGTCTAATCTATATGTTGGCGCAAACCTTCTTTTGGCCATAACGTTTGCGTCGTAGCTTCGTTTCTTAAGTTTGACCTATCCCCGGAAAGGTATTTAAGTATACTCTAGGCTTTTCAAGGTCTCGGCTAGTCTAGACTTCATTTAATCTCAGTTTTCATCCTCTGAAATTCTGGACAGAATGTATTTATTTTCTGAAAATATAGTTTTCGTCGTCTAAATTGAAAATAGCGTATCTTTTTCGTTATAAGCCCGTTTTAACTCATTCAAGCGACCACATTTTCATTATTGAGTCTATTTTATATATTTCAAACCTAATAATGCCCCTGAGCTACTGTTTTTTTTCAGTTTGTACGAAATGAGACAGATTGTTTACGGAAGTGTCAAAACTACATTTCTACTCTTCTAGCTAACATATCCACTTAACCACAACTTCAATTCTAGTCCTAGTTTCTCCATCAACTTCCCAACATAACAATAGTGATCTAAACATAAACTTAACAATATTCAAAGTCCATGTAATAAATTACCAAGCATGTCTAAATATACAAGTTTACTAATATTCACATTTATAAGGTTTATTACCACCCTTTTTATGAAGAGTTTTTCTAGCTAGTTTCCTTGTAATAAAAAATTGTTACAAACATAATCTTTATTAAAGGATCATAGTAAATGTGAAAACTTTATCAACATGTACCAAGTGATACTAAGTATAGATACTTGACAAGCATGAAAACATGAAAAACATAAAGTGTTAGTAAGATCACTTACAAGAGTGATTAGTGAGATGGAAGTTGTAAAACACTTGTTTAACCACAAGACTTATGCTCCAAACCTTTGCTAATGTGCCCTAATATACTTGATCTTTGCCACAACAAATCTTTCCTTCTTGCTCCTTTAAGGTGTGTGTCGAATTATATGTTGAGATGAGGAGGGTGTTTTTATTTTTTTCTTACTTGAACTTATGGTGCAAAAATAAGTATTACATGGTCCTTATATACTTGAACTTTGTCAAAGGTGTAATAGTATAGTCAAAATCACTCATTTTAGCTAGAGGGGGGGGTGGCCGGTCAAGGAGGGTCAAGGGAACAATTTGGAGGTCAAGCCTCCAAATTGAGATACTTGTCCCATGTTTTGTGGAATTAGGAGGCTCATTAAATGAGCACATGAGGCTTTGTCTGAATAATTATTTACAAAGCAAGGGGGCGCGGGGGGGGGGGGGGGCGGCAATGGGTAAGTTTTAGGATAAAATGAGTAGTTTTGATACAAAAATGTATATATTGTATGTATTGGGTGTTAAAAATATGTATTGGTTGTTGTTTCGGTAATAAACGAAAGTTATACGTAATTAAACGTAAGTTGTAAAGAATTTACCTTGGGTGTCAGGAAATATTTTTGGAACTTTTGTAATAATTTTGGAAGTACAAAAATATGTTAAAAACAGTAGTAGAAAGAATCGGGTATGTCGAGTGTTAAATATTGAATAACAATTAACGTTTGTTGAATTCCAAAACCGTAAGTAGTTAAAGAATAGAAAATTGTTTTATAGTTTAAAATTGTGAAATGGAGCAGGAGCAAGATACTGGAGCGTTGTGGACTAAATATAAACTAAGTCCTAGTGTACTTGGAATTTATTCTAGGTTTTTCACGTCGGTTCAAGTAAAAAGACACACGTAAATTCTTTTCAATTAAATGTCAAGAAAGTATATTTGAGTTCGGTGAATAGTATTGACCTGAAATTTTGCGGGTTGTGATATATCGTAACCCCGTAGGTGACTAGAACACTTTATGGCTCGATGGCAAAAGTGTTAAATGACCGCAACGGTTATATTCAGATTCTTAAACCTCCCTCCTGTACATTCGAACGAACGGACTGGTCGATTGCTAGAAGCAATCAACATGGTCCTACCAAAACAAAACTCTAAACGCCAGATAATCCACGTACTACTAAGCCGACCAATTGACTGCTAGCGGCAGTCAACATCGTCCTTTCAAGACTGAAATCTAGGACTACGAGACGTTACCTGCAAAACCCAAAAATTGTGCTAGTGTCCCCATTATACACTGGACGTCACAATACTCTATCATAAACTCCCACGGGAGGAAAATCTGTCCATAAGACACATAAGATTCTCGCCACAAATAAAGGACCCCTCAGCAAGAACGAACAATAAGTAAACCATAAAACACTTAAGAACCCGGAGATTTACTAGAATTGACTGGTGACCTAATAGAAACCCTAAAGCATCACGAAATGACCCGAACCTCTATCGTAAGAGTAAATTGTCTAGCCTATCACTAAACCCTTAGGATTACAGACTGACCTAGGACAAGGAGTTTTATCAACACATTATTGACCACCAAAACAGACCTCGAAAAACTAATCAAACGCCATCACCCAGATACTGGCATGACATGCTTTAATGAAGTTCATCGAAATACGACTTATTATCTCTATCCCTTAAAACACAAGGCACTCTAGGAGTTCAGACTGTAAGACTACGACATTTACGGTAAGACTTAAATCCTAAGAAAAAACATTTAGGAGCCTTAAGATATTAAATGATTTCTCATACACAATTCCCGCTAGAAGATATATCTCAACATGACATCATACCGATATATTCATTTCAAGCCATTGACCAGACAACTTAGGACAGGATGCCTCTCGAACAAGACTTAAATTAGAACGTATAACTAAGACCATAAGTTTCGCTTGCTACTAGATTTAAGCTTTACCCAACTAAGCAACCAAAGTATACTATAGGATACAGACCTCATTTATAACCTCCTCTCCAATGATGTTCCTTAAAAATATACTATTCCCAAAATGTGCTTTATCAATTGTAAAACACATATGATCTCCTTCCTCTGATTAAAATCTCATTCATTCTCATCTTTTATGGTATAGATGAATCTACAGGAATGGACAGCCAATGCCGTTATGACCAGCTATTGCTGCCACTATCCCAGCTATGAACGGAACAAACCTGTCTTATCATAAATCCAGCCATGTAGATCATATATTAATAATCGGGTGATAGCAACCTAGCCGCAGCAAAGGCCTCAACAACGATGCTAAAATTGGAAGTTCGGAATTTAAGGACAACAGAACCACACTGGCACTTATCAGGTGTTTCAAAGGGCCTGTCTGGAATCTTAATGCAACTGAAGGAACCATTGAAAGTAATCAGATGGATGGAAAAGACTGGAGGCCATGTTTCAAGCATGCGGTTGTGCAAAGGAGGATTAGGGTAAAGTATGCATCACTCACCTTCACTATGTGCTCAGACCTGGTGGAATAAACATCTAAAGACCACAGGCATTGATGCTGCATATGTGATGCATGCAAAATTTTTAAGGAAATGGTGTTAGGAAAGTACTGCTCTACAGTGAAATAAAAGAATGGAGGAAAAAATCTTGGAACCCAAGGTGCTGGGGTGCCAATGCTGTGTAGCCATTAGGAAAGATACCAATGAGCCTGAGATGATCCAGACAGAGAGCTAGGCTACGGTGAGAGGTACTTAGGAGGATTTCCCCCATTCAAGGGAACAATGCCACTGGCCTCAAAACTACTAAACTCCAAGGGCCCACGAAGGTGGCCCACAACCAATGGGATAACAAGTGTTGAAAAAGAGGGTGACAACAAAAGGAAATGGGAAGACCACCCCAAGAATCGCAGTAATGCTGGTCCCAGCAAGTGACCAGAAATGGCTACAACCCCTACTGCAGGCACCAACATGAAGAAAGGATATGCTGGAAACCTACCTAAGTGTAATGTGTGCCCGTTTCATCATCATGGACCTTGTCCCATGTGGTGTGGAAATTGCAGGAGAATCGGCCATCGAACTAAGAATTGTGAAGCATTCACTCATGTGATTGACTCAAAGTTCGCTGCCGCCTGCTTGGGGTATGGAAGGATTGGGCACTACAAAGATGATTGCCCAGAGCTGAAAAGTGGAAGGGTCGGCCAGGACCCAAATGGCATGATGAGTGGAAATGCAGCTTGGAACCTTTTCTTCGCATAACCACATCCACATCTAGTTTCTCTTAGGTCGTATTTCCTCGAATAATTGTACTTCTTAAAAGACATGTTGTGATGTTGTTTGTACGAACCTCTCTGTGGTGAATTTCCTTAATATTAAGATTAAGATATTATGATGACTCTTTTCCTATCTCCATCACTTTTGAGACTTGGTCATTAACTAGTACACTTATGATAACTTGTTTTGATTCCAAACCAATAGAAACCAAATATCAAGGTAACTAAACCCGGCATCGCATCATCAGTCCTCAACTAAGTATAGCCTGATCACCTATGTTTAGTTCAGGGAGGATCATGCCATGATGGGAATATCATCGTGAAAGACTTCGGCACTCTAGAACTTTCACTACATATCTCGACCATCGAAGTTCAACCGTCTCTTACCAAGCCCAGAATTCACATGGAAATGTGAAAAATAGAACCAAAACCCTAGAACCTACAAACCCCCAACCCCGTCGGGTATTTCTATGTGAAAACCGAGGACGGTTTTCGTTCCTAAGACGGGGAGGATGTGACAAATTGTAAATTTCTCCTAAATATGAAATTCATAACAGTCCATTTATTATGACTAAATCACCAGATTAGGCATTTATATCATTATCATGGAAAACAGACCTGCACACCGTGTCACCCGAAAGTACTGCTCCTACAGTGAAATCAAAAGAATGGAGGAAAAATCTTGGAACCCCAAGGTGCGGGGTGCCAATGCTGCTGCACGCCATTAAGGAAAGATACCAATGAGCCCTGAGATGATCCAGACAGAAGCTAGGCTACGGGAGAGGTACTTAGGAGGATTTCCCCCATTCCAAGGGGAAAATGACACTGCCTCTAAAACCACTAAACTCCAAGGGCCCACGAAGGTGGCCCACAAGCCAATGGGATCAACAAGTGTTGAAAAAGAGGGTGACAACAAAAGGAAACGGGAAGACCACCCCAAGAATCGCAGTAATGCTGGTCCCAGCAAGTGACCAGAAATGGCTACAACCCCTACTGGAGGCACCAACATGAAGAAAGGATATGCTGGAACCTACCTAAGTGTAATGTGTGCCCGTTTCATCATCATGGACCTTGTCCCATGTGGTGTGGAAATTGCAGGAGAATCGGCCATCGAACTAAGAATTGTGAAGCATTCACTCATGTGATTGACTCAAAGTTCGCTGCCGCCTGCTTGGGGTATGGAAGGATTGGGCACTACAAAGATGATTGCCCAGAGCTGAAAAGTGGAAGGGTCGGCCAGGACCCAAATGGCATGATGAGTGGAAATGCAGCTTGGAACCTTTTCTTCGCATAACCACATCCACATCTAGTTTCTCTTAGGTCGTATTTCCTCGAATAATTGTACTTCTTAAAAGACATGTTGTGATGTTGTTTGTACGAACCTCTCTGTGGTGAATTTCCTTAATATTAAGATTAAGATATTATGATGACTCTTTTCCTATCTCCATCACTTTTGAGACTTGGTCATTAACTAGTACACTTATGATAACTTGTTTTGATTCCAAACCAATAGAAACCAAATATCAAGGTAACTAAACCCGGCATCGCATCATCAGTCCTCAACTAAGTATAGCCTGATCACCTATGTTTAGTTCAGGGAGGATCATGCCATGATGGGAATAGTCATCGTGAAAGACTTCGGCACTCTAGAACTTTCACTACATATCTCGACCATCGAAGTTCAACCGTCTCTTACCAAGCCTAGAATTCACATGGAAATGTGAAAAATAGAACCAAAACCCTAGAACGTACAAACCCCCAACCCCGTCGGGTATTTCTATGTGAAAACCGAGGACGGTTTTCGTTCCTAAGACGGGGAGGATGTGACAAATTGTAAATTTCTCCTAAATATGAAATTCATAACAGTCCATTTATTATGACTAAATCACCAGATTAGGCATTTATATCATTATCACGGAAAACAGACCTGCACACCGTGTCACCCGGAAGTACTGCTCCTACAGTGAAATCAAAAGAATGGAGGAAAAATCTTGGAACCCCAAGGTGCGGGGTGCCAATGCTGCTGCACGCCATTAAGGAAAGATACCAATGAGCCCTGAGATGATCCAGACAGAAGCTAGGCTACGGGAGAGGTACTTAGGAGGATTTCCCCCATTCCAAGGGGAAAATGACACTGCCTCTAAAACCACTAAACTCCAAGGGCCCACGAAGGTGGCCCACAAGCCAATGGGATAAAGAAGTGTTGAAAAAGAGGGTGACAACAAAAGGAAACGGGAAGACCACCACAAGAATCGCAGTAATGCTGGTCCCAGCAAGTGACCAGAAATGGCTACAACCCCTACTGGAGGCACCAACATGAAGAAAGGATATGCTGGAAACCTACCTAAGTATAATGTGTGCCCGTTTCATCATCATGGACCTTGTCCCATGTGGTGTGGAAATTGCAGGAGAATCGGCCATCGAACTAAGAATTGTGAAGCATTCACTCATGTGATTGACTCAAAGTTCGCTGCCGCCTGCTTGGGGTATGGAAGGATTGGGCACTACAAAGATGATTGCCCAGAGCTGAAAAGTGGAAGGGTCGGCCAGGACCCAAATGGCATGATGAGTGGAAATGCAGCTTGGAACCTTTTCTTCGCATAACCACATCCACAATCTAGTTTCTCTTAGGTCGTATTTCCTCGAATAATTGTACTTCTTAAAAGACATGTTGTGATGTTGTTTGTACGAACCTCTCTGTGGTGAATTTCCTTAATATTAAGATTAAGATATTATGATGACTCTTTTCCTATCTCCATCACTTTTGAGACTTGGTCTTAACAGTACAACTTCTGATGTAACTTGTTTTGATTCCAAACAAAATATAACCATATATCAAGTAACTAAACCCGTATGCATCATCTGTTTACCTCAAACATAAGTATAAGTCCTAGATCATCACCTATGTTTAGTTCAGGGAGGATCATGCCATGATGGGAATAGTCATCGTGAAAGACTTCGGCACTCTAGAACTTTCACTACATATCTCGACCATCGAAGTTCAACCGTCTCTTACCAAGCCCAGAATTCACATGGAAATGTGAAAAATAGAACCAAAACCCTAGAACCTACAAACCCCCAACCCCGTCGGGTATTTCTATGTGAAAACCAAGGACGGTTTTTGTTCCTAAGACGGGGAGGATGTGACAAATTGTAAATTTCTCCTAAATATGAAATTCATAACAGTCCATTTATTATGACTAAATCACCAGATTAGGCATTTATATCATTATCACGGAAAACAGACCTGCACACCGTGTCACCCGGGAATAGTACTGCTCCTACAGTGAAATCAAAAGAATGGAGGAAAAATCTTGTAACCCCAAGGTGCGGGGTGCCAATGCTGCTGCACGCCATTAAGGAAAGATACCAATGAGTCCTGAGATGATCCAGACAGAAGCTAGGCTACGGGAGAGGTACTTAGGAGGATTTCCCCCATTCCAAGGGGAAAATGACACTGCCTCTAAAACCACTAAACTCCAAGGGCCCACGAAGGTGGCCCACAAGCCAATGGGATAAACAAGTGTTGAAAAAGAGGGTGACAACAAAAGGAAACGGGAAGACCACCACAAGAATCGCAGTAATGCTGGTCCCAGCAAGTGACCAGAAATGGCTACAACCCTACTGGAGGCACCAACATGAAGAAAGGATATGCTAGAAACCTACCTAAGTGTAATGTGTGCCTGTTTCATCATCATGGACCTTGTCCCATGTGGTGTGGAAATTGCAGGAGAATCGGCCATCGAACTAAGAATTGTGAAGCATTCACTCATGTGATTGACTCAAAGTTCGCTGCCGCCTGCTTGGGGTATGGAAGGATTGGGCACTACAAAGATGATTGCCCAGAGCTGAAAAGTGGAAGGGTCGGCCAGGACCCAAATGGCATGATGAGTGGAAATGCAGCTTGGAACCTTTTCTTCGCATAACCACATCCACATCTAGTTTCTCTTAGGTCGTATTTCCTTGAATAATTGTACTTCTTAAAAGACATGTTGTGATGTTGTTTGTACGAACCTCTCTGTGGTGAATTTCCTTAATATTAAGATTAAGATATTATGATGACTCTTTTCCTATCTCCATCACTTTTGAGACTTGGTCATTAACTAGTAACTTATGATAACTTGTTTTGATTCCAAACCAATAGAAACCAAATATCAAGGTAACTAAACCCGGCATCGCATCATCAGTCCTCAACTATGTATAGCCTGATCACCTATGTTTAGTTCAGGGAGGATCATGCCATGATGGGAATAGTCATCGTGAAAGACTTCGGCACTCTAGAACTTTCACTACATATCTCGACCATCGAAGTTCAACCGTCTCTTACCAAGCCCAGAATTCACATGGAAATGTGAAAAATAGAACCAAAACCCTAGAACCTACAAACCCCCAACCCCGTCGGGTATTTCTATGTGAAAACCGAGGACGGTTTTTCGTTCCTAAGACAGGGAGGAAGTGACAAATTGTAAATTTCTCCTAAATACGAAATTCATAACAGTCCATTTATTATGACTAAATCACCAGATTAGGCATTTATATCATTATCACGGAAAACAGACCTGCACACCGTGTCACCCGAAAGTACTGCTCCTACAGTGAAATCAAAAGAATGGAGGAAAAATCTTGGAACCCCAAGGTGCGGGGTGCCAATGCTGCTGCACGCCATTAAGGAAAGATACCAATGAGCCCTGAGATGATCCAGACAGAAGCTAGGCTACGGGAGAGGTACTTAGGAGGATTTCCCCCATTCCAAGGGGAAAATGACACTGCCTCTAAAACCACTAAACTCCAAGGGCCCACGAAGGTGGCCCACAAGCCAATGGGATCAACAAGTGTTGAAAAAGAGGGTGACAACAAAAGGAAACGGGAAGACCACCCCAAGAATCGCAGTAATGCTGGTCCCAGCAAGTGACCAGAAATGGCTACAACCCCTACTGGAGGCACCAACATGAAGAAAGGATATGCTGGAAACCTACCTAAGTGTAATGTGTGCCCGTTTCATCATCATGGACCCTGTCCCATGTGGTGTGGAAATTGCAGGAGAATCGGCCATCGAACTAAGAATTGTGAAGCATTCACTCATGTGATTGACTCAAAGTTCGCTGCCGCCTGCTTGGGGAATGGAAGGATTGGGCACTACAAAGATGATTGCCCAGAGCTGAAAAGTGGAAGGGTCGGCCAGGACCCACATGGCATGATGAGTGGAAATGCAGCTTGGAACCTTTTCTTCGCATAACCACATCCACATCTAGTTTCTCTTAGGTCGTATTTCCTCGAATAATTGTACTTCTTAAAAGACATGTTGTGATGTTGTTTGTACGAACCTCTCTGTGGTGAATTTCCTTAATATTAAGATTAAGATATTATGATGACTCTTTTCCTATCTCCATCACTTTTGAGACTTGGTCATTAACTAGTACACTTATGATAACTTGTTTTGATTCCTAACCAATAGAAACCAAATATCAAGGTAACTAAACCCGGCATCGCATCATCAGTCCTCAACTAAGTATAGCCTGATCACCTATGTTTAGTTCAGGGAGGATCATGCCATGATGGGAATAGTCATCGTGAAAGACTTCGGCACTCTAGAACTTTCACTACATATCTCGACCATCGAAGTTCAACCGTCTCTTACCAAGCCCAGAATTCACATGGAAATGTGAAAAATAGAACCAAAACCCTAGAACCTACAAACCCCCAACCCCGTCGGGTATTTCTATGTGAAAACCGAGGACGGTTTTCGTTCCTAAGACGGGGAGGATGTGACAAATTGTAAATTTCTCCTAAATATGAAATTCATAACAGTCCATTTATTATGACTAAATCACCAGATTAGGCATTTATATCATTATCACGGAAAATAGACCTGCACACCGTGTCACCCGGAAGTACTGCTCCTACAGTGAAATCAAAAGAATGGAGGAAAAATCTTGGAACCCCAAGGTGCGGGGTGCCAATGCTGCTGCACGCCATTAAGGAAAGATACCAATGAGCCTGAGATGATCCAGACAGAAGCTAGGCTACAGGAGAGGTACTTAGGAGGATTTCCCCCATTCCAAGGGGAAAATGACACTGCCTCTAAAACCACTAAACTCCAAGGGCCCACGAAGGTGGCCCACAAGCCAATGGGATCAACAAGTGTTGAAAAAGAGGGTGACAACAAAAGGAAACGGGAAGACCACCCCAAGAATCGCAGTAATGCTGGTCCCAGCAAGTGACCAGAAATGGCTACAACCCCTACTGCAGGCACCAACATGAAGAAAGGATATGCTGGAAACCTACCTAAGTGTAATGTGTGCCCGTTTCATCATCATGGACCTTGTCCCATGTGGTGTCACCCAGAAATCTCACACCGTGTCACCCAGAAATCCCATATGGTACAACCCCTACTGGAGGCACCAACATGAAGAAAGGATTAGGCATTTATATCACTATCACGAAAAACAGACCTGCACACCGTGTCACCCGAAAATCTCACCAACAACAGTGAAATTATCCCACCTCAAATTTTACCCACTATAATGTAGTAGAAACGGAAGGTTATCTCAGTTTTTCTCAGAAAGGCACCACACACGTACCAATGTCTAAACAGTAATAAATTTAAAACTCAGAAAAGTATTGTGAATTCATAAAACTAAAAATACATTTAGGTATTATATAAACGTCTCTAAAAATCTGATATCCCATATTTATGACGGTTCCGGGAAGGACCCAAGTTTAACTCAGTTCAGTGAGACACGGGTATGATAATACTCGCTCCTTAATTAAATCTATCTTTATACTTAAAATAAAACATTACCCACTCACACATATATCAAAGAATCTGACATCTTCTTTAACCTCTACACTAGGTTTTCTTTCTTTTTTGTTCGCCCCTCATTCTCCCCATAAACCGATTAGATCCATCACCATCTCCCTCCCTGTTATCTCCTTCTTTTTGACCTACACCCTCTCGTCATTTTCACTAACCTCGAAATATCCTAAGTCAAACCTAGAAGGTTGCAATAGAAGTAGAAATAACACCCAAATGGAAAGTTTATTTCTTCCAAGATCCGAAAGAAACCATGGAGTCATCCTCCATAATCGTCCTTTTAAACTGATATTTCAAGAGAGATCGAACCACATCTCAACAAATTCACATAAAGGTTTTGAGAATCACTCAAGGAAGAACAAGGGTTTGTGGTGATTGTGGTTCGGTTTGGAATACTTGGGTTTTCAGATTTGAGTTTCATTCGAGTTCATCATACCTCAAAATCATTGTAAGGATTGAGTTTATATTTGAATTCTTTTCAAATCCATTTATTCTAGATCTTAATGATTATCTTAGGCCGAATAAAAGTTAATTTAAGCGTTGATTTTTTTGAGTTTCCAGTTAATAAGTTTTCCCAGAAGTGGTGATCCTTGTGATAGAAATTCTTGTTAGATGTTGTTGTTATAATAGTGTGGCGTAGGATGTTAGAACTCGAAATTAGGTTCATATCTTGTGGTCTTTGTGGCTATATTTGTGATTCGAATGACTCTAGGAGTCCATAGGATTCGAGTATTGAAATTAGTTTAGTGGTAATAGATGATAAGATTTAGGAATAAAACCGTTTGGAATGATGTATTCTTGTTAGGTTAGTATAGTAATTTGAATGAACACTATGACCATCCTTAACCGAATGAGAACCACCCCAAAACAAGGTGTTTTAGTGGTGATCTTAGGCTGAAGAACCACCCTACGCAGGGGAGGTATTGGCCGAGTTCTTATTGAACTAGATACACCCAGGCAGCCACCACGTAGGTGAGCTAGCCGTGGGATTGAAGGCTCAATGAAAGCAACAAGGATTGCTTCACAACTCATCCCGTACCCACCCTTTTTGAGCCTGAATATGGGGGATAAGAACCAAGGGAGTTACTCTTGGTTCGAGTCTTTAACATGCCCCCTTAAACCCGAGAACAAACCTCAACTTAGGGTAGAACCTGTTGCTCTAAAACAGACCCGCAAGGGTTGATAACACTCGAATAGATTACTTATTTTAACGGATATATTTAGGCACAATATTGGTGGCACGAGGGTGCTTGTGGTCAAGGACTGATTCTCCTTAGGAATAGTTCTTTTCCGTGTCGAAGCGTGAAGTTTAGGCCAAGACTAAGACCACTTGCAACCCACAAAATCCTAAACCTTGGTGTTGAGTAGTATTCAACCCAAGGATTAAGCAAGACATGCGCTTCCTAGTCCCTTGTGATGTCGAATAAGAGATCATTAATTTCCCAGGAAGAAACACACACCAAGTCTGTTAAGATTTGAAAGTGTTGTGTTGTGTCTTTTTGTACCAGGCCAAACCCAAAGATAAAGCCCACTTAGGACTCAATCCCAAGCCCAACTAAAATACCATTTTCTAGTCTTTGATGTACTCTACGAGTGGGAGTTGTGGCCCACCAGGCCCAACTTGGCTATTAGTAATCGATCCAACAAAATATCTAGTATCCCCCCTCCTCCTCTAATCCAGTTGGGCCGCAGCCCAACAGATGTTTATAATACGAAATCTGTTAAAACTTTTATACTAGTCGCAAAATAAAATTGATTTAGCCGATCACGCCAACCTTTTTGTATTAAAACTAATGTATACTTAAACTTGTATTACCGTAAACTTAAGACTTTGACAACTAAAATGATTGGACCATTTAACTTAGATATCGCCTTACAAATTATATAATGTAAAACAATAAACATTGAAGAAAAAGGACACAAAATTATACATATACACACTTGTTGTTACAATTAAAAAACTCGAGAGAACTAATAACAAACAAAATACACAATAAGTATAGTCTATAACACATGTTAGAGAATATATATATGAATTGGCACCTATACATGTTATTTTAAAAATAAATCATCCAGTAATAATTTCATTAACGAAAAACTAGAAAATGAAATATTAAACGTGGACCTTACTTAAACAAATTCAACGAGATTAATTGTTTCTAAACTTATAATTTATAAAAATGAGTCATAACTAATTATTAGTAACAATATAAACCTAGTTCATTTTAATCAACCAAGTTTTATATTACATTTCCTCAAAACATTTATCCAGTAATTAATAAACATCACTTAAGCTAAGTTTTACATCAAGAATCAACATAATTGGATAAAACAATCAAAATAATTATATATATATATATATATATATATATATATATATTATATATATATATATATATATATATATATATATATATATATATCACGTCTCAATTTTAACAATTCGTGCTTTAAATCGTTCATTTCTTTCTTTCCAAATTCCACCACCCAAGTTCCTATAATATTCTCGTTTTCCTCATTACCGTACCTTTAGGTTATTCGTAGAGCTAAACCTTACCATTTCTTAGAAAATTCCTTCGTAAGCACATTGGCCGCCACACTAGTGACAACAACATAAATACCTTAAAACATTGAAACTAAATCATGAAAGGACTTAAACTTAATACTTGAAACTAAGACAAGGTTATTTAATCTAGGTTGTGTGTTGGTGCCATGCACTCCTTAATTTCATAGCATTCACTGTTCAGGCCATTAAAGGTGAGTTTATAGCCCCTTTTTACTTATATTTGTTTTATATGAATGGGGTGAGACACATGCAAAACCAATTTTATGGACCATTAAATACTATTTATACCAAAGTTATTGCGTAGTTAGCCTAAGTCCTGTTATGTCCCCTACTGCCCGAATTTCATGAACCGTTAATTCCCGACAGGAAGCGTGAATGTTATAAATAGATCTATTGGGAGTAACTTCCCCGTTCGGTTTGACCAGATAGGCAAACGAGCGTATACCATATCAAAGTACAAGTGTCCGGGATAAACACTTGTCAGGGCCTTTTATGTTTAACATGCTTCTAGAGCATGCAGACCTGTTATAGCTTAGGTTGCATGAACTTAGTGCTAGCGTAATAAAATATAAATGTGACATTTCTATGCTCACAAACAAAACTATTGGTCCAAATATGTATAATTGTTTTAACTTAAACCTATGAACTCACCAACTTTTTGCTGACTTTTAGCATGTTTTTCTCAGGTATCTAGATTTATGAAAGTGTGGCAAGGCTTGGCAAGGCGACAGACTTATACTTTTAGCCAAAGTGTTTTTAACAAATGATTAAGACTTGTTTTTGAAGGACCATTGAACTTGTAAACAAACTTGAAACATAAAGATTGTTATAATTGAATTAAACAAATGAATACTTTTTTATAAAGTGTGTAATTGGTTCTTCGTTAACTTGTGTTATGATTTCCATTTCAATAGCACCCCCTAATTCTAGTGCTTCCGCAAAGTCAGATTTTGGGGGCGTTACAAATAAAGTGATGTCTGATCTCTTTAAGCTTTTTTTTTGAATGAAAAACAGGATTTTTAATTATGCAAATAGTACTGTTATTGTCAATAAAGATCTTTGTATGCATAAAATTGTACTCGTAATCAAGTAGTTGATTCTGAATCCAAAGAACTTGTCCATAACAACTTGAAGTAGCCACATATTCAGCTTTTTTTTGTGGAATTTGCAACCACTATCTGTTTCTTGCACTGCCATGATATCAATCTACATCCAAGGAATTGACAACGTCCTGTTGTAGACTTCCTATCCAAGCTTGCTCCATCATAATCACTATCAGTGTATGCTACCAAATCAAAAGGAGAATCTTTTGGATACCAATGGCCCAATTTAGGTTGACCTTCTAAGTACCTAAAAATCCTTTTCATAGCATGAAGATGTGAAGCTTTTGGATTGACTTGTTATCTAGCACATGCACACGCTGCAAAGATGTTATCAGGTCTTGAAGATGTAAGGTACATCAATGAACCAATCATTGACCTATACATATGAACATCAACTTCTTCACCATCTTCATCCTTGAGCAAAGGCTTTCCAGTTTCCATTGGTGTGCTTGCAGTCTTGACTTCTATAAACCCAAATTTCTTTAAAATTTCAACAACATATTTATCTTGACTGATAAATATGCCATCCTTCTTCTACTTCAGTTGTAATCCCAAAAAGAATGTAAGTTCTCCCATAGAACTCATTTGAAATTTCTCATGCATCAACTTCTCAAAGGCGATGCATAACACCTTCTTTGTTGATCCAAAGATGATATTATCCACATACACTTGAACCAACAAAATATCACCTTTGTGCCTTTTGATGAATAAGTTCTTGTCAATTTTTCCTCTTTGAAACCCATTGTCCAACAGGTATGTTGACAAGGTTTCAAACCAAACTCTAGGGGCTCACTGGTACAGATATGGGATTTCGTCACCAAAAATGTGTGACGATATGCATATAGTCACACACATTTTTTTTGTGTATCACCAAAGGTCGCGCCACCGTAGTTGGCATATGGTGACATTGTTTAGTTTGTGGCCGTTTTCATTGAAAAAGAGTGACCAAAACCTGAATATGTGTGACAAATTAGGCACAAGTTTTGTTGGATTAATCAGCATCAGTGACCGTAAACACTTTATAGTCACACAAATGTTTTTTTAGAGTAACTATTGTTGGTCCTTTGGCCATATAAATATATAATATATGTGACATTTGAGATGATTTATTCAAGTAAATGTGTATTTTGTGTGACTATTTCTCGTCCTGTGGCCACATGAATATATAATAAATGTGACGTTTGTGATGATTTAGTCACACAACGTGTGTTATTTTTTTGGAGTTAGTCACATACAATTTAAAAAACAGTGGCCAAAAGTGTTAATAAGTGTGACCATATGCTGTTTAAAGTGAAGAAATGTGTATTTTGTGTGACTATTGTTCATCAAATGGCCACTTGAATTTTATTTTTGTGTGGCCTTTTGTAATATTTAGTCACACAAAGCATGTTTGTTTTAGGTATTTAGTCACATACAATTAAGCAAAATGTGGCCAAAAGTATTAATAAGTGTGACCATATGAGGTTTAAAGTGAAGAAATGTGTATTTTGTGTGACTATTGTTCATCCAATGGCCACTTGAAATTTATTTTTGTGTGGCCTTTTGTAATATTTAGTCACACAAAGCATGTTTGTTTTGAGTATTTAGTCACATACAAAAAAGCAGAAAGTGGCCAATAGTGTTAATAAGTGTGACCATATGCTGTTTAAAGTGAAGAAATGTGTATTTTGTGTGACTATTGTTCATCCAATGGCCACTTGAATTTATTCTTGTGTGGCCTTTTGTAATATTTAGTCACACAAAGCATGTTTGTTTAGGTATTTAGTCACATACAATTAAGCAAAAAGTGGCCAAAAGTGTTAATAAGTGTGACCATATGCTGTCGAATGTGAAGAAATGTGTATTTTGTGTGACAATTGTTCATCCAGTGGCCACTTGAATTTTATGTTTGTGTGGCCTTTTGTAATATTTAGTCACACATCGAATTAAACAAAGAGTGACCAATAATGTTGATAAGCGTGACCATATTATGTGAGTGCATCTTTTAGTCATAGGGTTACTACTGGTAGTACTAAGTTATTACTGTTGGAGCAGAGTTGCTACTGCTAGTACTAAGTTAGTCCTGCTGAAGCAGAGTTACTACTTCTAGTACTATGCTAGTGCTGCTGGAATGAGTATATATATATATATATATATTATATATATATATATATATATATATATATATATATATATATAAAATTATAAATATATATAATAACAAATTAAAAACAAAAATAAATTTCAAATTGAATAAAACTCGAATGTATATAACTGAACCAAATATACAATTGTAATGTCGTACATAATCAAATTCTCATAATTTAAAGACTTTTGACTCTTCGCCGGCCTAACTTGCAGTCGCTTTATGTCTTTAATAGATACATAATTTTTGTGCCTCGACGGTACTTTTGGTCCACAATTGTTTTTACTAATCTTTTGCATCGTATTTGTTCGTGTAACCTGTAATAAACAAAAGACGCTTGTATCAAACATTGAATTAAATATGAATAATATTATATATGTAGGTTGAAAAAACACATGTATGTACCTCCTGTTCAAGAATAACTTGATCGTTTGGCCATGCAACGAAACCACCTACGCCCTCCTTAACTGTTTTAAACCCATTATTTGCTACGTCCGGTATGCATGTTGCATCCACTAACGATGAGTCAATTGACACTCTGTAGCAATCATTTGGGAGTGCTTGGTTATGCAGCATTTTCTTTCCATGAGACTTGTACCTAAAGCAACGTTATTTGTTTTCTTTAAGTGCCACAGTTTGCACTTAAATGTCTAAGAAAAAGAATTTTTGCATGTATATATCAGAAATTATTTAAACAAAAGAATAACAAGAAACATGTTGAAATACATACTGTTGGCAGTGCTTGTGTTGGAGACATATTTTGTTGCGATTGGGAATCTAGAGACCCGTTTTATCGTGACTTAGGCTTTTTCTTAGGTTTGACAGTTTTAGCAGGTTCATATATGTATATATAAAACAAGTTACATTATTTAAACAAAAGAATAACAAGAAACATGTTGGAATACATACTGTTGGTACTCCTTGTGTTGGAGACACATTTACTTGCGATTGGGAATCAGTAGACCCGTTTCGTTGTGACTTAGGCGTTTTCTTAGGTCTGACAGTTTTAGCAGGTCCCTATACGTATACATAAAACACGGTACATTAGTCATGTATGTAAAATTCAAAAATCAAAGGGGGATTTTTATTACTTACCATTGTTTCCAGTACCTTTTTCGAAGTTACAAGCCCATTAGACTTCTCCTGAATTCTTGGATCTTCAGCACGTACAACACCACTTGGCTGAGTACCGTCCACCTCATTAACGCTGCTATCTATAATGTCAATGGCCATTGGAGTCACCTGTAATATAAATTGAGAAATACATTGACTTATCAGTTTATGTTCAATGCCTGCTATCATTAGCATCAGTGGTGTTAGCATTAGAAAATGAAATTGTTAACAACATAAAAAATGGCTTACATCTGAGGCTACTGGCAATTGAGATGGAAAATTCAACTGCAACCCTTGTTGACTCAACTGTGCCATCAGTTGAGTAAGTAATCCCTTTGTTTCTTTCATCTCATTTGACAATTTCTTGACCAGTACATATTTTTTGGTCATCTCGGTAGACAATTTCTTGACCAATAAATCTTTTTCTTGATGCTCGTGTCTCTCATTATCAAGTTGAGTTTGAAGTAACTCAAGTCTTTCATCGTTTTCTTGTCTGCTTCGAGGAAGACCAAAATACCTCTTGTATGTAATTCCACTTCTCACTCCTCTTGCATAACCTCCCTTTTCCTTACCAAACACAACTGTTATGGCATCAGTGCCATTATAAAGACTCAAGGTTCCTTCCAAGATCTGGTCATCAGCTTCTTTCTGCACAAAAAATATGGGAAATATTCGGATTAAAACTCTTCTTGATGCTGTTAGAGTAACTCCTGCTCATATTTGTATTAATGCTGCTCAGCTAGAGTTAGTGCTGCTCATGAACTTCAATGAAAAATATGCCAAGTCTTTACTACTGCTAGTACACAGTTACTTCTGTTAGTACGCAGTTAATACTGCTGGTATACAAGTTACTACTGTTAGTTAATGCTGCTGGTATATAAGCATAATAAATAGAATTTGCAGTAAAACTTACAAGTTTTTCTCCCACTGATCTAATCTCATCATCTGGATATTCCCCGTCTTTATTTACCCTTCCTTTCAACCACATTATACTACGCGGGGGTTCTACATCTGCTTCAATTTCTTTATTTTTGATCTAATAAACATCAAATGCATACACATGTAAAGTTAAACCAAGATAATCGAAAATATGAGGGTATTAAATGCAAATGTGTAAATTGTGCAATCTAAACAGATTCATTTCTCAAACTGATCGTCTCACAATTTGTAAAACAAATATTATGTAATCTTACCATTTTCTCTTTGACATAAACATATCTACCTCATCCCATTTTATGCTGATAAATAGTTTTGGAACGCGCCATCTTAGCTTTATCTGATTTATCCTAAAAATACAAAATCATAAGGCATTTAGATGCGGTAATGCTGCAAAATGAAAATTATGAAATAACATATAGACTTAAATAAAGTTGACTATTTAAAACCTTGTATGCATCGGTGGTTGTGTAGTTTACAAACTCGACCCAGTCTTCTGATGTCACAAATGCACTATACTTAGTCGGGACTTCATTCAGTTTCGAAGGTGTATTTAGGTTGGCCAAAATGTATTTTTCTCTGAGCTTCATTCTGAAATTCCTTGGCAGTTGACCAAGATGAGTCATTATCAATTTTATGAATGTCACGTCAACATCAAAATATCGCTGCAAAGATTAACAAAATGTTGTTTTTTTTTTGTTTTAAAAAAAAAAGGAAAATAGAATAAAAGGAAAGAAAAGGAAATGAACAGGACAAAGCACAAGAAACTGAATCTGAAGGGACAACCCCCCTACACAGACCAGAACTTGCCTAGGAAACAAATAAAAACAAACAGAAATGGACAATACCCCAAAACTGAAAATACAAACCAGCTAATGACAAAAAAACTAAAAAGCCAAAACCAAATAACCAAGGAAAGTAATCCCCAATGCCTCAAGACAAAGCAGGAAAAAGCTTGATCTAAAGAAACCATGAAAACAAACAGCTCAGCTGCAAATGACCCAATCAAAATTGCAGACCAAAGGAGGTCCAATCAATCCATATCAGTTTCATGACCGTTAATACGATCATTTCTAATATCATCACACCTACTCAGGTAATAGTCCATCATATCATCAGTCCAATTCTTTTTACGATCTTTATCCAAGGGCTCGTTCGATAACAAAAACAGCTCAACCACAAATTAATTTTTCTCTTTTTGCAATTCATCTATTTTAGCCAGTTCCACACTATAGGCTTTCTCATAACACTTGGGAAAAGAGATGTCACTTTTACCATTATTCGTCAGAATATAATTTTCTAACATCTTGTCAGCATTCAGCGTTGCAGTCTTGATAATATCCCTGTTAATTTTAAAAATTTGTCTGGACAAACTATTCATCTCAATTTCCAGTTTCCCTTTAGTTGAATCATTAGTCTTAGTACAGCTTGTCCATTTAACCTTATAGAACTTAACCATATCATCATTCCAGCCTTTAAGCACATTCTCCGCCAACGGAATTCCAGTATTACAAGCGATCCCCACCTGCTCTTTGACCTCCTTCCATGGATCAGTTTCCACATTTATACTCTCTTCCCTTAAGAGGTCAAATCTATTACTAGTAGTAACACTCTTAGCTCCTAATGATTCTTTGGTACTCACTTCATGACTACCGTTACTGCCCTTATCAGTTTTGTTAACCTTCTTAGCCCCCTTATCATTTTTATTACTAGAATTGTTTTCCGCCGTATTCTTTTTAATGTCACCATTCCCACTATTAGTATTCCCAATATTACTGTCATCACCCTCATTAACCTTATTCTTATCCTTGTTTATAGGCTTACCATTATCATTTTTAACCACACTAACATCTATATTGTCTACATTTCCCCTATCACCCATATTACCCACATTAGATTTACCACTGTTATTAAAACCACCCCTGTTATTATCAAAACCCCTTCTCGTATTATAACTACCAGATTGCCCTTGACGAGTATTGGTGACAGTACCCCTATAGTTCCTACGGTTACCTGTAGTTTGCCATCCTTCTTCGCCTTCATCGGTAGCAGCCCCCTCCTTTCTATTACTTTGCTTAACATTAGCAGCCTTGACGTTTTCCCCGTTCTTATTAGCTGTAGAATCAGTGTTCAACTTCCTAGCACAATCACTCAAAAAAATGCCCAAACACCTTGCACTCTTCACACCGTGGAGGAACCCATGTATACTCAACCCACAACGTAAGATCTTTACCCAAACTTTCATACCACAACTCTACCTTTTCAACTAGAGGCCTATTTGAATCAATTTCCACCAAGACCCTAGCAAACGATGCCCTACCATACGGCTTCTCGCAAATGGTTGTAGTCATTCTATCCATGATGATTAGGACACCGACTCTGCTCACAATTCTACTTATGCCCTCAACATTCCAGGCTTCTAAGGGAATATCATAAACCTTGACCCATACCGGCACTTTAGCTACTTCTGGCTTTGACATACACAGACCCGGCTCCCACTTTTTAACAAAGAACGGTTTGTTATCTACCAACCATGGACCATTTTCAATGACTAAATCCATCCCGTCATTTGACATAAAAGTAAAAAAACACATGCCGTTTTGATTCATTATAACCTCTTCCAGCTGATATAGTCTCCACATTTTTTTCAAGTTATACACCAAATCCCTATAATTCATACGATAACCAATAAAATAACCTACGACAGTGTTTCCCCATTTCTTACAGCCTTCCTCCAGAACAGGATCCATCATAGCTACTTCCCGACCATCACCGATTATAGAAGGAGGGACAAAATGGAGCTTGTTATTTCCATTAACACCAAAGCTTCTTGAGACAGCGTCACGAAATGACTAATTGCTCTTCTCAACCACATTCGGACCCATTACATTGTCTTTAACTAACCTACTCACTCCTGCTTCAAACATACTAACCGCATCCTCACCCGAATCTAACCCACTGGCATTCCCATTAGGCTTGAACGTACCATGAACCCTCACATTCCCAACACTGTCAATCTTACTAACAGCATCATTTATATCCACGCAAAACCCACCTAAATCATCATTGACTTCAGCAGTTTCATGGGCATCTTCTCCATGCTCAAAATCTTCCGCATCCATAGCTTCATCAATATACTTAGATTCAGACCTAGAAATAACTTTCTGAAATGTACCTGTAGGGGTTTTGGAAACCATATTCACGTATTTCATTGTAGAATTGCTAGCTGGGTTCATGGTTCTAGTCGTTTTCCTGGTTTTGAGGGCTGGATCCGTCCTAAAAGAGGACGGAGGGAGTTTAGGATCATAATCCGGATCAGACATGGTGGTTAAACCATATCAATCCAGAATGGGGGAAGAGTGAAAACGAAAAAATTGAAAACCGCTTAAAAGGCGGATAGGCGGATTGATTTTTTTTTTGGGTGTTATTGAAATGGAAATGGGCAAAATTATCAAGCAGTAGTGGAATGTCAATTAGGATTGATAATACGGAAAATAACCTTGAGAATTGAATCCGTATAAAATCAATAGTGATGAGAGGTTGAGAACGTATGAACCCTAAGAAGAGGCGGATTTGATCTCTTGATTGTTATTGACTGGAAAAAGGAATATCACAAAGTAGAAATGATTATACGGAAATAAACTTTGGAGATTAAATCCGTATAGATCTACCGGGATGAACAGCAGAAATCGTATGAACCCTAGAAATCCCCAATTCGCCCAAATCGCCCACAGTAAAAGGTGTATTATTATCAAAATGTTGTTAATTAGTTGCACATAATGTAACTGCATAGAGAAACTTATGCAGTACTGGGTTACAAAATAGTATATATGTACCGTGATTTCAACCCATAGTTTATCTATTGATTCTTTATTCACCTTCTTCCAGGAAAGAATCTTCAAACCTATGTGCTCACGAACCAAATCTCCAAAAAACTTGAAAACAATGCTCTGTGTTGTAACACCCCCGTTTTTGATATTCGCAGCGGAAATATGGGTTGGGGTGTTACTTCAAGGTTCACAGTCATGATAATAGAAAACGATTCGAAAAGAGACGTTTTAAATAAATTGTTATCATTCATTTATTTAAATCAGAGTTACATATAGAGGTCCCTGTGGGATGTTTCTGTTAATACGTGATAAAAGTTACATTATTAGTTGAATGACAACGAAATAGACACTCTTTTTATAAGGAGAAAGTCCATGCCACTCCGTGCCAAATCGTACTTCCAGTTACCTGAGATAAACATGCTTAAAAAGTCAACACAAAGGTTGAGTGAAACCATAGCGTTTAACGTTAAATAAGTTTGAACACAAGCTAAATAGAGAGTAAATCAGTTATATCGTAGTTCGTTATATAGTTCTCTCAGTCTCATGAATCGCAAGACGTTAACACGATGAATAACGATTACGCCCTTGAGTAGGAGTCTGCCTGAAACTCTTTATTAAACGTTTTCAAATAAAATGCATTGGGTCACTTATCCAGCAACACAAAGGGGTTGTCAACCCAATAGATCTATTCATTATATTCGCGCTCACACGAAAGTGATTAATGGTTCATGATAGAGGGTCTTTAAATAGGCAACAGTTAAACTTATGCAATATAAATCAGGAAAGCATACAGGAAAATACTTGTGTTCGGTTTAGTAGCATGTATCTCCCCACAAGTTTGGAAAAATGTATAAAGAAAAAGTGGGACTATGAACTGACCTGGACAGTCTGGATGGAAAACAAAGTTATGCAGAGTTGATAAACGTCTCCGGCACGCAACCTGGTTTGTTATGTCAAGTTTTCAGTAATCGTTTTCAATTATATATAAGTTTTAATGTTGGTTTCGTAACGCTCTGGTTATCGGTTAAATGTTAAATTTGAGACAACATGAAATCTCTCCAAAAGTTATAAGATTTATCTTATTCCTCATTTTTATGTGTTCGTTTTGTTTGTTCGTTAAATAGATATTTCGTTCGTTTATTACCGAGAAAAACGTATTTTAGTTTAATTTTTAATAATAATTATAATACTAAGAAAAATAATAATAATAATAATAATTTTAATTATTTATTAATAATTAGTAGAGTAAACTGCAAAAATCATCCCTGTGGTTTGTGTAATTTCGCAAGAATCATCCCTATCTCAAACGTTTAGCATTAAACATCCCCAAGTCCACAAACGTTTGGCATTAATCATCCCTGAGCACTAACGTCGTTAGTTTTACCCGTTAAGTGTTAAAATAATATTTTCTCGTTAGTCCCCCCGTTAATATTTTTGGCACCGTTAGTCCTCATTTTTTAAAATGAATTAAAAAGGGCAGCAAAAATAATATTCGTCCGTTTTTTTACGTTTTTGTCATTTTTTTACGTTTTTGTCTGTTTTTTTACGTTTTCGTCCGTTTTTATAGGTTTTCGCCCGTTTTTATACATTTTCGTCCGTTTTTTACGTTCTCGTCCATTTTTTTTCGTTTTCGTCCGTTTTTTACGATTTTGTCCGTTTTTTACGTTCTCGTCTGGTTTTTTTACGTTTTCGTCTGTTTTTTTTACGTTTTTGTTCATTTTTTTACGTTTTTATCCGTTTGTATAAGCCTTTGTCCCTTTTTTACGTTTTCGTCCGTTTTTATAGTTTTTCGCCCGTTTTTATACATTTTCGTCAGTTTTTTTACATTTTATCCGTTATTATACGCTTTTATCCTTTTTTTACGTTTTCGTCCGTTTTTATAGGTTTTTGCCCGTTTTTATACATTTTCGTCAGTTTTTTTAAGTTTTTGTCCCTTTTTTACGTTCTGGTCCGTTTTTTATTTTTTTTCGTATGGTTTTTTACGTTTTTGTCCAATTTCGTCTGTTTTTATACGTTTCGTCCGTTTTTTTATGTTTTCGTCTGTTTTTTAACTTTTTTGTCCCTTTTTTTTACGTTAAAAAACGGACGAAAACGTTAAAAAACGCCCATTTTTATACATTTTTGTCCATTTTTTTAACGTTTTCGTCCGTCTTTTAACGTAAAAAAAATGGACAAAAATGGGCGTTTTTTAACATTTTCGTCTGTTTTTTAACGTAAAAAAAAGGGACAGAAAAGTTAAAAAAACAGACGAAAACATAAAAAAACGGACGAAACGTATAAAAACAGACGAAATTGGAAAAAAACGAAAAAAAACCATACGAATACAAAAAAAAAAACGGACCAGAACCTAAAAAAGGGCCAAAAAACTTAAAAAAAACTGACGAAAATGTATAAAAAACGGGCAAAAACCAATAAAAACGGACGAAAACGTAAAAAAAAAGGACAAAAGCGTATAATAACGGATAAAATGTAAAAAAACTGACGAAAATGTATAAAAACGGGCGAAAAACTATAAAAACGGACGAAAACGTAAAAAACGGACAAAGGCTTATACAAACGGATAAAAACGTAAAAAAATGAACAAAAACGTAAAAAAACAGACGAAAACGTAAAAAAACCAGACGAGAACGTAAAAAACGGACAAAATCGTAAAAAACGGACGAAAACGAAAAAAAACGGACGAGAACGTAAAAAACGGACGAAAATGTATAAAAACGGGCGAAAACCTATTAAAACGGACGAAAACGTAAAAAAACGGACGAAAACGTAAAAAAAGGACGAAAACGTAAAAAAACGGACGAATATTATTTTTGCTGCCCTTTTTAATTCATTTTAAAAAATGAGGACTAACGGTGCAAAAAATATTAACGGAGGGACTAACGGGAAAATATTATTTTAACACTTAACGGGTAAAACTAACGACGTTAGTGCTCAGGGATGATTAATGCCAAACGTTTGTGGACTTGGGGATGTTTAATGCTAAACGTTTGAGATAGGGATGATTTTTACGAAATTACACAAACCACAGGGATGATTTTTGCAGTTTACTCTAATTAGTATTATAGCAAAGGTTACACTTTAGACCATTTAGTTTCATACGTTGATAACTTTACCCTTGAACTTTTATAAAATGACAAGTTTTACCCCTCAACTTTCACAAAATTACCATCTTTACCCCTTAACTTTGGTTAAATGATAATTTTTACCCTCAAGTTTCAAAAAATGACTCTTTTTATCCCTAGGTTGCAAGTCGACAGCAAGAATAGTCCTTTTTATAATTATATTTAAAGTTTTGACATAAAATACCCTTGAGACTCCCGTCGCGTTACACACGACGTCCTTATTTTATAAAAACGCGTTATATGTTACGAATAAGAACAAAACTTTTTACGACTCTTTCGTAAACTTATTTATCAGTTTATAAACTAGAATTTTACAAAATCCCAGCTTGTGATTCTTGCTCACAAGCTCGTAATTAATTATTTTAGGTGCGTTTGGTTTGTGTTGTCGGGGCAGAAACACGCAACAAAAAAAAGAACATATCTCATTCATTTCTTAACCAAATGATTTCATTCTTTTTCCTATAGTTAAATAGCTAAGTGATCTACGTTTTGTCAAAAATCTAGAATTTTTAAAGTTCGTTTGGTGGTCGAAAACTAGGTTCAAAGCTCAGGGTCTGATAGTGTTTTTAAATAAGATCTGTTCGGAATTTAAATAAAAACACCATTTTGTTTTGCGTTTTCATGACTCGAGGTCTAAAGAGTTTTTGAAGGAAACGTCGTTCCGGACAACTTTTGTGTTTTAACTATTCGACGAAACGGACCAGAAAGGCCACGTTTTGCGTGACTTTCGCTGCTGTAACAGTATGCATTTTCAGTTTTTAAATAACTTCAAATCGCCATAACTTTTGACTCGTTTATTCGTTTTAGGTGATTCAAATTGCTACATTTTCCTTGTAAAATTATCTTTAACAATATGTATGTGTCCTATAGCCTAGTGTTTTAAAAATATCAAAGAAAAATGATATAGGGTGTGTTTGTTTGGTTCGACCAAGAAAGAAAAGAAAAAGATTAACTAGTTTCTGGTTATAGCTTTTATTAGAGATTATGTAGGAATATTTTTAGAGATATTCAAAGTATATAAAAGTATTGAAAAAGGTTGAGAACACTTACTTGATCTCTTATTCGACTTAGGGTTCTATGGAGCGAATTGGATTCAAACTAAAGCACAAGGCTTCTTGCTTTCTTCTAAGCTTCCTATGGGTTCTATTTGGATTGTATGAAGGTTATATGATCAGTAGGGAGGGTGTATGTAGGCTGTTTTGGTAGTGTCGAATAGGTTTGAGGGAAAATGAAGATATTAAGGTTGATATTTATTAGAAGAAAGGAGCTAGGGTTTCTAGAGGCATGTTGATGTGTTCATATATGCACCATAGTTTAGGTAAGTGAGTTGGTTGATGGAGAGAGGACCATGTAGGGGGGGGGGTGGCGTATGGTGTTTAGTGTGGTGGTGGTGATGTATTTGCTTAATATCCATACAAGTATAGGGCTTCTAGAGGAGGGGGGATGTGGAAAGCTTAGGTTCTTCCATTTGACACTTAGGGCTTAAGTAAGGCTATGGTTTGGTTAGTTTCCAATGGGATTCGAACTAGATCAAGGATTTGGAATTGGTTGGTTTGAAATATGCTTAAGGGAGTTGTAAACTAAGCTTAAGGTTATGGTACTTTAGGGTTAGGGTTTAGTTAGGGTTCCTAGGGTTTTAGGGTTTAGTTAGAAATGAATTTTAGGGTTTTATGAAGTTGTACTTTAAGCTTAGGGATGTTGTACTAGGGTTTATAAAATAAGAAAAATATAATTTTTAATATTTCCTTAATTTACATGATTTTTATATAATTTTTATTAAGGCTTTAAAGTAATTAAATAGGTTTTTAGGTTTTTGTGCATTAGAGGGTTGTACTATATGTTTAAGGATTTGTACATTTATTTTATAAATTAATAAACTTATTTTAAAAATTAATATGTGAAATTACTACAAAATATACCTTTGAAATTAATTATTCTTAAGGTATTTATAAGGTTTTTATTAATACTTAGTTTTCATGCATTAGATACTTGTACCTTAGCTTAGAAGATTTGTACTTATATATTTTATAAAAATATTAATTAGGGTTTGTGATTTTATTACATATAACAATAGTTTTGTGAAATTAGGGTTTTATCGGGAGTTATAGTGGAATTAGGGTTTATGTGCTTTAGTGACTTGTACATTACTCAAATAAATTGTATTTTAGTATTTCTAGGATTTTGATATTATCATATGTTGTTATGGTAGTTTAGGGTTTCATAAAAATTCTTATCAGATAAGAAACGTTTAGTTTTGAACGTACGTTAACGAATTAACGTAAAGTGGTAAATGAGATATCTTAAAGTTTTACGAGAAAATGTTTATACAAAGTAAACATTAAATATGTTGAGGTTAGGTTGCATGCAAACACGTTTATCGAGGATGTGATCTACGTCACATAAGATAGTAGTTATGAACAGAGAAATAGATAAAAAAAAAATTATACGTGGAAAATGGATAAATATTCTGTAAGCTAGTTTATTTTAATGTGGGATTTTTCGAATGGTTACAGTATCCCTTCGTTGAAGGGAATCTCGTCCTGAGATTCAGTCTATGTTGGTCGAGGAGTGAGGGAAAAGGTTTGGGTATCTTGTCCGTTATTTGATTTTTTTATCTTAGGAGTGATGGGTGGTAATTGTAGACATCTATTATTGTTGGTCAAATGGAATTAGTATGAACAATTTGTTTTGTCTCAAGATTTTGTTTTTGAATGAAAATTGTTATTAGAAATTTTGAAAAGATAACTGTCCAATTATGACATGATTCTTCCTAGTTTAGACAGAGTTGGCCAGGCTATGCATAAATGAGAACTGAATGATGTGATATTTGGTCCAGTTATGGTGATACTTATATTTCTCCAAAACTTTTAGACGGTGTTCAACGTTTTGGTTTTTGTAAAATGACAACATCTTTATTTTTCACAAAAATAAGAAAACTATTGTTCATACTATGGTGATGAGTCAGGAATTTCTAGGGTACTAATGGGATATCCTTAAAATAAATCTTAAGGTTCGAGTGGAATTCTTACGGGATAGTCAAAACTAATATTAACCAAATTTCTAGTGAGATGACAGTGTAGTGTCTACAAAAAGGTCAAATGGAATAGAAACGTAGATTGTGATTATTACGGAAATATTACAAGATAAAGATTTCATACGGTAGAAGGATAGTTAATACACTTAGGTTACATCCATCGTAACTAAGGTAGAGTACAATAGGAAATATGCTTAGGAAGTTTTACGATATGATTTATTTAGCTATAACAGGAATTTCTCTTTTGTTTAAATAGGGATGCCATTCCTTGACATTGTTGGGATCTTAACGAGTTCTCATTCTCCTGTACTAGTCTTGGTTCGGCTGCGCGTTCCCATCTCCTAGCACATACGCTCTTCCACGGGCATCGTTATTCTGGTTGTCATTCTGCTTCGGGCACTGGTTCTTGAAATGCCCCTTCTCACCACATCCGTGGCAAGTTACGGTTACTGGCTGTAGATTAGCTCTTGTTGCTCTACAGTCTTTGGTCTGATGTCCAATTCTCTGACACCTTGCGCACTTAACAGTGCACGGACGATAGTGGTGCAACAAGCATTTATTGCATGACGGTTTTCTTCCGACGTTGCCACTCTTCTCAGCAGGTGTGGCAATATGATCTTTGCCAACTTCCTGCCGGCGATTCTGTTGATGATGGTGATTATTACGGTCTTGTTGATAATTATTGTGGTGATGGGTGATTCTTTTATCATCAAGCTTTCGCTTGTGATCACCATCTCTCTGGGTGGAATCACGTTTGATCTCACGATCCATCAATTGCTGGGCTATGGAAATGGCCTCTTCCAATGACTAAGGCTTTGACGCAATCACATTTCCCTCGATGCTTCGAGGTAATCCTTCCGTGTATTTCTCCAACATCTTCTCCAGATCAGGCACAATAGTTGGACATAGGAGTGCAAGCTCCTGAAACCTCCTTTTGTAGGCCTTAAGATCTGTTCCTTTTACAACCAGCTGGTGAAAATCATCTTACAGCTTCTTTATTTCAGTACGGGGGCATCATTTTTTCAACATCTTCTTTCTGAGATCTTCCCAGGTAAGTTGGTGAGCTGCTTCAACACCCATAGTTTGGGCAGTCGAAGTCCACCAAGACAGGGCATCATCCAAGAAAGTTCCGGTAGCAAAGGTAACCTTACAGTCGTCGGTACACCCACTTCTCACAAAGACTATTTCTGTACGCTCAAACCAACGAGCCAACTCAGTAGCTCCTTCTGTTCCTTTAAAGAAAGTTGGTTTACAGTTTATGAAGTCTTTGTAGGTGCACTTGGGAGCTGTAACAGTATCGTTTTCTCCATTGGGTCGGCTAGTGCTTCCAGTACGAGCAAATTCTGCTGCTTGACTCTCTAGGGCTGCAGCAACACTGTCTGCAACAAGCTTTCGGATAGCAGCTTGGGACATGGGTGGTTCGAGGGAAATGCGAGGCATATTTCTATAACACAAGAAAATATACTTTTATGCTTTGTTCATGTTAGATTATCAAGGTAAAACTCATGATATTGATAAGGTCATAACATGTCCAAATACAATCATATGCTTATGTAAGATGATCATCACTGGCCCACATCAACCGATACCATGCTCAGCAAAATAGAACAAAATCAAAGCCACATATAGTCATAAATAACTTGCTAATTTGTTATATATAACAAAATTAGTACAAGCATCATGTTTATGCTACATATCTCATGGCCAAGATATAGTATAAAAGCTGACAGATATAAATCTGATTGTGTGGCTACCAGAAACTCTTCCGAGTCAACTTTTTAGTTTGACGATCATGCTGAAGAGGATATATATATACTCTTAATATCTATCTTGCATATCTCCCACTATTTTCTCCAAAATAGTGATCTTCGTCTGAGCTGTCGTCAGTTCTTCATTTTTCTTCTTCATTTCTTCTCTTCTAACATCTTCAACTCGTCATAGGTATTTCTCGTCTCAGCTGCTCATGACGGTTCTCTGCCTTCTCACGATTCTCGCCCATCTTCTGCTTCATGGTCTCTGAATCTTTAACTCTATATTTTATACCCTCGATGCATTCTAGAGGCAGCTTGTCGGGATGACCTAAGCAGTTTCGATATGCTCTTCTTGCCGTTCTAATCGCGTCAGCAGGGTGGAAATAGTCGGATGTCGTTCCTGTGTTGATTGCGAGCTTTCACTTACCTCAAGGACATCGCGGTGGAATAGGGAAGTCGGGAATCGGAAATCGAGAAAAAGTATGATATCGGACGATAATGGTCCTAGCTTTTTCAGTAAGTTCAAATGGGACGAATGGGGAAATAGAAATTTGTAGATGATAGTGGAGGTAAAGATATACGTAGGAACTGACGATATATATGTAGGAAAGTGGATGTGGTAGTGGTCATGAGGATGTAGGTACTATCATGATGTCTGGTACTGTGGTATTTTTCAATATCCGAGTCCGACATAGGAGGAATAGAATGGGTATGGGGAAATCAGGATTTTGTAACCACCTGGTAATTATAAACATTTTACTATGTAACTAAATAATTAACTCTAAACATGTATAAGTAACTTTTCAGTGGCGTTGTGGGACGGAGGAATTTGGTTAAGTTTTTGTGAAACGGTTATAGTCCAATGTTTGAAAACATTTGGTTCTCTATAACCATGAGCTCTGATACCAATCTGTAACACCCCCGTTTTTTATATTCGCAGCGAAAATATAGGTTGGGGTGTTACTTCAAGGTTCAAAGTCATGATAATAGAAAACGACTCGAAAAGAGACGTTTTAAATAAATTGTTATCATTCATTTATTTAAATCAGAGTTACATATAGAGGTCCCTGTGGGATGTTTCTGTTAATACGTGATAAAAGTTACATTATTAGTTGAATGATAACGAAATAAACACTCTTTTTATAAGGAGAAAGTCCATGCCACTCCGTGCCAAATCGTACTTCCAGTTACCTGAGATAAACATGTTTAAAAAGTCAACACAAAGGTTGAGTGAAACCATAGCGTTTAACGTTAAATAAGTTTGAACACAAGCTAAATAGAGAGTAAATCAGTTATATCGCAGTTCGTTATATATTGCTCTAAGTCTCATGAATCGCAAGACGTTAACACGATGAATAACGATTACGCCCTTGAGTAGGAGTCTGCCTGAAACTCTTTATTAAACGTTTTCAAATAAAATGCATTGGGTCACTTATCCAGCAACACAAAGGGGTTGTCAACCCAATAGATCTATTCATTATATTCGCGCTCACCCGAAAGTGATTAATGGTTCATGATAGAGGGTCTTTAAATAGGCAACAGTTAAACTTATGCAATATAAATCAGGAAAGCATACAGGAAAATACTTGTGTTCGGTTTAGTAGTATGTATCTCCCCACAAGTTTGGAAAAATGTATAAAGAAAAAGTGGGACTATGAACTCACCTGGACAGTCTGGATGGAAAACAAAGTTATACAGAGTTGATAAACGTCTCCGGCACGCAACCTGGTTTGTTATGTCAAGTTTTCAGTAATCTTTTTCAATTATATATAAGTTTTAATGTTGGTTTCGTAACGTTCTGGTTATCGGTTAAATGTTAAATTTGAGACAACATGAAATCTCTCCAAAAGTTATAAGATTTATCTTATTCCTCATTTTTATGTGTTCGTTTTGTTTGTTCGTTAAATAGATATTTCGTTCGTTTATTACCGAGAAAAACGTATTTTAGTTTAGTTTTTAATAATAATAATAATACTAAGAATAATAATAACGAGGTGGGAGCCCGCGCGTTGCGCGGGTGTGTTGCTTATAAATTTTGTGCTATACGTGTTTTGTCGTATTTTGATGCGAAATGGATTTTTTGACAAAGGACTCCTTTTGCAAAGAGCCGTGAACTTCAGGGGTATTTTTTGCCATTTTTTAAACATTTTTTTTTAAAGGGACTACTTTTGCAAAGAGCTGTAAATTTTCGAGGTATTTTTTGCCAATTTTGAAAAATATTTTTTGGTGTCGTGTTTTGATGCGAAATGGATTTTTTGACAAAGGACTCCTTTTGCAAAGAGCTGCGAAGTTCAGGGGTATTTTTTGCCATTTTTCAAGTAGATTTTTTTTTAAAAGGATTACTTTTGCAAAGAGCTGTCAATTTTCGGGGTATTTTTTGCCAATTTTGAAACATATTTTTTTTAGATAACTTTAAAAAAAAAAAAAAAAAAAAAAAAAAAAAAAAAAAACACTGTAGCTACAGTAGCACTGTAGCTACTGTAGCAATACTCACAACGTGCACTGTTGTTTCAACAGTACACGCTCATGAACAGAACACGCTTTTTATACTTAGAATAATAATAATAATAATAATAATAATAATTTTAATTATTTATTAATAATTAGTATTATTGCAAAGGTTACACTTTAGACATTTTAGTTTCATATGTTGATAACTTTACCCTTGAACTTTTATAAAATGACAAGTTTTACCCCTCAACTTTCACAAAATTACAATCTTTACACCTTAACTTTGGTTAAATGACAATTTTTATCCTCAAGTTTCAAAAAATGACACTTTTTATCCCTAGGTTGCAAGTCGACAGCAAGTATAGTCCTTTTTATAAATCTATTTAAAGTTTTGACATAAAATACCCTTGAGACTCCCGTCGCGTTACACACAACGTCCTTATTTTATAAAAACGCGTTATATGTTACGAATACGAACAAAACTTTTTACGAATCTTTCGTAACCTTATTTATCAGTTTATAAACTAGATTTTTACAAAATCCCAGCTTGTGATTCGAGCTCACAAGCTCGTAATTAATTATTTTAGGTGCGTTTGGTTTGTGTTGTCGGGGCAGAAACACGCGACAAAAAGAAGACCATATCTCTTTCATTTCTTAACCAAATGATTTCATTCTTTTTCCTATAGTTAAATAGCTAAGTGATCTACGTTTTGTCAAAAATCTAGAATTTTAAAAGTTCGTTTGGTGGTCGAAAACTAGGTTCAAAGCTCAGATCGTGTTTTTAAATAAGATCTGTTCGGAATTTAAATAAAAACACCCTTTGTTTTGCGTTTTCATGACTCGAGGTCAAAAGAGTTTTTGAAGGAAACGTCGTTCCGGACAACTTTCGTGTTTTACCTTTTCGACGAAATGGAACAGAAAGGCCTCGTTTTGCGTCAGTTTCACTGCTGTAACAGTATGCATTTTCAGTTTTTAAATAATTTCAAATCGCCATAACTTTTGACTCGTTTATTCGTTTTAGGTGATTCAAATTGCTACATTTTCCTTGTAAAATTATCTTAAAAATAATATAGGGTGTGTTTGTTTGGTTCGACCAAGAAAGAAAAGAAAAAGATTAACTAGTTTTTGGTTATAGCTTTTATTAGAGATAATGTAGGAATGTTTTTAGAGATATTCAAAGTATATAAAAATGTTGAAAAAGGTTGAGAACACTTACTTGATCTCTTATTCGACTTAGGGTTCTATGGAGGGAATTGGATTCAAACTAAAGCACAAGGCTTCTTGCTTTCTTCAAAGCTTCCTATGGGTTCTATTTGGATTGTATGAAGGTTATAAGATCAGTAGGGAGGGTGTATGTAGGCTGTTTTGGTAGTGTCGAATAGGTTTGAGGGAAAATGAAGATATTAAGGTTGATATTTATTAGAAGAAAGGAGCTAGGGTTTCTAGAGGCATGTTGATGTGTTCACAAATGCACCATAGTTTAGATAAGTGAGTTGGTTGATGGAGAGAAGGCCATGTAGGGGGGGGTGGCGTATGGTGTTTAGTGTGGTGGTGGTGATGTGTTTGCTTAATATCCATACAAGTATAGGGTTTCTAGAGGAGGGGGGATGTGGAAAGCTTAGGTTCTTCCATTTGGTCACTTAGGGCTTAAGTAAGGCTATGGTTTGGTTAGTTTCTAATGGGATTCGAACTAGATCAAGGATTTGGAATTGGTTGGTTCGAAATATGCTTATGGGAGTTGTACTCTAAGCTTAAGGTTATGGTACTTTAGGGTTAGGGTTCCTAAGGTTTAGGGATTTCTTATAAATGAATTTTAGGGTTTTATGAAGTATATATATATATATATATATATATATATATATATATATATATAATATATATATATATATATATATCGAACTACATATACTTAGAGAAAAAATAATTTTGTGCTTTAGGAAGTTGTACTTTAAGCTTAGGGATGTTGTACTAGGGTTTATAAAATAAGAAAAATATAATTTTTAATATTTCCTTAATTTACATGATTTTTATATAATTTTTATTAAGGCTTTAAAGTAATTAAATAGGTTTTTAGGTTTTTTTGCATTAGAGAGTTGTACTATAGGTTTAAGGGTTTGTACATTTATTTTATAAATCAATAAACTTATTTTAAAAATTAATATGTGAAATTACTAAAAATATACCTTTAAAATTAATTATTATTAAGGTTTTTATAAGGTTTTTATTAATACTTAGTTTTCATGCATTAGAGACTTGTACCTTAGCTTAGAAGATTTGTACTTATATATTTTATAAAAATATTAATTAGGTTTTGTGATTTTATTACATATAATAATAGTTTTGTGAAATTAGGGTTTTATCGGGAGTTATAGTGGAGTTAGGGTTTCAGTGCTTTAGTGACTTGTACATTACTCAAATAAATTGTATTTTAGTATTTCTAGGGTTTTGATATTATCATATGTTGTTATGGTAGTTTAGGGTTTCATAAAAATTCTTATCAGATAAGAAACGTTTAGTTTTGAATGTACATTAACGAATTAACGTAAAGTGGTAAATGAGATATCTTAAAGTTTTATGAGAAAATGTTTATACAAAGTAAACATTAAATATGTTGAGGTTAGGTTGCATGCGAACACGTGTATCGAGGATGTGATCTACGTCACATAAGATAGTAGTTATGAACAGAGAAATAAAAAAAAAAATTATACGTGGAAAAAGGATAAATATTCTGTAAGCTGGTTTATTTTAATGTGGGATTTTTCGAATGGTTACATGTGTTCCCATTATACCCTATTCAATGCGTCGAAGGTTACCTTGAGCTTTATTCCACCAGGTTGGCCATATCGTAAGCAAAACTTAAAGAGCCTAGTTACGCCCCTCTTAGCTAGTATCCTATCTGATTGGTTGGTTCCAGGCGCATCTAGATCTTCATCATCAGAATACTTTTCAGATTCATATTCTAAGTTGTTGTCATCATGTTCATTATCAGCAGGATGCAAAAGATGATTACCAATAATAGGTTGAATTTCCATGAATCTTGAGCAACAATGGGTAAAAGAAAATGATTCTGGCTTGGAGAGTATTGGTGATAGAAGATTTATTTTTGTGTTTTCTTTGTAGTCTTTTTTTTAGGAGAGAAAAGAAGGTATATTAAGAATAGGAATCGTTATTCTTGGTAACTACTTCTAATTAGGTGATTTAAAAATTTTGGATCAAAATTTTGGCTCCAAGTTCTAATTTGAAATTAACAATTGAATTATTTAAAATTTTTATCTTTGAACCTGTTAATTAAAACATAAACTTGAATAAATAAAAATCGGATAATTACTAATGTGCCCCAGTTGCCCAAGTGCTAAGCTTATATACCCCGATCTCACAAAATTCTCCCCTTAGACCAGGGGGACTCGTCCGACAAACTACGGGATGCCATGTGTCCGACCAAAGTACCGCAACAACTGTTTGTACGATGTACATGGAAGGTATTATTTTTTGGGAAACTTTTGTTTTTTGGGCAACAAATACATGAGCAAATGGATATTTTGGTCATTTTACATGCATTAAAATTAGAAACTTTTTATAGATATTAGTACGATTACAATTCATTACAGAATACAGATTAATACACACACATCTTCTACTCCATAGGCAAAGCATCACACAAGTAACAAATCATAATTCCTTAACACCCTGTAATTCGATATGTCGATCGAGTTGTACAGTTGTAAAATCGCTGTTCGATCTACACTGAAGTTGCTTACAGATATCAAATTCATTTTGTCGAAGAATGAAAAGCGGGAATGGTTGTTTAGAAACACAATTTTTGGTCCGTGGTTGGATATTCAGTTTTGCGATAATGACTGCCATTTGATGCATTTTGTTTTACAACATCAGGTAAAAGTTTCTAACATATCGTCCGATTCCGCACCATTGTAATTCAAAATTGGGGATGATTTGTTAGAGTTCGGGCCTAAAGAATTTTGTTTAATAACAGGGTTTCGATTTGGAAAAGTTTGTAAAAGTAAAAATAAAACAAGTGCATTTCGTGACCGTGTATTTCCTGAAAAAAAGACAGATGGTATAAATTATGTATATGCCACAAATTGTTTGAAACTAGTTAAAGATGAAAATAGGTTCTTAGCTGTTTCTGATGATGATGTTGTTAGGTTGTGTCTTTTGATAGTTGCTATGTTGGTGTTTATGGGTATTGAAGAAAGGAATTGTATCCCTAATCATATACTGTCTTTGGTGGAGGACTTTGATGATTGGAATGTTTTTCCTTGGGGTGAATACGTGTGGCATAAATTTTATCAAAGGACTGTGAATGTTGTTGACAGACACAGAAAAGATCATTTGGCCAAGTTGAAAAAAAAACCCAAAGTATAGTGCGACATACAATCTATACAGTTTTGCTTGGGCTTTCAAGGTATGCCATACTTACTTCTCTGTACTAAAGTTCACCACTATTGTATTGTATCTGGTGTACAAAATGTTTGTTTTTGTTTTAAAAAGTATTAATTTACCTTCGCTATTTACCAGTAATATTGTATTGTATCTGGTGTACAAAATGTTTGTTTTCGTTTTTGTTTTGAAAAGTATTAAGTTCACCACTATTGTATTGTATCTGGTGTACTTCTCTGTACTAAAATTCACCACTATTGCATTACTTTATTATACCAGTAATATATACCTTCGCCATTTACCCATAGCTTTCTTTTGTAAAAGTATTAATTTAGGTTTTTTGTATTAGATATATAGTTTATACATAGTTTTGAACACGGTTATAACCTGCACTTTGAAATTTTTTTCCACATTTTATACATTCTAAACAACCACATATTACAGATATGGATTTTGGAGAGTTATCCTAAAAGCAGCAATTGGTGGGCGAAAGATACGAAGGTCATTCCACGAGGTCTTGCTTGGTCTAAATGTCAAAAGTTTCGAAAATCAGACCATAAAATACTCTTTGGACCGGTAAGCACCACACTATCTTTGAAGGCAAATTTATTGGACGTATATTTAAATTTGTTCACATACAAAGTTATTTAGTATTTGGTTTTTAAGGAGTCAATTCCCATTATGGCACTTTATGCAACGAAACGCGAATTGAGACAACCGTGGTGTATTGCTAGCATCCTTTTTATCAAGGGTTTGTCTGATCCAGACCTGTCAAGTGCAGAGGATGACCAACAACTTGATAGCGCAAAGGATGACCAACAACCTGATAGGGCAGACGATTACCAACAACTCCATAGAGCAGAGGATCACCAACAAGTTGCTAGCGCAGACGATCAACGTGAAGCACAACATTTAGAAAGTTTAGATAAAAATGATGTTGAAAATGCCAATGGTGTCCAATCAAGTGAAGCCAAAAATGAAATGCATGTTTCAAAAACTTCTATTTTGTGCAAGATATTTGATTTGGAAATTGATCTTTCGATGATAGTGAAGCACATAGCGTCTGTCCCAAAACAAGACATTCGCGAGCTGTTTCAGTAGGTGAAAAAAACATTTTCAGAGTTAGAGACAGTTTTTAACAAAAATTCTGATGGTGGTGTTGTTTTTGCTCAAGAAAAAACTGATGACCCAGATATTCCAGTCGAGTCTGATGTCAACCCTGATATTTACATGGTTTGTATTTACCTTTTATGTTTTCTTCTCCTAACTTTATACGAAGGTCAATTCCTCGTTAACGTTTACACTTATATCATTTTGTCAACTACAGACCCCGTCATCACCTTGTGAAGATGATGTTGATAATGATGTTACGGGCCAAGATGTTGATGATGATCATGCTGATCATGATGTCGATGATGATCATCCAATGGAAGTTGACAATCCTGTTTTTTTCAAGGTTTGTTTTTTACTTTGTGTTTTTTGGCATACGTTTATAATTATCTCATTTCCGCGTTAATGTTTACCCTTTAATCGTACATTTAATTCATTAAATGTTGTATTATTTTGTCAACTACAGGCCACGTCATTAACATGTGAAGCTGATAATGGTGTTACGACCAGTGTTGCATCCCAGCCCATGGAAATTGACAATGAAGTTGGGAAGAAAGGCTACAATGAATCTCAAATGGGTTCGATGGACGTTCTTTTACAAGCATGTCAAGTAGGGGTTACCCCTGACTTCCCTGCTCTTGATGAACATAAACCTGCTACTCAATTTGGAGCATTTCATGAGAAGGACATTAATCAAACAACATCCCTCGTCCACGGTGATGTATGTTATCTTTAATAAATACTTTCACAACATACAAGCTTCCTTATTTGTGTATTCATTTATACATTTTTGTTGTACCAGGATCACCCGGTGTGTGATGATTTCATGAATTATATAAACGACGAAGCGGATGCGAATAGGGTTTCTTTAGAAGAAATACCGTTTGATAATGAAAATGGTAAGGGTGTTGAGAATGAAAATGTTAGTTGCGTGCATAAAGAACAAACAACACCATTGCAGACAGATGTTGAGGTACATGGTTTATTTTAATTTTAAAAAGGTTAATAAGTGTTTATTTCTATGTCTTGTGGTCGGTGATAATCACAACCTATGCTATGCAGAAAGATCAAACAACATCATTGCAACAAACAGTCGACAACCAAGGATATCCAAATGTGGTCGGTCCTAATGACAAACCTTGCTTGGACTCTGTTTTTTCCAATCGCAAAATGAAGAAAATCCAAAACAAAAAAAAGGCGGCGAAAATTAAAAACTTGGCTAAAATCTTTAAATCAAGGCACGAGAAGTTTTCCGGATCTCTGAATTCAGACAACGTCCAACGCGCACGACTGACAAGAACAGCTAGTTGCAGAAAGGAGTCGATTGAGCCTATTGTCATTTTAGAGGTAAAGCAGCGTATTACATTCATACTGAAATCAATATCTGGTTGGCCTCTGCTAATATATGTTATGTATCTTTTTAGGACGTCTCTGGAAACCCAAAAACTCGGTCAATTACTGAGTTCTATTCGGCCAACATAGATCCTTTTGTAGAGGTAGTCTGTTTTTTATTCTTAAATTAACAATATTATGATTCGTTTAATGTTAATCATTGATTTGTTTATTTTAGGATCTGTCTCGACATCCCAAATGCAAAAAGGACAAGGTGTCTTTGCCTGATTCGCTTCGTATTTATTTAAAGCAAAAAAAACCAACAGACTTTAAGTTTCCATGGGGCGGTCGTACCATTGTTTCTGGTAGGAATTTTTGGCTAGCGTTGGCATGTCTTGAAGATTGTAAAGGCGGTTGGTTGTATGACTATGTAAGGAACCATCATCACTATCTGGTCAAATACATTTGTATATAGTTTTGATTGAGTAACCACTATAAGTTTTATAATTTTTGTTTTTTGTACACAGCACTTTTCGTACGACACATCTTGGCTGGTCAAATGTATAATCATTATTCAAATGGAACATACTACCCTGTGGCTTGGCGAGATGTCGAAAAGGTTAGTTTACCACAATCCTTTTTAATATACAATTGTAACTGTATACATAGTAATTTGTACATTTGTTTGTCTATATTAGGTTTATTTTCCCGTGAATGAACCTGAGAAACACTGGTGTCTCGCTGAGCTTCAACTGCGTACTGGAGTTGTTTCATTTTATGACACTCTTGGGTGTGTCCATGGCAATGGCACACGGTGGTGGAGAAATATGAAGAGAATTTTGCCAAAACAACTTACCATGTATCTGGATCAGCAAGGGATATTGGCGAGCAAAGGCATATCAGCCAAGGAATATAAAATAACATACCAGTGTCCTGCAGTCCCGAAACAAGCAGAAGTATATGGTGATTGCGGTGTATGGGTATGTATTATTTTATACAGATTGTGCCGCAACCAACCATTGGAAGTAGACGACCCTTTTGAAACTGCGTTAGCATATCGTGAATGGATGCTTCAATACTTCTGGAAGTACAAGGAGGCAATAAACAATGTTTAACGGTATTTGAAGGTACTATACTTGATTTATAAATCTATACACTTTTAATTACACAGTTTGCATTTGCATGCCTATGTAGTGATTGAAAACTGTGTTTACCAAACAATTAATTAAGTAACCCATCACAGTTGATATGTGTAATCATAATCAGCGTTGTGGTTTGACAAATTTTTTTCCATTTGTGAACAGGTACTGGCGCATTTTTTTCCCATTTGTGGACATCCTTTGAGAAGGTATGAAGTAATGGATCTAGCGTTGTGGTTTGACAAGTTTTCAGTATGGGCAGGAAGTCTCGTGTGATGAGCCTGTGGAACCTAGTTACTGTCATCAATGGAAGGCGTTCGCTAACAACTAACCTTTAAATAATTGACTATTATCTAGTAATCATTGTTGTTTGTAACCGTTCAATAACACGTAACCTTAAAATAATTGACTATTATCTAGTAATCTTGTTGTTTGTAGCCGTTCAATAACATGTAACCCAACAATTGAATAAGGTTTCTTTTAAGCCTTAAACCATAAACAGTTGTCTTTTAATCTTTCTTAGTAGATCAAGAACCATTCAAGTCCAAAAATCAATGAGAAGTTTAATATCTGCATTAACCAGCATATCAATATTAGAACACTTTTAATTACACAGTTTCCATTCGCATGCCTATGTGGAGGTTAGTACACTGTGTTTACCAAAAAATCAATCAGTATTGATGTGTAGGAGCAGCAGCAGCTTCATTTTCACCAGCAATAGGATGAATCACTCCAGCAGTAGAATCAACCTTAGCTTTTTTATCACCAGCAGCAGATTCAACTTGAACGTCGACACTCACCCAGACATCCTGCTGCTAGCAATAAAATTCTACTGCTGAGGGTTCTGCTGCTCGCTTTGTAACTTCTGGGATTCTACTGCTTGGTTACAAAAGAACAAGGATTGATGTGTACTTTCTTATCCGAAAGGTTTACAAACCCCCAATTCGTTCGATTTAGGGTTTTAAAATCTAATTGGATATCATAATCAGTTTTAAGCGCTCACAAATAAAAAGTATTCAAACCCTAACACCATTTTTCACCTATAATCTTAAAACCCCCAAATCAAACCATAATCCACAATGACGAAAAGATCTTTCTCAGCTAACCACAATCAAGTTGCCTTTCTTCAAAAGCATCAAGAAGCTGAATGTTTTGCTGACGTAATAGACTTTCTTAATGCTACTCATATTAGGTACGTATTAACAGCAAACCCTGGTATAGTTATTTCCCACATGAAACAGTTCTGGTCTAGTGTCAAGCTCAGAACTAGAAATGGGGAAGAACAATTAAAGGCTAAGGTAGATGGCCAAAGGATAGTTATCTCTGAATCATCTGTAAGAAAAGCTCTTCACTTTTTAGATGATGAGCAAATAATTTGCTTTGAAAATTCTATCATTTTTGAGGAACTTAAAAATATGGGATATGAGAAGAAAACAAATGGTTTAAAGTTTTATAAGGGTCTTCTCTGTCCACAATGGAAATTTCTTCTTCACACCATTCTCCATTGTCTAAGTCCTAAAACTACAGGGTGGAATGAGTTCAGCACAACTCAATCATCTGCTATGATTTGTCTGGCCACAGGTCAACCCTTTAATTTTTCGGCTATGGTAATGGATGGGTTGAAGAAGAATATTTCTGGAAAATATAACATTTACCCAAGGTTTTTGCAATTAATACTGAATAATCAATTATCAAAACCTAAGGTAAATAAAAATGTAAAGGAATGCCCTGCGCTTAAAAGGAAATTATTTTCCTATTTGAAAAAGGATGGAATAGGTTTTTCTGGGACTGTAACACCCCTGTTCCCACTCATTTTGTCTTTGGCTGCTAATCAGCCTGAAGTTGCTGAAAACACAACAACTACCCATCACACAACCACTTTGGATACCTCATCATCTCACCCTCAAAATACCCAAACACCTAGGATTTCACCAAATAAGAACACTGATTTTCCTCAGACCAGTGTTAAGATGGAAGCAGATGAGGCTGCCACAGGTGTGGGAGGTGGAATGATGGAAGGGGCTAACACTACTGCTCCTGGCTTAGTAGCTGGGCAGGAAAGTGCTACCATAATTAAGGCCCCAACGAAGGCAAAATCTAATGAAATTAATGAATTGATGGACACCCACAATGTACAAGATGACAATTACATCGATCCACCTATCAGGCCATATAACACAGGCCGAAGTGGTGAGGATAGCATGAAATGTATTCAAGAATTCATAACAAAATGTACCACACTTGAGTCCTAAGTTCTTGATCTCTCACAAACATGCAAAGAATTGAAGAAGATAATTAGGCATTTGGAGGGAAGGAAGAGGTCAAGAACAAGGGTATTCAAAATGATAAAGAAGGCTGGAACAGCACATAGGGTGAGCTCTACTGAAGACACAAGTTTGGGGGAGGATGCTCAAAAACAGGGGAGGAATGTGGAAAAGGATTCAGGGGAGGCTACCCAGGAAACATGGGAGGTTAATGAGCTGAATGTTGAAGGTGCTGTTAGGAATGAGAATGTGGAGATGGAAGTTGATAGTGTTGTCAAGGAAGGTAATGAGGGTGTATGTGATAATCTAAATATTTTGAGCCAGAACAGATGATCAAACATGGTGAGGTTATGGTGAAAGCTGTTAAGAGCTTAGGGGAAATGGCCAAGGTTGATTCTGCTGCTGGTTCAAGTCATCCTACTGCTGGTTTAAAACAATCTGCTGCTGGAGTTGAAGAAGAATCAGTTGAGGAAGATGAGCCAAAGCAGTTGAACAAGAAAGAAGCTGAAGTAGTAGACTGGATGGAAACTCGAAGGAAGGTAAAAATAAGAATGGCTTCTGATGCTATTATTGCACAAGAATCAATTAACGAGCAGATAGAACATGCGATTAAAACTGATCCAGTTGTACAACAAAAAGCCATAGAGCTGATTGCAGATGAGAGTGTAACTATCCTAGCAAAATCAGCTATACTTGCAGATTTCATTAACTCTAGGAATCAAGGAGTGGCTTTGGATGACATCACGGAAAGTATTAATTCAAGTCAGAAGAGGAAGAGACAACCAACCAAGGCACAGGTCATACATGGAATGAAGATGTATTTAAGGAATCAAGATGGTTGGAAGGCATATCAACTTAAGGGAAGACCAAATGAAGAGATTCAGTACTTGTACTACAAGCGCTATAGGATAGCTCACATGAAATTTCCTGAAGACTTAGAGGAACGACCTTCAAAGAAACTCAAGACCACTCAGAAGAAATCAACTAAGAAAGTGGAAGTTCATAGAGAAAGAGTGGAATTATCACAAGAGCAGATGAGTAAGATGTTAGTCACATTTCCATAAATTCTTCATGTTGACCATTTGCAACCAAGACATCGAATAATTGATTGGGAGATCTACATGGACAAATTTGGAAAGGCTTGGAAGATTACAAGAGTTGGTGGAGGGACAACAGTGTTCAAGAATTTTGGAAATTTGATAAGACTGTGTGATAGAGAAGATTTGGATACTCAGTGGAGGTTAGTACAAGAAAAGCTCAATACTAAGAATAAGACAGATGTAAAGGAGCAAGAGCTATGGGTGGAATTGAAGAGATTGTATGAGCCAAATCCTTCAGATGTTTACTGGAAATTTCCTTATTATGATCTGACTACATCATGGGAGTTTTATAGTTCCTGCAATGTGCATCATTTGTCAACACAGAGTGGAGTAGATATCTTCATGTTAGCTGAATTGGAATATCCACTGAGTTATGAAGTGTTAGCTGTGATGATTACCACAAAACTCAGGTGTGAACGACAATCAGATGTGGTTAAGGATTTACTTCAAAGAATCTATGATCAGTATGTAGCTCTGAGGAAGAACAGAGTTTAATTCAAGAAAAAACTTTGTGATTTGGTGTTGATCCCAGATGAGCAGTGATCTTGTTAATTATCTCATATATGAATCTAAAACAATAAGTATAGAAACTGTTATTGAATTGAAACAATATTAAACAAGAAGAACACTTGTAAACAAATGAATTATGTTAACAAACACTTCAATATATTAATACGGTTACTCAAAAGTAACAGGGTTACAAAAACCTTGAAGTTAATCGACTTAACAAACAATACGTTCTTAACCCAAACATAATTATCTAATAAGGAGTCCTAGTCAAGTTTCCTTTAAGTATAAACCAACACCAGGAGGATGCTTCCAAACACTCACTTCTTTTTATTTCTACCAAAATCCTGCCCATAGAGTTTTCTTTGAATTTTTGTAATAAGATCAATGACACTTTGATTCAACCTATCAACCCTAAGCTTAGCATTACCTTCAACCATCATTTTGAGTGTTGACACAGCTAGAGGGTAATCCTTCTCTATCAGCATATACATTTGAAGTCCCCCCTCCAGTACTAGTTGATGAACACCACATGATTCATAGTATCTCCAGAGAGGAATCCTAGTACTTCTACCCTGCTGTAGCCACACACTATCTTGAGGACATACTTCAAACATCACAATCAAATCTCTCCAAAGTACTCTGTCCAAATCATCTAGTGGCCTTGAAGTTCCATATCTGTTTTTCATTAAGCCCCACAAATTCACCAAGTCTTCTCTATCCATATTCTTAAGCATCTGATTAAAATGCCTAAACATTTGAACTCTGCCACCAACTCTATGAAGCTTAAACCAAGACACCTTCTCCACATATCCAGTTTTCCACCCATTAACTGGAGTCTTAGCTTCTAAAGGAGCAGAATCTACAAAAGTGTCATCATCATCAGAGACAAACTGAGTCATCAGTTGTAAATCAATTGTATCTTTCTTTTTATTCTCGGGTTCATCACTACCTTCTGAACTAATCATTACCACTGGGTTAGTTCTCTTCTTCTTTCTGACCTTCGTTTTAAATCTTCTCCTAGTTCTTTTCTCACCAATGGTAGATTTAGCCTTTAACTCTTTTTCCTCACTTTTCTTATCTTCCTCCACTTCTTTTTCCTTCTCTTTCTCAGCCTCTACCACTTTTTCTTTCTCTTTCTCAACTGTCTTCTTAACTCTTTTGAACTTCTCAAAGTCACCTTCTGATCCCATAGGCACAAAGGTCTCAAAATCCCTTTTTGCACTCTCATATTTCTGTTTAAGAGACTCATCAGAATACCAATCATAATGTTTAAGTGTACACCCCTTCATGCTCTTGAGATACCTTATTTGATGATCTCTGATTTGCTTAGCAGTAGGTGGTCTAAGAATCATTTTCTTTTTCCTTTGGCTAAGAAGTTTCTTCTTGTGCTATGCTTTAAACTTCTCTAACCAATTAAACTCTCCTTGTTCAACAAAAAAATCATCATGCAATTCTTCCTTCACCTTTTTCAATTCCACAGTAGCTTCACATATAGCCCTTTCCTCATCCCAAGCATTCAACCTTTCTTCAATCTCAGACTGTTTTCTCTGTTTTCAAGGTCCCTTTGATATTCTGCCACTTCTTCAGCATGAAGTTTCTTAGCCTCTTCTGCATCAAATTTTTCTTGCAGATCTTTTGGCCAAAGATAAATTGGAACAAATGCAGGATCAGGAAACTTTTCAGACTCTTCCACCATCTTTTCTTTGCCTTTCCCAGTGTATGTAAGTGGTTGAGAGGGTTTCTTAGATGGAATGGGTTCGAATAGTTACACCCTTGACAAAAACCCTAGGAATTGTAGGTGTTGGAGTTTGTTGTTTTTTTGCAGATGCAGTTGTTTGTTTTGATGTGATGGGTTGAGTTTGTGATTTTGATTTTGGTTCAGGTTGAGGTTCAGATTGTTTTGGTTGTGGTGATGGCTGTTGTTGTTGTGGTGTTGATGATTTTGGTTCAGCAGTAGGTTCCTTATCCCCAGCAATAGAACCTTTATCATTAGCAGCAGAATGCCCATCACCAGCAGCAGCAGAATGCCCTACACCAGCAGCATAATCACCCTTTTCCATTTCAACACCAATAGCAGCATTATCAACTTGAATACCAGTATCCAAGCCTTTTAAAATATGCTCCTTCTTCCCTGCATCCAAAGCCACTTCATTCCCAGATTTATCCTTATCCACACACTTTTCATTCTCACCTGAATCCATGTCCATATCAACACCTTCATCATGAACAGCCTTTTCCACATTTGGCTCAGCCTCCCCTGAAGTCTTTGTCTCTTTCCTTCCATGTTTGGGAGCATCCTCCCCCAAACCTTCATCTTCAGAAGAACTAACCCTTTGAGCTGTTCCAACTTTCTTGATCCTTTTGGACACCCTTGTTCTTGAACTTTTCTGACCCTGCAAAAGTATGACCCTCATCTTCAAAAGTTTTACTGTGTTTGTGAGGTCAAGAACTTGAGATTCAAGTTTGGTACATCTATTCGTGAATTCATTGATTTGTTTCATGCTATCTTCACCACTTCGGTCTGTATTACCTAACCCGAGAGGTGGATCATCAGATTTGTCATTATGTACATTGGTTGCCATCAATTTCTCAGTGTCTTTGTTAGTCTCATCACTTCGGCCTGTGTTACCTGGCCCGAGAGGTGACTCATAGACATTGTCAGTTTGTACAAAGGTATCCATCAATTCAATTTGTTCAATCCTACCCTCATCACTTCGAGCTGTGTTACCTGGTCCGAGAGGTGAATCAATGGGCCTAAACTCAGTACCAACCCTAGGTTGATCAACTGAGTCCCCCTTTTTAGCCAGGTGGCTAGGGTTACCATTACCTGCTTCAGGTTCAAGAGAACCCTCAGCATTAGATGTTGCCATGTTTGAGGTCTTAATTATCTTAGCACTGTCCTGTCCAGCTGCTAAGCAAGGATCAGTAGTGCTAGCCTCTCCCATCATGCCACCCACATACTCTATGGCAGCCTCATCTGCTTCCATACCAACACTGGCCTGAGGTTGCTCAGTGTCCTCATTTTATGAAAGCCTAGGTGATTGAGTCTTTTGGGGTTCATTTGAATTTTCAGGAGTGGGTGTGTGATGGATAGCTGTTGGGATTTCAGCACCTTCACCCTGAGTGGCAGCCAGTTACAAGATGTATGGGAACAAAGGAGTCACTGTCCCAGAAAAACCAAGTCCATTTTTCTTCAAGTAAGAAAACATTTTTCTTGAAAGCTCAGGACTTTTATGTGGCCTTTCATGTACCATAGGTTCTTTTAATTGATTATCTATTATTAGTTGCAAAAACCTTGGGTAAACATAAACCTTTCCAGAAATGTGCTTTTTCAACCCTTCAAAAATCATAACCGAAAAATTAAAGGGTTGTCCTGTGGCCAGACAAATCAAGGCAGATGCTTGAGTTGTACTGAACTCATTCCACCCTATAGTTTTAGGACTAAGACAATGTAGTAGGGTGTGAAGAAGAAATTTCCACTGAGGGCAGAGAAGGCTTTTATAAAATTTCAAATTATCATTTTTCTTCTCATACCCTATATTAGGAAGTTCTTGAATAATGGTAGAGTTAGAGAGACAAGTTATTGCTTCATCATCTTCAAGATGAAGTACTTCTCTTACAGATGACTCAGAAATAACTATTCTTTCCTTATCTACCCTTACCCTCAAGTATTCTTTCCCATTTTTAATTTTGGGCTTAACAGTAGACCAAAACTGTTTCATGTGGGAAATGTATATGGTTGGATTAACTGTTAATGCATACCTAATAGAAGTAGCATTAGGAAAGTCGATTACTTCAGTAAATCCATCTGCTTCTGGGACCTTTTGGAGAAATGCAATCTGATTGTGAGAATCGGAGAAGCCTGTTTTTGTCATTGTGAAATTAGGGTTTTGATTTTGGGGATTTTTGATCGAATAGGTAAAAGATGTGTTAGGGTTTGAATTAAAGGGAATTTTGGGTGCACTAAGTGATTTGTTAGATCGAATTGGGTTTTTATACCGTTCGGATATAATTAGGGCTTTATGGGCGCCAAGTTACAAATTTGACCCTTCACTTTCAAACTGAGCAGTAGGATTTCAATAGTTGCAGCAGCAGAAGGTTTTGCCTGGCAGCAGAATCTTTTGATGCTAGCAGTAGAATGTCTACTGACTCTTTCTCCACCTTTTTCTCAACAAATCAGCATTCCCCATTGACTTAGCCTACAAAATATTAGTCCAAAAACCACAAAAACACAAGCAAGAATACTCCACAATAATCACAATCAATACTTATACTTAGCAGCTGAATAAACAATTAAGCCACTATAACAAGCAGCAGACAACATAGTAAGCAATACAAGCAACTTAGTTGATGAATAACAGTACAAATCCTTACAAAATATTACAAAAACACACAGAGATAAGACATTTAAAGATTGACCATTCCTATACTAGCAATTAAAAATTGAAATCTACCCACATCAAAACTTTTAGTGAGTAAATCTGCAATGTTGTTGTCAGTAGGGATTTTAACTATTTGAATTAGCTTTTTCTCATAACAATCTCCTATACGAATATTGTAGTTATCTTGTAAAGGAATCCTTGTTCTATAAAAGGATATCCTAGGTTAAAGTTTATGTACGTATTGTTTTGTTAAGATTCAAGGTTGCCCAGTTTTTTTAAGTTATCCATTTTTAAGTTGCCCATCTTTTAAAAATTGCCATGTAGGTTGCGCAACAGTACACACAAGTACATCTACTTTATTTATTGTTTTAATGCCACTTGATAGGTGTAATCATAATCAATGAGACTCCTATATATGTGTGTCATATTTGTCATTGCCTTCTCATATACAAAAACTTTATACATCCTACCTATAGCCCACCCATTTCCTCCAAACTCTTTAAAATATGTCTGACAACATACTTTTGGATGTTCAACTAGATATCATGAATAGGCTACCTGTTAAGACTATACTCCAGATACGTAGTGTTTCAAAGGTATGGAAGGCAAACATAGATTCACAAACCTTCATCACTTCATACGGTGCTCGTCCCACTGATGAGTGTCTTTTTAATTTAACATTTGATCAGGGTCATAAAGGTTTTATGACATCTGTAGCTGAAAATTTAACCATTACCCCATTTGATTCACATATAAACCTTGCAGTTATGATGCCTGTCGGCAATTCTAGCGGCCTTACGTGCTTTATGTATGGTACTAATATGATGGCTGTTATTTGGAACCCATCCATAAGAAAATCTGTTTGCATATTCATCCCTTTTTACACTTACCAAATAGAATGTTCAAAGATTTCTTTCGGTTTTGGTGTCCGTCCGGACACTCTAGACCCGACTATTGTGAATGTATCCTATCCTGTTTTCCAAACTGGTTTTTGGTATGTGTCAGTCTTTTCATTGAACACTATGACCTGGACACGTCTCCAAGATTTTCAGTTGCCACGTCAGTCAATAAGATTGAAAAGAAAAAGTCAGGCAGTTGTAGGTCGTTTTATCTATTGGGGTGGTACTGAAAGGTTAGTTAGTGCAAAGGGGGTTTCGTACAAGGATTACACTCTGATTTCTTTTGATATGATTACCCGCCAATTTCACGTCATAGAGATACCTTCTCTTTTGAAAATCGTAATGCCAGTTCCTTTTTCTGTTCATGAGCTTGGAAACTCTGTTGTGCTTTCTAGAATGATCATGACTTCTGAGGTCCCACTGTTCAGCGGATGGCTTTTGGAGGTGGATGGTGCATCCATAACACGATTTTCAAATCAATTCTGCATCCCTACCCCGATGGTGAATATGCTGATTGGCTTTACAAGTAACCAAGCTCCAATAGTCGAAGCCACTATAGGACACATTTTGGGTAACACAATTTTTGTCTACGATCATCAGGTTGGACAATTTGTTAGTTTGGTAATTGAAGGAAATGCTGGTTCATTCTACATCTCTCTATACAAAGAATCTCTTCTTCTGATTGATCTCCCAGACCGTGGGTTGTACAGTACGTTTACATTTTAAGTTATCATTCTATTGCATTTGTATTATAGAATGACATTCACAAATATTGTCTAGTACACTTACACATGTTCAAACGTTAACAAAAGGTTTATTTCCCATATGTGAGCAGGTTTACCTACCCTTTGAGAAGGTATGAAGTTATGGATCCAGCGTTGTGGTTTGACAAGTTTTCAGTATGGGTAGGAAGTCTAGTGTGATGCGCCTTTGGAACCTTTGGAACCTTGTTACTGTCATGAATGGAAGGCGTTCGTTAACATGTAACCTTAAAATAATTGACTATTATCTAGTAATCGTTGTTGTTTATGATTTCATGACAATAATTACTAATTGTACTATGTTATGTGGTTAGTTGTTCTATTTCTTTACTGGTTGTTTATGTTTGTCATCGTTTGCAACCGACGTACCAAAATAACAATAGAGCAACAATAGTTATGCAATAACTATTGTGGGCAACTTAAATGGACCTTTTGGGCAACTACAAAAGTACTGTGCGCATTAAAGCCAAGTGAACGCCACCGTGGTCTTGCGTTAACCAGTTTTTCCTAAAAGTTTTGAAGAAAACAATTTTTCTAAATCTTTATAAATAACCTAGGAATAAGCTAAAATACTGAGCAGTACTAGCGCAAGGTTAGTAATGCTATTATTGCAATTAAAAATGCCTAATCTCTATATCAAATAACCACTAAGCATACGGATAACCAAAGATCAATAACATATGCACAATCTAATCTTAATGAAAGCATATAAACAAATAGCAAATAACAAAATACGAAGTTGATTGTCATAGGGTATTTAACCCATACATAAACTACAAGACTAAAAGAATTCCACCAAGGCTGCGCGGGAAGCTCAGTGGAGTTTCAACAGCTTCCTAGCCAACTCCCAATTCATCCTCACATTTTCAGACTTATCATAACTCAAATTGATGAGCTTGATATAAACCATCTTTAGCAAGGGGGAACACGCAAGTATAAGCTTTATTATTGTTAATTCATTCTCTGATCTAGGAAAAGATCGAAACGCCACACTCTTGAGCTGCCACGACCTCATTCCATTGCTACCTAAATCTAATGAATAAACTTCCAAAGGTAGATCACTTTCCAATGCAGCCTGCAAATTGAGATAGTATTGAGATGCACAACCATGGCAATTTAAGATGATGTATTTCATACATATGCATTCCACTTACCATGGTTTCTAGAGTTTGCAATTTTTGAGCTCCACAAATCATTTGAATAATGAATGACACCATTGCATTGTTCCCAAAATCGACTCCGGATAGATTTAGAGTCTTAAGGGATACAAATGCCACAGGGACATTCATCCAGGAGCTTCCTTCTTCCAACAACTACAAATGGTCGAATTTTCGTAAGTTTTAATGATTATATTTCATAAGTATTAGAGATTACTTTAACATTATGTAATTTGAACTGTAAAACTCAAATTTGTCTAACCTTGCACTCCTGAAAATCCAATGTAAGGGACTCAAGATTGGGAAGAGTTCTAAGCTGAAAGATATTGTAAGTTATGATTGTCGTGGGATGGTTCGAAACAAAGAATGAAAAATACAACTTCTTCAAATTTCCAAGATGTGCAATATCCAAAAGTCTCATGTCGTTTTTACCAATACGATTCATTTGAAGAGGCTCAAGTAAGGGACAACGAGAAATAAACTCCCAAATTGAACCGGTTTGAAAGTCAACATATAACAATTCTAAGCTCAATAGATTTGGAAAGCTAATAAAAGATACCAAACTAGGAAGAGTACACCAATGAATTTCAAGATGTTTCAGCTCCATACGAGAGTACAGTTGGGTTGACAACATAACTGGTTTACCATACCAGTTTCGAATTGTGAGCTCCTCGATTCCTTCCCGAGCCAAAAACAACAGCCATTCATGAATCTCTTCATAATTGAAGTAATCTTGTCCAAACAGCGGTTTGGGCTCTACGGAGAAGACAAACCTTCTTACTGGACCTCTGAGCTGAAGTAGCAGTCTAGTAAGTTCCTTCCCATCAAAATTATTTGGCAAAAAATAAAAGAAATCCTCGTCAACTATAACATCAGTGAGCAAAGTCCACTTAAACCTCCAGTTTCTCGCTAAACTATCGGTCCTCACCGCATCTTTTAGGGGCAAATGATTCATAATATTAGTGATCACATTATCTGGCATGTTGCTAATATAATCCGCCATTTTAGGGATAATATTACGTCCAAAAGACATGGTATTGCTGGAATTTGATTTGCTTTTGTGAGGTCTGGAAAATGAGAGTTTGGATTTTGTTTTGGATTTGTTTTTTTGATAAGGGTTTGTGTAATTATGGTGTGTATAGGGGTTTGGTGGGTGGGTTTATTGGTTCCCGCGGAAAAAAATAAATAGTTGTTAGAAAAATCAATGTAAAAAGTATTTGTTTTGTGAAATGTAATTTTTAAGTTGCCCAATTTTGTAAAGTTGCCCATTTTTAAGTTGCCCATTTTTTAAGTTGCCCATTTTTTTAAAACGTTGACTAATTTTGCCACGTAGGTTACGCTAGAGTACTCCCAAGAACATCTACTATATTTTATTTTAATGCAACTTGATAGGTGTAATCATAATCAATGAGACTCTTATATACATTTTTCATGTACTTTATTTATTGTTTCTACTTTGAGAACCATATATTCTACTGAAAACTTGTCAAACCTGTTCAAAAATGGAAAAAAATTTGTGTTACATTTTGAACATGTGTAAGTGTACTAGACAATATTTGTGAATGCCATTCTATAATACAAATGCAAATATCATGGTGCATGTATGCTTTAACACATTAATGATAAACTAACAACTTTATGAGAATATAAAATAAACCAAACCTTATACCACTATTTGTCCTTTGACAGAATTTGTGGACAGGGTTTATCTACTAAATAGGATACATAATGTGTACTGTTTGCATGTAACTCACCATGTCGTGTGGTTTATGCTATTTAAGAGTGGACAACTGGTTGTTTATTTTCACATATTCTAATTTTACTACCCATTCATATCACTAAAGGCAGCATATTTGCGCGACTAGTTATAGTTTTTGGGCAACCTAGTTTTGTGAGTCACTCTATGAGTTTCTAGTTAAATCAACTTTTGTTGCACCGTTTGTGTTTAAAAAGTTATGGCAGACATACTTGATTTTGGTTGTGGGTCTTGTCCTGTTTCAAGTAGTTTAGTTGTTGCATTATACGTTTATGAGTCTTGAATTGTATGGAACTTCTATCTGGTGTGGAACTGATGTATTTGCATTATGGTTGCAACTATCTGGTGTGGATATGATTCCCATAAGTGTATTAACATTTCAGTTTCCTTTAATTTTTATGTATTTATTTACTTATTTAGTTATTTTTTATTTTTATTTTTTTCATGCCGTTTACAACAACAAACCAACCAAGAAACCGTCCATAGTTAAACCACATATTGTTTGTCCTTTCGAGTCACGGTCAAACATTTATTCCCTCGAGTCAATAATAATAAACCCGATCCGAAATCATCCCAAAAATCATAAACAACTAGTTACAAAGCGAGCAGTATACAATGGTAAAATGGCACCACCAATAGCAGTAGAACCCTCAGCAGTAGAAAGTCTACTGAACTGCCTTTAACTAGCAGTATAAATTTGCCCAATTGTATAAAGTTTCCCATTTTTTAAGTTGTACATCTTTTACAAATTGACCATTTTTTTAAAACGTTGCCTAATTTTGCCACGTAGGTTGCGCTACGGTACACACAAGTACATCTACGATATTTTATTTTAATGCAACTTGATAGGTGTAATCATAATCAATGAGACTCCTATATATATGTGTCATGTACTTTATTTATTGTTTCTACTTTGAGAACCATATATTCTACTGAACGACTGACTACCCATACTGAAAACTTGGCAAACCTGTTCAAAAATGGGAAAAAATTTGTGTTACCTTTTGAACATGTGTAAGTGTACTAGACAATATTTGTGAATGTCATTCTATAATACAAATGCAAATATCATGGTGCATGTATGGTTCGCATATTCTAATTTTACTACCCATTCATATCACTAAAGGCAGCATATTTGCGCAACTAGTTATAGTTTTTGGGAACCTTGTTTTCTGAGTCACTCTACGAGTTTCTAGTACTACTCAGTTTATTTGGCTTCTTTTTACATACTGATTAGTACATCAAAGAATTACAATATTTATCATACCTAATTCTATTGATGCTGATGAAGTACAAATAGAGACTGGAGCTTGAATCTGTTAGCTTCAGTTCTGCAACCTTTTCATTTTGAATATGTTTCAGTGCTTTATGAACCAGCAAACACTCTGGCCTCAGTGGTTGATCTTGGTTGCTCAGATGGGCAGCAACAAGGATGATAAATCATACATTAGGGATCGCTATAATCCCTGATCTTCAAGGAACATCACCTAACAACGTCAAGCAATAAAGGATGAAAATCCCTGATTGATATTGGTTGATCTTCCGAGCTGGGCACCAACAAGGATGAGAAATCAAGGATTTTCATCCTTTGTTACTTGACGTCGTTGGGTGATGTTCCTTGAAGATCAGGGATTATAGCGATCCCTGATGTATGATATGTATGTATCCCTAACAACGTACCCTCTTCCCATTTTGTTCCCCATTAATAGGCTCTGATGATCCACCATTTTTTGCTTCAAATATGGTTGTTACTGAGATCAACCATATTACACCCTTTAAGCTTGCATGGATGTTCCACTCTCATTAAGCTTGCATGGAACTAAGTTCCCAACAAGATTCCACCAGTATTTAAGAACTGGTGGTGCTAAGGTGGAGTGAAGGGAAAGATTGTGGATAGGCAGTTTGAGTACCTCTACACACCTGAAAGGTTGAATGTGAGGAGATACTCGACAACAACATGGAGGAGATTTTGATGTTAGGGTTTTTTGTAGAGGATGGTGCTTGTATGTTATTATCCGTCATTTAAGAAAGGATAAAAGTTATTAGTAGTCATTTAAGAATGGCTCTTGATCATAAGAATGATCCACCCGCTCTGATACCACTTGTTGGTCCGGTTTAAACTTGTGCAACTCATGAATTAACAAGATAAACATAAACACGTGCCGTTTGGACATTGAAAGAATAACGAGTCTATGATTCATGAGGGGAAAAATTTCAAGGTTGCTCCGGTGAGAGACAATTAAGAGACACAAAGAAACAATGTTATGGAATACTCACTTCTTACTCTCGTTGAACTTGTTTATATAGTGGAGAGATTACTGTTGCTTCACGTGGGACTAGGGAACGAAAAGGGTCTATTGGGTGCAAGTGGCAGTTGTAATGATGACTTCATTGGTTGACGGACCATAAAAAGAGATAAACTATTTAGCCTATTAAGGTAGGAAAAGATCTCTTTCCGAATCTCAAGATTTGCCTTTTCAGCATATTTGCGCAACTAGTTATAGTTTTTGGGCAACCTAGTTTTGTGAGTCACTCTATGAGTTTCTAGTTAAATCAACTTTTGTTGCACTGTTTGTGTTTAAAAAGTTATGGCAGACATACTTACTTTTGGTTGTGGGTCATGTTGTCCTGTTTCAAGTAGTTTAGTTGTTGCATTATGCGTTTATGAGTCTTGAATTGTATGGAACTTCTATCTGGTATGGAACTGATGTATTTGCATTATGGTTGCAACTATCTGGTGTGGATATGATTCCCATAAGTGTATTAACATTTCAGTTTCTTTTACTTTTTATGTATTTATTTATTTATTTATTTATTATTAATTTTTATTTCTTTCATGCCGTTTACAACAACAAACCAACCAAAAAACCGTCCATAGTTAAGCCACATATTGTTTGTCCTTTCGAGGCACGGTCAAACATTTATTCCCTCGGGTCAATAATAATGAACCCGATCCCAAATCATCCCAAACATCACAAACAACTAGTTGGAAATATTGAGTATGGAAGTTTTTTATTCACAAAGCATGAGATATAACTAGTTGTTGCAACAACTCATTGTACATGGAAAGTCAATACTTGGTAAAAGAAAATTGGAGAGTTTTTCGTACAACTTCAATTCAGAGTTTACTTTTGGCGGGTGCCTTTGGTCCCTTTTCCCGCCTAAAGTCTTGGGAACCATTCATCTACCTCTCCAGCCTATTTATTATACCTATCGATTGTATACCAAAGAACACACACAAACACATATATCCCTTTCAATTCAAAGAAAACTTCAACAATGGCAGCAAATAATGGTAACTTTCAAAATGATGCTGAAGAGTACGAGTGGGTGTTAAACAACGATTTGCTGTTTGACGCAGTGTTTGATCATTTCGGGGATGAACCCGTTGCAGAATATGGGTCGTATAGGCAGGTAGATACGTGGATGAGGGGTCAAATTTTGAATTGGCTGCACGCGCAAGACTTTTACTGGGATGCGGTTTGGGAGTGAATGAGGTGGATGAGGAGGAAGAAGACGAAGAGGATGATGAAGATGCAGAGGAGGAGGAAGGTGAAGAGGAGGAGGTGGCTCAAAGTGAGGTGGTGCAGCAAAATGAAGAGGATCAGCAGCAAAATGTGGTGGAGCAGCAAAATGTGGTGGTGCCTCAAAACCAGTGGGAGCAGCAAGATGGGTTTCAAGACCCTTATAATCTAGGAAAGAGGATTAGCGATCTTGAAATTTTGTTTAAACAACTCAAGGAAAGGAAGAAATTGATGGGAAGTAGGGAAGAGAGCTCTGGTTCTAACAAGTTGGGGTGAAATAGACTGAAGAAGTGTAGGATGATGGTGTTTTTATGTTTTTAGTATGTTTAGTATTTAGGTTGGATAATTAGATGTATATATGGTTGTAGCTTTTAAAAAAATATGAATGAAATATTTGATTTAAATAAGTCAACAAACCAAAATTTGCATAAAAGGTTAAGTGGTGCAAAAATTATGACCAATTATTAGTGTAGTTTTAGGCAACCTTGACTATGTACTAGCACCTGGTTGGGTAATTTGCGCAACTAGTTATCGTTGTTGGGCAACCTAGTTTTGTGAGTCACTATATTAGTTAAATTTAGAATTTGGAACTTCTATCTTGTGTGGAACTGATGTATTTGCATTATGGTTGCAACTCTCTGGTGTGTATATGATTCCTATAAGTGTATTAACATTTCAGTTTCCATTAATTTTTATATATTTATTTATTTATTTAGTTATTATTTATTTTCATTTTGGGCAACAAAATATTGTTTATGCTTGTAGACAGTTGTACTTTGGGTAACTAGATTTGCTTATATAACTCTTCACCATATACAATACAAACAACACAACCCAAAAAAAAAAAAAAAAAAAAAAAAAAAAAAAAAAAAAAAAAAAATCAATAAAAAAAAATGAAATCTTCCACAACAGATAAGTTCAAGGTGTTTATACGGTATGAAGAGAATGTGATTGCCGTTTTACTTCCAAATGCCATCAACTTTGGCAATCTTGTGAAGTATGTATGGAAGAAGTTGAATGTTAACGAATTGGGTTTTTTATACCGTTCGGATCTAATTAGGGCTTTATGGGCGCCAAGTTACAAATTTGACCCTTCACTTTCAAACTGAGCAGTTGGATTTCAATAGTTGCGGCAGCAGAAAGTTTTTCCTTGCAGCAGAATCTTTTGATGCTAGCAATAGAATGTCGACTGACTATTTCTCCACCTTTTTCCAAAGGTGTGGAGTCTACTCAACTGCCTTTTACCAGCAGTAGAAATTTTATAATGTTTCCCATTTTAAGTTGCCCATTTTTAAGTTGCCCATTTTTTAAGTTGCCCATTTTTTTAAGTTACCCATTTTTTAAGTTACTCATTTTTAAAGTATTGCTCATTTTTTTTAAACGTTGCCAAATTTTGCCATGTAGGTTGTGCTACAGTTCACACAATTACATCTAATTAATTTTAAATTTTATTTTAATGCCACTTGATTGGTCTAATCATAATCAATGAGGCTCCTGTATATTCTTCTGAATGACTGACTACGATTACTGAAATCTTGTCAAGCCACAACGCTGGATCCATTTAAAGTTACCCATTTTTAAGTTGCCCATTTTTTTAGTTGCCCATGTTTTAAATTGTAAAACCCGCAAATTTATATAATCTGAAAAGACCAAAATACCCCTGCAACTCAAAATTCAATTAAAACTTATATAACTTATAAATAAATCACAAAACCTATGAAAACAAAACAAATATGACATGAAATAATTATGAGGCATCATAAAATATTTGTACAAGCCATCAATAATGTTTATAACACCTTACCTTAGTTACTTGAACCGAAAACTCCATACGTCTATAATTATTTTGTTCCAAAAATAGTTATGTGTAAGAAACATCTAAGAAATAAGGAATTAATAAAATTTTGATATAGATGTTGTTGGATTGGGCTTTAGGCCGATCCAGGTTTTTTTTTCCCCCCTCTCCAAATTCTCGGCCTACTCCCTATTATTTAGCCTAATCCCTTTTGACTCTCCTCAATCATACCGAACATCAAAAACAAACTCAAGAAACCCTAAAAAGTTTTTCTGCCGCCTTTTGTTCTTACTGCTGTCGAGCCAAAACAGGACCAAGAGAGGCTTGTTTTTGTTCCATTCTTGTGTCATCAATCATAAGGTAAACATGTTCTTCATGCCTCCAATCCATGTGAATTGTTTTTAAACAAAAACCCTAACCATTTGTGTCTCTTTTTCCTTTTTCTGCCGATCGACCAAGAAGGAAAAGAAGGGAGATTTTTCATTGGTGATTCGATTGTAGGTGTTCTTGTTCCTTCGTGTGATCTTCTAGGGTAACATATCATCCATCTTGTTCAATTCCTGTCCATGTTCGTGTGTGTTCAATCGAATGAAAGACCACATAAATATGTACATAAAATCATAATCAAAAACCCTAAATTCTAATGTGTATATAATCGACCAGGAGTTATGTGATGTTTTAAATCGTTTTGAATATGTTAGATCTGAAATTAATCAACCTAAATATGTTTTGGACCAACCTATAATAATTATGTGTCAAGAATTAAAGAGGTAACATGTTAAACCCTAAGTTATATATGATTCTGTGAGAAACTGCCACTGTCATAGAACTTGGCTCGACTTTAACCGGCTATGAATAAATGATGTGAATGGGTATTGTAGTGGTTTTTAAGTCTAAAACTAAGTTCAATAAAGTGGCTACCTGGAGAAATTTATTTTGTAATTTTTAGAGGCCTGTAAAGCTACTTTTGATTTTTAGAAAATCATGTGTCTGGTCGTATTTGTAAAGTCTGGAAAAACAGTCCGGGTTTTTCATTTATCATTTTCAAACCATAACGAATTAGGATGTGTCCTTTTAGCTGAGTAGAATATCACATGTTAGCTAATTACTGGAATTTTTGTCGAATTTTATAAATTTTCTAGACTGGGAAAGAAGATGGAAAATGGTCGGGTGTTTTTAATTAATCCGGTTCTGGAACAGGTTGGGAAAAAGGAATTTTAATTCGTATCTAGACAACTTAATAAAATCTGAAAAAAAATTACATAAAATACTAAAGACCCTGGGGAACGTCTGTCAATTTTTATAGATTTTATTTCGAAGGTTTAATATGGTTTGCAAATTATTTAAAACGAGTCCAGTTAATACCTGAAAACTGTCAAGACATGTAAAAAGGATGTAAATTGTTATTTTCCTAAGCTAAGGGTTATAAATTGTGAATCGTGAAGCTTGAGGGTATAATTCGTATAATAAGTTAATTTGAATGTACACTCTGTAATCTTGAAAAATAAAATGCGTGATGTGTTAATAAATTAATGAGAGGGATTAAAATGTAAACTATGTAAATCTAGGGTTTCATTTTGTAACTTTGATAAGTAAGGGGGTATAAAGTGTAAATTATGAAACCTAAAGGACTAAAAGAGTAACTTGATGAATCTAAAAGCTAGAAGAGGAAACCTACTAAATCTGGAAACCCGCTAAATATAGAAGATTACTTAAAATGGAAGGATTTGTAATTCTTGTCTACCCCTCTAGGTGTGAAGAAAGAGAGGTCCTGATCCACCTTGTGTCATCCATTTCTGATTTGTGTTTGCTTCTGGAATAAGGTACAGATATTCTGACCTTCTCTGTAAGGTTTCCTATGATTATTTTCTGATCTGTTAAATCTCTGATTTGATACTCTCTTACGATCCTTTGCTATGACACCTTTGCTTCGACCTTTGATCTCTGATTTTGGACCTATGATATGAAGACCTTTTTGATATGAGATGGAAATATTTTAAGTAAAGTATTTTGAAAGGGTTTTTCAAACATGATATATTGACTTTAAGAAAACTATTTTTGAAGTTCGTTTTATGAAAACTATTTGAAAGACCATTTATGAAAACTATTTTGAAAGATTGTTTTAAATGAACCTTAAGAGAAAACCTTTTGAAAAGTACTTTTGATATTGAACCTTTTGAAGATTTGACCATCTGATACTTTGACCCTTTTGGATATTGACCTGGGATATTTGATCTTCTGATATGAACCTTCTGATATTGAACCTTCTGATATGACACTCTGATTATGATATGAACCTTTGACCTTTGACCTTTGACCTTTGACTCCCAGTTTGATACCCGAGCCAAAATGTGTTCCCTAGCCATGAAGGTAACATGGCCATGTCTGTGATGCACCACTGGCATGACTCTTGTGTGGTCAGAGTGATTAACCACACCGTCCCTGTTCTGTTCTGATATGTGCACACTATATGATTATGGCCGATATTTCTGTTTTGGGGGCGTATGGATGCATCCTAGATTTGTTCTGTTATGATATGATATGTTATAATATGATCTGATTTCTGGTGACTGACGGTGGGTGCAATCCACGTCTTTCATGTTCTGGGAGCTGATCACTCCATATATATCTGTTTGATACATGAGGTCACCCCTCATATTATCTGGTTACTTGAGAGGCATCCCCTCTGGATTTCTGATATGGTTTCATGGTATGACATTTCTGTTTCTGGGCTCGTGGTGGATGACTGTCCTAACCTTTACTCTTGTACCTTATTTATATCTCTTTCATTATGCTTCGTTTGTTTCGTTTCCGTTTATTATATATATCTGTTCACTGGGCTTTTTAAGCTCAGCCGCACGTTTTCTTTTCGTGTGCGGCAGGTTTTTAGTTGGAAGCTGGGTCGTTATTAGAGAGAGCCTTTGACTTAGAAGACCTTGCTAGCTAAATTGGATTTGAGATGATTTGAAAAGTTATATTCAGACTTAGTGATTATTGTATATCTCGCTTGTAACCTTGTAATATCAGATTTTCAGTTGTAACCCTTGGAATCCTATTGTATTATGTATGTCATATGCTTGTGTTTGTTCTGATAAGAATCCGTATCTGTGACACCTTTGCCCTTGTCGGGTTGGGGTGTTACAATTATGGTATCAGAGCCAGGTTGCGACTCGTAATACATTTACCCTTGACCTGTGTAAGTTAGGACCACTAAGCTTTCCCTGTAGGCGCTCGTAAGACAACCTTTGAAAATTTGCTTTAGGATTTCCCTATAGGAACTTAAGTTCTGACCAGTGAGGAATGGGTAGATTATAAGCCTTTTGTTTAAGTATCATTGCTTCCGCATCACTCTGATTCGTGCCTTGCTTTTGGTTAAAGCCTCTTGAGATCCCTCGTGGAAAGTGAAAGTTTATGCCTTGCACCACCTAAGTTTTGAAACCTAAATAAATCTTGAAGCCATTGAAAATTTCATAGTAATTGCCTGACACTATTTGATCCTTACCTTCAGATTCCGACTCTGACCTCTGATCTTTTGTTAATCATTTCAATGCCTCTTTGGCATTTTGAGAATCTCCATGGCAAGTAGTTTGGTTTTCCCTCTTGATTATGACATTTGATTTTGTTGACCTCCGAGACTATAGAAGTACTAGGTGGATTAAGATAGGTTGTTTTGCTTACGACTCGAGATAAAGTATGATCATCATGAAGGCATATTTATGTGGTGCTAGTATTATGACGCCTGATCAACGTGATAATACTTATACCATATAACGTGCCCTCATTGTGGCCATAGGATATCTTGGGAAGTACCTAAGAAGTTTAGAATTTGATATCCGTTGGATTATCCGTGACTAGTGAGATTTTAGGTTCATCATACCTGTGCGTATACTCTGCCTTCGTTCATTAAATACCCGGATGAGTTGGACTCTCGTTTTGCATTCTGTTGACCTCGGTTATAAACCTTGAACTCCTGTAGAATTCGATTTGAAATCTTGTTCGCATCCCATATGAGCTTTTCTTTTTGGAAGAACCTCCCCGGGCGTGAGTTTGTTCGTGTCGAGCTCTTGCGAATTGCTACAACCCTCTCTAACTTTGCGACTTTAATTTTCGAGGACGAAAATTTTTTTTTTTAGAGGGGAAGAGTTGTAAAACCCGCAAATTTATATAATTTGAAAAGACCAAAATACCCCTGCAACTCAAAATTCAATTAAAACTTATATAACTTATAAATAAATCACAAAACCTATGAAAACAAAACAAATATGACATGAAATAATTATGAGGCATCATAAAATATTTGTACAAGCCATCAATAATGTTTATAACACCTTACCTTAGTTACTTGAACCGAAAACTCCATACGTCTATAATTATTTTGTTCCAAAAATAGTTATGTGTAAGAAACATCTAAGAAATAAGGAATTAATAAAATTTTGATATAGATGTTGTTGGATTGGGCTTTAGGCCGATCTAGGTTTTTTTTTCCCCCCTCTCCAAATTCTCGGCCTACTCCCTATTATTTAGCCTAATCCCTTTTGACTCTCCTCAATCATACCGAACATCAAAAACAAACTCAAGAAACCCTAAAAAGTTTTTCTGCCGCCTTTTGTTCTTACTGCTGTCGAGCCAAAAGAGGACCAAGAGAGGCTTGTTTTTGTTCCATTCTTGTGTCATCAATCATAAGGTAAACATGTTCTTCATGCCTCCAATCCATGTGAATTGTTTTTAAACAAAAACCCTAACCATTTGTGTCTCTTTTTCCTTTTTCTGCCGATCGACCAAGAAGGAAAAGAAGGGAGATTTTTCATTGGTGATTCGATTGTAGGTGTTCTTGTTCCTTCGTGTGATCTTCTAGGGTAACATATCATCCATCTTGTTCAATTCCTGTCCATGTTCGTGTGTGTTCAATCGAATGAAAGACCACATAAATAGTACATAAAATCATAATCAAAAACCCTAAATTCTAATGTGTATATAATCGACCAGGAGTTATGTGATGTTTTAAATCGTTTTGAATATGTTAGATCTGAAATTAATCAACCTAAATATGTTTTGGACCAACCTATAATAATTATGTGTCAAGAATTAAAGAGGTAACATGTTAAACCCTAAGTTATATATGATTCTGTGAGAAACTGCCACTGTCATAGAACTTGGCTCGACTTTAACCGGCTATGAATAAATGATGTGAACGGGTATTGTAGTGGTTTTTAAGTCTAAAACTAAGTTCAATAAAGTGGCTACCTGGAGAAATTTATTTTGTAATTTTTAGAGGCCTGTAAAGCTACTTTTGATTTTTAGAAAATCATGTGTCTGGTCGTATTTGTAAAGTCTGGAAAAATAGTCCGGGTTTTTCATTTATCATTTTCAAACCATAACGAATTAGGATGTGTCCTTTTAGCTGAGTAGAATATCACATGTTAGCTAATTACTGGAATTTTTGTGGAATTTTATAAATTTTCTAGACTGGGAAAGAAGATGGAAAATGGTCGGGTGTTTTTAATTAATCCGGTTCTGGAACAGGTTGGGAAAAAGGAATTTTAATTCGTATCTAGACAACTTAATAAAATCTGAAAAAAAAATTACATAAAATACTAAAGACCCTGGGGAACGTCTGTCAATTTTTATAGATTTTATTTCGAAGGTTTAATATGGTTTGCAAATTATTTAAAACGAGTCCAGTTAATACCTGAAAACTGTCAAGACATGTAAAAAGGATGTAAATTGTTATTTTCCTAAGCTAAGGGTTATAAATTGTGAATCGTGAAGCTTGAGGGTATAATTCGTATAATAAGTTAATTTGAATGTACACTCTGTAATCTTGAAAAATAAAATGCGTGATGTGTTAATAAATTAATGAGAGGGATTAAAATGTAAACTATGTAAATCTAGGGTTTCATTTTGTAACTTTGATAAGTAAGGGGGTATAAAGTGTAAATTATGAAACCTAAAGGACTAAAAGAGTAACTTGATGAATCTAAAAGCTAGAAGAGGAAACCTACTAAATCTGGAAACCCGCTAAATATAGAAGATTACTTAAAATGGAAGGATTTGTAATTCTTGTCTACCCCTCTAGGTGTGAAGAAAGAGAGGTCCTGATCCACCTTGTGTCATCCATTTCTGATTTGTGTTTGCTTCTGGAATAAGGTACAGATATTCTGACCTTCTCTGTAAGGTTTCCTATGATTCTTTTCTGATCTGTTAAATCTCTGATTTGATACTCTGTTACGATCCTTTGCTATGACACCTTTGCTTCGACCTTTGATCTCTGATTTTGGACCTATGATATGAAGACCTTTTTGATATGAGATGGAAATATTTTAAGTAAAGTATTTTGAAAGGGTTTTTCAAACATGATATATTGACTTTAAGAAAACTATTTTTGAAGTTCGTTTTATGAAAACTATTTGAAAGACCATTTATGAAAACTATTTTGAAAGATTGTTTTAAATGAACCTTAAGAGAAAACCTTTTGAAAAGTACTTTTGATATTGAACCTTTTGAAGATTTGACCATCTGATACTTTGACCCTTTTGGATATTGACCTGGGATATTTGATCTTCTGATATGAACCTTCTGATATTGAACCTTCTGATATGACACTCTGATTATGATATGAACCTTTGACCTTTGACCTTTGACCTTTGACTCCCAGTTTGATACCCGAGCCAAAATGTGTTCCCTAGCCATGAAGGTAACATGGCCATGTCTGTGATGCACCACTGGCATGACTCTTGTGTGGTCAGAGTGATTAACCACACCGTCCCTGTTCTGTTCTGATATGTGCACACTATATGATTATGGCCGATATTTCTGTTTTGGGGGCGTATGGATGCATCCTAGATTTGTTCTGTTATGATATGATATGTTATAATATGATCTGATTTCTGGTGACTGACGGTGGGTGCAATCCACGTCTTTCATGTTCTGGGAGCTGATCACTCCATATATATCCGTTTGATACATGAGGTCACCCCTCATATTATCTGGTTACTTGAGAGGCATCCCCTCTGGATTTCTGATATGGTTACATGGTATGACATTTCTGTCTCTGGGCTCGTGGTGGATGACTGTCCTAACCTTTACTCTTGTACCTTATTTATATCTCTTTCATTATGCTTCGTTTGTTTCGTTTCCGTTTATTATATATATCTGTTCACTGGGCTTTTTAAGCTCAGCCGCACGTTTTCTTTTCGTGTGCGGCAGGTTTTTAGTTGGAAGCTGGGTTGTTATTAGAGAGAGCCTTTGACTTAGAAGACCTTGCTAGCTAAATTGGATTTGAGATGATTTGAAAAGTTATATTCAGACTTAGTGATTATTGTATATCTCGCTTGTAACCTTGTAATATCAGATTTTCAGTTGTAACCCTTGGAATCCTATTGTATTATGTATGTCATATGCTTGTGTTTGTTCTGATAAGAATCCGTATCTGTGACACCTTTGCCCTTGTCGGGTTGGGGTGTTACATAAATATTGCCCATTTTTTTTAAAGGTTGCCAAATTTTTCCATGTAGGTTGCTCTATAGTTCACACAAGTACATCTACTTTATAAAATTTTATTTTAATGCCACTTAAACCTGTAGGTGTAATCATAATCAATTAGATTCCTATATATATATGTGTGTCAACTACTTTATTTATTGTTTCTACTTAGCAAACCATATATTCTAACGTTTTTAAAATGGAAAAACATTTTATGAGTTGCGGTCTGAGGTGAGAATTTTGTGAGATCGGGGCATATAAGCTTAGCACTTGGGCAACTGGGGCAGTCCCATAATTATCCCAATAAAATTTTTGGCTCCAAATGTTATATATCATTATCTTAGTCGCAAATGTACCATCTAACTGTGCAACCATCACATCAAGAACAGAAATTGCTACCATTTAACAAACCAAAATACTTACATAATTACCAGTTATTGTTCCATTAATAATTACATTTACAAAACACGAATTGCAACCATTTTTTTTTAACATTGAAGACTTTTTATTCATATATTTAAAACCAAAACCAGCAAGTTGCTGGGGAATACAGAAAGGAGAATATTGAAAACATAATACAGTACGTACACAAGGAAAAATCAGAAGCTAATTAAAAACCAAGATATAAGAGTTGAAAGTTGAAAGAGCTCCATTGATGCCAGGTGATGTTTGATCTGGGAGCAATTGCTACCATTTAACAAACCAAAATAATTACCAGTTATTTTACCATTTTGGCTCCAAGTTCTAATTTGAAATTAATAATTACAAAAGCTGTTAATGTATATCCTAAACCCATAAACCATCTTCCTCTTGCCTTTCCCATGGCTGCTAGAAGGTGCTCCAAAACCTATAGGATTCTTCTTACATGGCAGTCCCAAGACAATATCCCGAGTAAATTTCTTTTTGTGTGCCTTTTCAAATGGTATTTGAACTTGCACAGGGAGAGCCACTATAGGAGCTTGAGATGGGAGTTCCACTTCCCAAGTATCAGTACTTGCATTAGAATGTTGCTCTGGATAATACCAAGCAAGGAGGCCAGGAAGAATGTTGAGAGCACCATCATTTGATTCTGAACTATTTGAATTAGAAGAAATTTGTATGACATCTACAAATAACAACTGTTAGATCAGTGTTATTGATTCAAATGTTAAACTATATCACAATCAAAGAAAAACCTTTGGATGGTTTACCAATGTAGAAGAATCCATTGTGTTCTCATATTTGGTCCTCTTTTGTGGTATCCTAAACAATGAAGCAATGTTGCACAAACTAGGCTGCATTTCAAGTATCATTGGTGGCCAACTAGGCTGCAATTGAAGTCTCAATTGGACCTCTCAGTGTACTCATAAACATTGGACCTCTCAGGGTACTCACAAACAGTTCAAAAGCCTGTATTTGTAGACTTAATGGACATCTCAGTGTAATCTAATAGGCTTCATTTGGACCTCTCATTGGTGGCCAAGCACAAACAAATCTGCTAGGTACTCCCATTACTAGCCTATCACAAATTAGGCATATTTCAATGCTCTCATTGATTTAGACCTCTCAATGTACTCACAGAAAGGCAACAAAAAATACTCAAACACAAAACACTTAATTAGATATAGCATAACAACCATTATGTATACGAAAATCAGAGTATGGAAAACAAAAAAAGCAGAGCATACATTAGACATAGCATAACAACCATTATAAAATACAAAACAACCCCATTTTACATTAGAATCGATAAGAACCACTAACATCGCCATTTAAGGATTAAACGCCTGATACTAGTTATTGTACAATCAATCATCAACTGATATGTGAAAACATTAAAAAACATACCTTTGTTGTTATTTGGATTCATTGTTTGCATGTTTGTGTTTGTCAGAAGAATGTGTGTTTTATTAGGGTTTATTGATTATTGTGTGTGTTTACAAATGATCGGGTAAAGGGATTAATTGCCGGTTGACTATTGAATTTGTGGTTTGTTTTAACTATAACTGACGTGGCAAGATTTGTAAAAGAAGGAAAAAAAATTAAAAAAAATATATATATATGAAAAAAAAATTTAAAAAAAAAGAAAAAAAAAGAAAAAAAAGCTAATGGTGCTGACGTGGCAGTGAAAACCGGCTATAGCCGGTAACTAGGGATGGCAACGGATCAGGTTCGGGGCGGGTTTTAGTGTACCCGTACCCGAACCCGTTTATAATATACCCGTACCCGCCACATATCCCACCGGATACCTGATTAATGTTATCCATCGGTTTTTCGGGTTTCCCCACGGGTATCGGTTATCCGTAATTGAATATTATATGAAAAAAATTGGCGGTATTAAGATTAAGTCACACTAAAATCCACTGAAAAACACAAGAAAATACTCTAATATATTCAAACTTTTTAAAAGTTAAAGAAAATGAATATCGTATCAAACGATTTAACGCAACGTATCGCAACGCAACGTACTCGGCACGATATTCACCAAAAAAAATCAAATGCGCAAGAGTTTTCAAAAGTTAATCATTCTCATTTCAAAAAATAATCTCGTTTTAGCCTTTTAAAAGGGTTTGGTATCATCATTCGTGTAACGGTAGGGAACATGGACTCACGAGTACTCACTCAAAAAAAACGATGTAGGTCCACATGACTTATGGATCAAAGTAGCCTTTGTTACTTGTTAGACAACTTGAATAAATCCAAATTGATCTAAGTGAGAAACTCTAACAGATTGTTTATTGCTAATGTGGAATCTTAACAATGAACAATGAAGAACACAATAATACTAACTTCGTATTCTATTAACTTTCAATAACTAACTCTCAATCAATACGCGTACAACTCTTGAGCCTTAGGGTTCCTTTTATACACTAAGGAAAACCCTAGATACAAAACGTGTAGAAGGATATACGTATCTTCTATTAAGATAACTACGTATCCTTTCCTAACTTATAGCTAACCGACTTTACTATAATTAATAAACAGACTTAACTAAATACCATCTACCAGACTTAACTAAGTAACTATGTCTACCAGACTTAACAATGAACTGACAGACTTAACTATGACATAAATACAACTAACAGACTTAACTACGTAACCCAACAGACTTAAGTCTGTTCTTCATATTAAGTCTTTTCTTGTGATAATTCCCAACAATCCTCCCCTAACTTGATCTTCATGCTTCATGAACTTCAAGTTCCTTCTGAAATAAGCTTCTGAGGATTGAATCTGGAACTCTTGGAATTATCTCTAACTCTTCAAAACATCATATCTGTTCTTTTATGCAGCAACATTGATTTTAACAAACTTTTCACCATCTGATCTTCAATCCATCTGATCTTTTCAGCAACCATGACTACTTGTACATCAATTCTTGTAAGTTTCATACTATTCTCATCACTTCTAGGTGTGTTAACTCCTGTGAAAGGTGAATCATTGAAAATTAATGGATTTGATGTCTCTTTACCAAATAGCCATTAGCTACTGGAGTAGCCAATGTTTTGGTGTGTAAGACCATGGTACATTGATAAGCATATGATTTTTAGCAAATCATCAACTATCAATGGATTTGTTTTGTCTTTACCAAAAGGCGTTTTCTTTTGGACTAGCCAATTCTTTGATGGAATCAAACCTCATCTTGGTGAATTGATTACCATTTATGGCTTTCCACAACCTTTACCACAAGCCATAATCTTGTGGGCTAGCCAACTCTTCACTATCTCAGATATGGTGAGTTGATTACCATACAATTTTTGGTAAATTGTCAACCATAAACGGATTTGAAATATCTTTACCACAGCCGTTTGCTCATGGATTAGCCAGTCCTTATGTGGATTAGATATGGTGGACTGATGACCATTTGTTGTGTTAGTGCTATGCACCTTCACCAAGTGAGAAGTTCCTTTAGTCTCACTTAATATCTTGAAAATTCTTTCAAACACTTCAAACACCCCAATATGGTTCCTTTAGGGATTGTTCCTTAATCAAATCCAAAAGCTTTTCATATACCTCATCTTTCTCATCTGCAAACAATCTCTTTTCTAACATTTCTTTGCAGACCCTAGGTGGTAAAGGATATTCCAATTCTGCAAGCATATAAATATGAGCCATCTGTAGAGATAAGCAATGTACCTTACAACTGTGAAAGTATCTCCACCTAACAATCTCTTGTTGGTATGGCAGCTTTCAAATTTCATCTGTTCTTGAAGGTGGCTCAAACATAACTTTTAAATCTCCCCAAAAGACCCTTTCAAACTCCTCCTCAGGTCTAGTGTCTCCATGTCTGATATTCACCAATTTGTACAACTCATTGAGATCTTCCCTAGTAACATCATTTAACAGCCCTGGAAAGTTTAAATACACTACATCAGTGTTGTCCTCCCTTATTATCTGATAAGCTGCTCTCAATCCAGTCTTAATGATTTGATATCTGACAATCTTGGCTGGTTGTACAGAACTCTCAGGGATTGATCCCATAGTAAACTCTTCAGATGAAAGCTCCTCTTCTTCTGATTCTTCTTCCCCTTACACTTTCTTCTTGGATTTACTTTTTCTTGCTATACTTTTTCTTCTTGTCCACTTTATAATTGGATTTTTGACTTCTTTCTTTTCTTGCACAACATCAGACACTTTCTCAGCCTCAGATTCCTTTTCAATTTCACTCACCTTTTCTATCTGTTCTTCTTCAGACACCTTTTGCCTTTTAAAGCTCCTTCTGATTGAATCTTCATAATCAGTAGGCTTGTAATTGTGGTCTCTCTTATATCTTCTAAGGTACATTCCTTCAAGCTCTTCATATGACATTCCCTTCATCTTATCAAAACTGGAATGCTCCATATTCTTCAAGTAAATTTTCATATCTGACATCTTTTGTTGCTTAGTGAGCTTCTTCTTAGCACCACTCTTCTTTTGAGTTTGCTTTATCTTTGACATGAAATCCCCTAAAGTTTCTGAAACCCTTCTAGCATTCATGAATTTTGCTAGCTGTTTGGCTTTCTCTTCTGTAGTCAACCCTTCAATAGCATTGAGCTCCTCCAACTTTGCTCTTAGGTCATCATCATCTTGAATCTTTGACATAAGAGGATCATCAGTAGACTCTTCTGACAACTTCTTTGCAAGAATCTCATCTTGCCTCTTTTGTTCTTCCTCTTTATCTATCTCTGCTTGTTCTGTTGCTTGTATCCTAGCAATCTCAGCTAAAGATGCTTCCTCTTCTCTTTCTTGCCTCTTTGACTTCTTAGGCTTAGGAGTTTCAACCAGAATTTGTTTTCCTTCCTTTGAGCAGACTTAACCTCTTTAGATGACTTAACAACATTAGATTCTTCACCAGACTTAACTTGATCAGTATTGACACCACCAGACTTAATACCATCAGATTTATCTTTTTCATTACCAGACTTAATAACCTCAGCAGACTTAACCATTTCTTCATCAGAATCAATCTCTTCATCAATTATCAACTTCCTTTTTAGCCTTCTTTTCTTCTTTTCTTGTTGAATTTTGCTCAGAGATTGGGCTAATGTCTCTGCTGCTTCCATTCCTTCAGGACTTATATGTGCACCTTCAGTTTGTTTATCCTGAGCTGGAGTCTTAAAAGTCTGTTCCTCATCCAAATTCCTCCCCTGTTTGGAAGAATTTTCATCAACACCCTCTTGGTCATTAAAATCAACCCCTTTGTCTTTCATGAGTTTTTCCATCTTTTTGACCTTCTTGACCAATGTTACAATAGCAGACCTAATTGTATTGTTTGCCTTCTCCAATGCAGTGATCCTAGATACTAGTTGTGGAACTAGCTCTAAAAGGGTATCCACAGTCATTGGAGCTGGTTCCTCCTCATGAATAGGAGAGGGTACATGGGTTTGCTGTTGAGGTGAGGGTGTATGAGATGGTGGTTGTGGTGTAGCTGATCTTGGTTGTGGTGTAGGGGATCTTGGTTGTTCCTAGGTTTGCTCCTCATGGATTGGCTCCACTTGTGCAGCATTAGATGTACCTGCAATGTTAGTTGTACCAGAAAGCATAGCAGGAAAAAGTGGCTTATGAGCCCTAGAAAAACCCCTTTTCATGTTAGCAAATATTTTATCTTTAAAATCCACACATTCATAAGTCTGCATTTTATTATCAGTTTCAAAATTCAAAATCATTTGCAGAAATCGAGGATACATTAGAAATTTGTGCTTACTGTTTACATTGGCTACCATGCCATCAAAAATAAGTTTTGAAAAGTTAAAAGTCTTTCCAAGTGAAAGACAGACCAATGCAGAAGCAATGTTGCTTCTAAACTGATCCCATCCACCACTCTTGGGACTTAGGCACTGGAGCAAATGATGAATCAAAAACTTCCACCGTGGTGAGAAAAAGTTTTTCCAAAAAGTAAAAGTACCTTCAGTGGGATAGCCTATGGTTCTCATACCCTCTAAAAGTTCGTCATTAGGCAATATATAATCCCCTGAAGCATCATCCAATTGAAGACTACTCCTTATGGATGCTTCAGTGATAAAGGAATCATGTGTATCTATCATTGCCCTTAACTGTGGTGTCCCATCAGCAAGAGTTTCAGAGGTAACAGACCCCCAAAACTGCTTAACTAGGGAAACATAGATTGTTGGATTATGAGTTAAAGCATACTGAATGGAAGAACCTCTCAAGAAATCCACAATCTGCTCAAAACCTTCACTTTTGTTTGGTTTCTTCAAGAAACCAACCTGGTTGTGCTTCTCACAAAACTTTAGAGAAGCCATTGATGATTGGTAAGTGCTGGTTGACTTGTTGACTTAGGGTTTATACTGGCGGTTAAAAACAGAGTGATCTTGGCCAAAAATTAAGATTTTAAAATAAGAAGTAAATAATGGATAAAGATGAAACAGTAATTAAATCTCATCCATATATACTTCGTTTTCCCAAAAAAAATATCAACGGGAATATTTTAAATAAGAAAAACATTAAATGTACGACCAGACCTAACGGTAAAAAAGATATTTTACATTTAACACTACTAGACTTATAAATGGTCAACCAGACTTAACCAATGACTCACCAGACTTAACCAAATGATCAGACAAACACGCATAAAAAGCAATAGCAACGCTTCTGTTCATCACCAATTCATGTATTTCCTGCAAAAGTTAGTACAAAAACCAAGAAAAACACACAAACATCCAATTTTACAATCAGAATTAAAAACACTAACTACCATAATTAACTCTACAACAAGAATTAACTTCTAAGACACACTACCAGTTTTAACTTCTATCAGAATTAATTACTAATACTACCAGAATTAAAATTACTAAGTACTGGTTATTATACAAACTTTACATTTTACCTCCCCTTAAATGTAACCTCCCCTTAATTCCAGCTATGGGTTCATCATTCTAATATTAACCACCAAGTAATTAAACCTAGGTCCATCAAAGGCTTTGGTTAATAAATCAGCCACATTTAAGTCGGTGTGTATCTTTTCCACTCTAATGAGTTTCTTTTCAAAGCAGTCCCTAATGAAGTGATGCCTTATTTCTATATGCTTAGTTTTAGAGTGGTACACAGGGTTCTTAACTATCAGGTAGTGCTCTCATTGTCTATGTGAATTACATTGTTCATAAAGTTCAAACCATAATCCAACATTTGATTCTGAATCCACAAGACTTGTCCACAGCAATTGGTAGCTGCTACATAATCAGCTTCAGTTATTGATGTAGCCATAATGGCCTGCTTCTTGCATTGCCAGGAAATCAATCTTCTTCCAAGGAATTGACAACCTCCTATTGTGGATTTCCTATCAAGACTTGCTCCAGCATAGTCACTATCTGAATAGGCTTCCAGGTCAAAAGATGACTCTTTAGGATAGCAATGGCCCGAATTGGGTTTGCCCTTTAGATACCCAAAGATTCTCTTCACATTATGAAGATGTGATGTCTTGGGAGTAACCTGAAAACGAGAACAAACACACACAGCATACATTATATTCGGCCTAGAGGCTGTTAGATACATTAGAGAACCTATCATTGATCTATAGAGGTGCACATCCACATCATCAGCGTCTTCATCCTTTGTCAATGGCACCTTGTTCTCTATGGAAGTGACTGCAGTCTTCACATTTGAAAGGTCAAACTTCTTCAAGATCTCAGCAACATACTTGTCTTGAGAAATGAAGAGGCCATCTTCTTTTTGCTTCACTTGCAGTCCAAGAAAAAATGTGAGCTCACCCATTGAACTCATTTGAAACCTTCCCTTCATTAAGGCCTCAAACTCCTCACACCAAGACCTTTTAGTAGAACCAAAAATGATATCATCCACATAAACTTGGACTAGGATGATATCCTTCTTGTTCCTTTTATTGAACAAGGTCTTGTCAATCACACCTCTTTTTTACTCATGCTCTTCAAGGAAGTTGGAGAATGTTGCATACCAAGCTCTGGGAGCTTGATGGAGACCATACAAAGCTTTAATGACTTTGTATACCTTCTTGGGGTGAGCAGGATCAACAAAGCCAGGAGGTTGGTGTACGTAAACCTCTTCTTCTATAGTGTCATATAGAAAGGCACTCTTGACATCCATCTAATAGACTATGAACCCCATATATGATGCATAGGCTAAAAATAACCTGATAGCCTCAATTCTGGCTACAGGAGAAAAAACCTCATCATAGTCTATTCCCTCCTCCTGTCTGTACCCTTGTGCTACTAATCTTGCCATGTTCATAACAACTATTCCTCTTTCATCCCTTTTGTTTCAGAAGACCCACTTTGTGCCTATAACTTTAGCCCTATTAGGTAGATCTACCAGAACCCAAACTTTTTGCAATTTGAACTGCAACAACTCCTCCAGCATTTGTTCCACCCAACTCTCATCTTAAAGTGCTTCAGAGACCTTGGTGGGTTCCTTTTGAGAAAGGAAACAAGCAAACAAACAACGTTGTTGGTCCTTGTGGTTGACCCTTTGCTGCTTCTTAATAAGACTGATAAGTGCATGAGATTCAGGAAGCTTTTGCACTTTACTTCTGGTTTGAACAGCTGACTTAGGATCACCAATTATCTGACTTTTAGGATGAATATTGTGAACTCTAAGTGTTGGAGCTGGACTTACATCCACTTCTGTGGGTAAGTTTTTGAAATCAATGATTACTCCTTCTTCATCATAAGAAGCCCCATCAAAAATTCCTTCACTTGGATTATCAAAGAACTCAAGTTCTGGCATCTCAGAATCATCTAAATCAGCATTTGGAGTAGACTCAGGTTGAGCAAAATTAACAGCATCACTACTAGAATTAACTAAGTTAGTACTGATAGCAGAATTAATAAACTCACTACCAGACTTAACCAAGTTAGTACTGGTAGCCTTCTTCCCAAGATGTTTTTCAGCTAAAGCATTCATTTCTTCTCTGAAGGATGAAATATCTTCTGTAACTTTGGTAGGAGAAGCCTCTTTCCTTTCTGCTTGAGGCTTATTCACAGTCTCCTTCTTCTTTGGAGAAGATTTCTTTGTTCCATCTTGAGTTGCATCATGTTTGACTTCTATGGTAGGAATCACAATAAGCTCCTCAATCTCCTTGTCTGGCTCAGCAGTGCTTACATCAGAAGTAACTTGGGTACCTGCATTGTTAGTTACTTCTTTGGAACCTGCATGAGGGTTAGCTTGATTCTCCTTAGAGACAAGAATATAGTTCATAGAATCAGTTAAATAGTCAATATCAAACATCCATCTATGACCTAATCCCTTCACATTGGGTTTTTCCTCAAGAAAATTGACATGAAGATTCTCTTCTACCCTCTTAGTCACTAAATTGTGTACCCTAAGGACCTTACTATTCAGTGAATACCCAACTAGAAACCCCTCATCAGACTTTCCTTCAAATTTACCAAGCACACTAAGTGTATCAAGAATGGTAACATGGAAACCAAAAGGCCTTATATAGCTAACAACTGGTTTATGGGAAAAAAAATAAGCACATAAGGTGTTTTATTTTGAGGCTTGGTCACTTTAACCCTATTGAATATGTAACAAGCAGTGCTTACTGCTTCTGCCCAAAAGGTTGTGGGTAGGAGTGAGTCTGCTAGCATAGTTCTAGATGCCTCAATCAGGGACCTGTTCATTCTTTCAGCAACTCCATTCTGCTGTGGAGTTCTAGCATTGCTATATTGTTGCTTGATTCCTTTATTACCACAAAACTCAATCATGCTCCTATTCTTAAATTATGTGCCATTGTCTATCCTAATGATCTTAACCTTTTTATTAAGTTGGTTTTCTATCTGCCTAATGAAAGTTTGAATTAATGAAGTGGTTTCATCTTTCCTAGACATAAAGAACACCCAACAAAATCTAGTGCAATCATCAGTGATGACAAGGCAGTAACTAGCATGGTTGATACTTTGTACAGATTTAGGGCCAAACAGATCCATATGTAAGGTATGTAAAGGCTCAGTAACAAACCTATCTAACTTAGCCTTACAAGAAGCCCTATCCTGTTTGCCCTTATTACAAGCTACACAGGTATGGTCATTCTTAAAAACTTTGGAAGGTAAGCCTCTAACTAATTTATTCTTCACAAGTTTATATATATTCTTAAAGTTAACATGACCTAACCTTCTATGCCACTATTTAGATTCATCCAAAGTAGCTTTTGAAAGCAAACAGGCAAAACCTTTTGCAGGATCAGGTTGCTTCATATCAAAGCTGTACATGTTGTATTGTCTTGGGACTTTTAGAAGTATCTGACTTTCATCAGGCATCTTAAAGTCAGAAGTTAACACAAAACATTCAGATTCGGTAAAAAGCACCTTATGCTGCTTATCAAAAATTTGTGATATTGAGAAAAGGTTAAACTGCCCTAGTTCTTTTACAAAAGATACATTGTCAAACTCTAAATTGCCTCCAACAATCCTTCCTTTACTAGTGATCTGACCTTTACTACCTCCAAAGGTAAGAGAACCTCCTTCGAATTCTTGAAAATCCTTCAGATGATTCTTGTTACCAGACATGTGCCCAGAGCACCCACTATCAAATATTCCTCTATCTTCTATATTCTTGAGTAGATGATCTTGCACATAAAGAAAGGAGATTAGTTTCTTTCAAGGACCCAGGCCTCTGCAGGCTTGGGTCTGCCTTATGGATCAACATATTTATAAGTCTTGTATGAGCTTGATCCACTGTTGTTCTTGGATTCATAGGTAAGGGTATTCTTAAATGGATCCCAAGACCAACATGCTGAGGCCTTAACAGCAGACCCCCCATGATCCCTTAAAATGGGTCTCCTTACAGGTTAATGTAGTTTAGAAAAATGATTTCTTTGATTATTTATATTCACCTGTGGTCTATTTACTGGTTGTCTGGGTCTAACAGCATTAACATACCCAGAATTAACATTTTGCCTACTAGAATTAAAATTTGGTCTAACAGAATTAACTGATGACCAACCAGAATTAACATTAGACATAACAGTATTAACATTTGACCAACCAGAATTAACATTAGACCTAACAATATTAACATTTGACCTACCAGAATTAATATTTGATCTATCAGAATTAAATTAGGCTGGTCTAGGAGCAAATTGGTTAGCATGATTAATTCTGCTTGCACTATTCCAAACTGGTTTAACATTCATATGGCAAGTATTAACACTCTTCTGCTTCCTAAGTTCAGCCTCTTTTTTCATTCTTTTCTCATGAAAATCACAGTCTTTTATTAGATGACTTAGACTACCACAGACAAAACACCTCTTAGGACCAAAGGTGTAGTTTTTCCTGTACTCTCTTCTCTTCCTATCAGATTTTGGTGACTCTTGACTTTTGACAGACTTCCTAGGAGATTTTATGTGAGTATCACAACTAGGTTTATCTGTATCAGGTTTTGGTGTAGTCACAACTGGTTCACTATGTTTGACAAATTCTGACTCAGAAACTTCTTTAGGTTCACTCTCTGATTCTGATTCAGACTGCTCAGAAACATCTCTAGTGGATCCTTCACTGTCATTAGTTTGACAGGTAGAGTATTCACTTTATTTGTCATCTGAGTTTCCTGTCTCAGGATATATAGGACCCTTTTTACCATATACAAACAAAGAATCATCAAGGTCTTCCTTTTGTAGAGGAGTGTAATCTCCACTTAATGGAGGTGGCACCCCTTTAAAATCATCAATTTTAATGAACCTATTGTAAACTGGTTTACTAGAGAATCATCTTCTCTACATACAAACACTGTTCTAGCCATCTCTTCCTCATAGCTTAAAATTTCCTTATCTGAGTGTATCCCATAACCTAACCCAATCTTACAAGTAGAACTCATACCAGACTCTATTATCCTATCCAAACATTTAGCAGAATGGGTCCATTTGTCTACTCTCTTTTGCAATTCATCCCTTTCTTTCACTGCTTTCATGCCAATTCTTCTATATTTCTTAAGTTTTTCATCCTTTTCATATATTTCATTAGCCTGAAAGGTGAGTTTTTCATTTAAGGAAGCTTGTTGTTTTTTATAGGTGACTATTTGTGCTTCTAAAGTTTTAACAGCCTTAGTATATGCAAGAATTTTTACTTCCTGATCACCTATTTCTTTTAATTGTTAATCACACAAAGCTTTAAGATGATTGTATGAATCAATGCATATTTTGGAACACAAAGATACCTCATTACTGGAACCAATAGCCATAAGTGCATGGTTTGGTACTTCTTCCTCCGGTGTGTGTTCATCCCAATTCATAGCTCCAGCTTCCAGTGTCAACATGCTCATTTGATTCCTCTCCAGCTTGTCATCATCTTGAGAGTTAGAACCCTTCTTCCTGTTCCCATCAGTAGTCATCTTTTCCTTGCAATCCCTAGCAAAGTGACCATGTTTGTGACACTTGTAGCACTCAACAGTCCTCCTATTGTACCCCACTGGTGTCTTCCCATCAAATCTAATGTTCCTCCCAGTCTGCTTGTAAAAATTCTTAACCCTGAGAGCAATCATGGAAATTTGCCATTTAATATCCATCTCTTCAACTTCAATATCATTGATCTGTTCCAGATCCTCACTGATGAAGTCCTTCTCTTCTGGTTGCTTAGCAAAAAATGAGTAAACTACTTCATCAGCAAAGCCTGCAGGAGCATCTCTCTCTCTCATGCTGCTTGAAGAAGTTTCATAACCACCAGAATTAAAACCGCCAGACTTAACCTTGTTAGTGCTGCCCTTGCTTTGAGAAACAAAGGCAACATTGGTAGAACTTGAAGATGCTTTTGTGTTTCCTTGGATTTCCTGTTCAAAAACCCTAAGATTGTTGTACAGGTCATCAGTTGTCATGGTGTCAATTTCTTCCTTCATTCTCATGGTCATTGTCACACTTGACCATTCTATTGGTAGTGATCTGAGAAACTTGTGGTTTGCATCTTCTTCAGACACAACAGCACCATGAACCTCCAATTGTGATAGAAGGTGTTGAAACCAGTCATAACCTTTTTCCAACCCCTCTGAACTGGATACACTAAATGCTTCAAACTGCTGTTTAAGAACAGCCTTCTGCATCTTCTTGGAGTTAGCATTCCCTCCAAATCTTTTCTTGATAGCCTCCCTAATTTCCTAGGCATCATTCATGCCATGAAACCTTCTCAAGTGCTCCTTGGGAATTGCCATCAGCAGCATAGTCCTGGCCTTTCTCTCCTTTTCTACAGCATGTATCTCTTCAGCAGATACTGGTGGTAGCACCCTAACCACTCCATCTTTACCAACCGAAATCCTCTTCTTCGAATTCCCATTCTGTATGACCTTCCAGACTTCGTTATCAATATACTCTAGATAGTGCTCCATCTCCATAGCCCAAATGTCATATTTTTCCTTCTTCAGGATTGGGAGTTTTATGTTGGATATGGTTGTTATTGCAGGGATAGTTTCTTGTGGTTTAGATGTGCCAGCTTCAGATTTTTCATCATTATGGGTTGATTTCTCATCATCACTGGGATGGTTTGAAAAATCATCAGGCTTCTTCTCAAACTCAGACATTTTGCAGGTTAGAGTGAATTTGGGTTTATGGTTTTTGTGTTTCTTCGAACTCAGAGTCTCTTCTCGGGTTCTGATACCACTTGTAGGTCCACACGAATTATGGATCCAAGTAGCCTTTGTTACTTGTTAGACAACTTGAATAAATCCAAATTGATCTAAGTGAGAAACTCTAACAGATTGTTTATTGCTAATGAGGAATCTTAACAATGAAGAATGAAGAACATAATAATACTAACTTCGTATTCTATTAACTTTCAATAACTAACTCTCAATCAATACGCTTACAACTCTTGAGCCTTAGGGTTCCTTTAATACACTAAGGATAACCCTAGATACAAAACGTGTAGAAGGATATACGTATCTTCATTTAAGACAACTACGTATCATTTCCTAACTTATAGCTAACCGACTTTACTATAATTAATAAACAGACTTAACTAAATAACGTCGACCAGACTTAACTAAGTAACTATGTCTACCAGACTTAACAATGAACTGGCAGACTTAACTATGACATAAATACAACTAACAGACTTAACTACGTAACCCAGCAGACTTAAGTCTGTTCTTCATATTAAGTCTTGTCTTGTGATAATTCCCAACAAACGAATAACCGAATAGTCGAGAAGAGTATTGACGATAACTCGAGCCGAGACGAGATGACGAAAAGAAGTCAAAGAGATAACTAACAACAAAAATATCAAATAAGATGAGTCGATTGGTAATCGTCGATATTTTCCCATAATCCCATTTTTTAGTACAAGGTATATATACTTGTTTTATGATTTAAAACAAGTTTAGACTTACGACAAAATTAATCTTTGGAAATAACAAAATTTCACCATGACTCTTTCATTTATCGAACGTTTCCAAGTCAAAAGACTTTTTTGAAAATCATTTTCCAGAATAATTAATAATATAACGAGTATTTACACAAACCCTAAACCCTGAACGCTAAACCAATCCGTAACTCAAACAATAACCAAACGAATAGTCCAATAAATCCAAATATGTTAGTCTACGGGTAGCATGTCTCGAATAGTCCAATAGCCCTCGTGTGTTCCATTTTTATCCCAAATGTCTCACAAGCTTTTCAAAATCGGGAACCTACTTAGGATCGGGATCTTAAGATCCAACTATAATGTCATTTTGTTAATAGTTTTTGTAATATTATACAAATCTATAAATTAATATATATCATAAACACAAATTATGTAAATATTTCATAGAAATGTTGTCTTAAATTACGATTATGAAAATTTTAAGAATATTAACATGTTGTTTTTTTTTAATTCTACAAAATACATTCCATACTTTTTTAGTTTTTTTAGTTTGTGGTTCGAGAAAAGTAAGATTGGATCGTATTAGATCTTAAGATCCTATGGTAAAGATCGGGATCCTATAAGATCTTAAGCTTTTAAAGATCCTTTGTAAGATCCGGATCGTTTTTGCTTTGCGGTATCGTAAAATCGTAAGGTCAGGATCGGGATCCTGACAACCATGGTCTCATGTAAACTTCTAATTTCCTTACTTCTTTATTAATCAAATTTAATAACAAATATCTTTACAGCTTTTAATTTAACAATTGTTTTTATTTATTTCTTTTATTTTGTCCAAGTCCAGTCAATATCAAGTCGCAACAAATGAGTTACTATTTCCTTTCGAGTCACGGTCAAACATTTATTCCCTCGGGTCAATAATAATGAACCCGATCCCAAATCATTCCAAACATTCCCTCGGTTTCATTTTGTCGAGTCAAACCATAATCAACAAGTCAATTAGTCAATCCAACACCAAACACAATTCCAAATCAACTAAGCTAGTCAATCCAAACCAAACACAAACCAAATCGGACCAATATTATGAATCAGTTTACTTTTGGCGCATTTCCATGGTCCCTTTTCCCGCCTAAAGTATTTGGAACCATTCATCTACCTCTCTAGCCTATTTATACCTATCGATTATAAAACGTTTAGACTTATGAATAAGAAACAACTCCTTTGATATTTTCATTAGATATTATATTTCAAATTTCAATGGCTTCATCCTCTTCAACTCCAGTTTCAAACAAAGCCAAACGCCCAAGGGATGATTCTCCTCCTCCAATCCCTGAAAAGTTAAAGAAATTTTTTGACATATCCCAAGATATTTGGGAGAAATGTCATTCTGGCAATTATGGAACTGAAAAAACATTGATAGATCTTTACAACAAGCGAATAAAGAGGCTTGAAGAAAAGATCAAGGAAGATTTAAAGATCATATTGGATTATCAGAAGAAAGTAGATGATCGGAACAAAGAAATAGAAGATATAAGAGAGAAAATAGTTGGTGTTTACAAAAGTATTGAAGATAGTTTTTATATTTCTTAATGTATCTTCTGTATCATTATCTTATTTTGACTATGTTAATTTATATTCATACAAGTTTACGATATTTGAATGCAGTTATTATTATTAATTTATGATATCTGTGTTTCCCCTGATGTTAAAGGGGTGTTTGGTTTCTTTGATAATAGCAGTCTTTTTTAAAAATCTACTCTTTAATACTTAGAAGACTATTAACATTGAAAAAATAAACTGTGTTGTAATGCTAGAACAATAATATCGCCAAAACTGATTAAGTGCCTTCCTTTACACTTAATCCCTTCCAAATGTATGAGTGAAGTATGGTTTTAAAAGAAAATTTAGTTCATACTGCTAAGAAAATTTTTTTTCACAAAGTTTGTACTACTAGGCAAAAAAATTTACTGCTAGCGTAAAACTTTGTACTGTTGGGTATCCGTTAGTACTGTTCGGGAGTGCAGGGTACGTTTGTGTCACTTTGTACTTAAAGGGTATAAATCCCCAATTGCGGTTTACAATCATATTCACGCACACATTACTCTCTCTCTCTTCCACGGCCTAAACGAATTTTAATCGTCATAATGCAAAACCCCCAAATCAAATCATAATGTCGAACCTAACTTTTACCGAACCTCATAATAATGTTGCCTTTTTAGAAAAATCCAAAGAGTCTATAGATTTTACTGAGCTCATTGATTTCCTTAATGCAATCTATAATAAGTTTGCATTAACAGTAAAACCTACTACATATAATTCTAACATTATCCAGTTTTGGTCGTCTACTAAGGTCAAAACTATTAATGGGGAAGTACAAATCCATGCCCTTGTAGATAGGCAGAGGGTTCTCATTACAGAGGCGTCTATTTGAAGAGATATTCCCCTAGATGATGCTAACGGAGTTAAGAATCTTCCAAATACTACAATCTTTGAAAAACTTTCACTGATGGGCTATGAGAGAAAATCAGATGCTTTAAAGTTTTATAAAGGTAATTTTTCTCCTCAGTGAAAATTCTTAATTCATATTGTCTTAGTATGTCTAAGTCCAAAGACCACTGCGTGGAATGAATTTAGCAGTAATTTAGCTTCTGCTATAATTTGTTTGGCTGAAAATAAACAAAGAATTAACTTTTCAAACTTAATTTTTGATAGTATGGTTAAGAACTTGGATAGTTCTTCAGGTAAATATTTTCTATATGCAATGTTTTTGCAACTCTTTTTGGACAACCAATTTGAAAATAAGAAAAGTCATAAAAGAGTTTATTCCACTCCCTTCCTTACCAAAAAGGTTTTTGCTAATATGGGGAGGGATGGAAAAGATTTTTCAAGGACAGTGACACCTTTGTTTCCAACAATAGTGGCACTAGCCCAAACCCAAATGGGTGAAGGTTCAGCAATCCCAGCCGGTAGCCATCACACACCCACAATTTTGGCAACATCTCATCATCAACAACAAAAGACCTATAAACGTAGGACTCACACCAAGAACACTGAGCTACCTCAGGCTAGTAGTTCTATACCAACTATTGTAGATAAGGCTGTCACTGGTGGGGAGAGTAACATGTTGGCAAGGGCTGCCACTATTGTATCTAGCTTAAAAGCAGCATAGGAAAGTGGTAACATCATTAAGACCCGACCCAAAACAACTTCTAATGAGTCAGGTCCTCATGGAACTGATTCAGGTGAAGGAACCAGACACATGGAAACAATGGAGGGTTTAGATGTTCATCCTAGGGGTGAGACTGAACTTAACTTTTCCAATGATCCACCTCTCGGGCTAGGTAACACAAGCCAAAGTGGTGAGGATAGTATGCAAATTTTGAATGAATTGAAGGATACCTGTACCAAGTTGTCTGCACAAATTGTTGATCTGCAAACACTAGCTGCTTCTCAAGATGGAGTCATCAAAGCTCAAGGTGTGGAGATAAAGGCTTTGAAGAGAAGGATTAGGTATTTAGAAGGATTCAAAGGATCAAGAATTCCAAAACACAAGGTTAAATCTACTGAAGCTTCTAAGGAGGCTCCCAAACAGGGGGGGGGATGAAGGCAATGTTTCAGGTGTAACAATTCGCATTTCAGGTTAACTTCTATTCCCGAAAATTTTACTATTCACTAGAACTATTCATTTCCGAAAATTTTATTTCATATTCTCGTGAGATAAATTATTTCTATTACCAAATAAAAGTTTCACGCTTGTCGGGTCATTTTCGCAAAAGTTATTAAGAAATTATACGTTTGGTTTAAACGTCGTTTAAACATCCTACGCATAACGAAAACCAACTGCGCCAATTTTCCTAGCATCAGATAAATGTTTAGAACACTCACAATCAATTAGAGAAATTTTAATATTAAGTCAAAATGTTTCCAAATAGACCCTGTGTCTTGCAGAACAAAAGTTGCGTTTTAAGCACTTTCACTTATCCGCAACCTTAGCCTTCACCTGCACAATATTTTCTAAGGTATTTAGAAGCTTTTATATTATAGGAAAAGTCAACATATTTTCCCCTGTAACACCCCCAATTCAATGATGCAGCGGAATTCAAACTGGGTGTTACTCGACGGCACAACAGTCATAATAAATAGAAAACGATCTCTAAATGAGTCGTTTTAAAAAGGATTTATCATTCAAATTATAATATATCAGAGTTTACAAAAAAGGTCCCAAAAGGTTCCATGTTTACAAAATACATCAATATAAATCCATTTGATGTCGTTTTGAATGATAAAATAAGTTATAGCCTTCTTGATTTAGTCCGTGCCCCTTCGTGTCATCCCTGACCATTATGCACCTGAAATACATGCTTAAAACTGTCAACACAAAGGTTGAGTGATATTCATAGAGTTTGTTTATGTAGTTGAACACAATGTGTTGGTAGTGTGAGTTATGATCTCACACTCATGGTTGGAAAACAAAACGGTTATTATCATATACTAAGCTCATGCAACCAATACGTTAATGTGTACCAATATCAATTGATGGATTACCCCAGTAGGTATTTTGCCAAATACCTAAGTCTCAAATATTAGTGCGTTTGTTTGCCTGACTGGTCAACACAAACGGGATTCGTCAATCCCAATAGGCCTATTCACAATACTCGCGCTCACTATTTCTAGTGATTAAATGGTTCATGATTATGGGGCCTTGGATTGGCAATGGTGGTACTTAGTGATAATAAAACAATCGGATAGTATACAATTTCAAAGCATTGTGTTCGGTTAAAATAGCATGTATTCCCCCCAAGGGTTTGTAAAACAATTAAGTAATGGAAAGTGGGGCTATGAACTCACCGTGAGTTGGATGGTGTTATGGTGCTTAAATGAGTTCGATGGATAAGTCGGGAATTCTTTAAGTGCAACCTACAGTAGAACGTTGCGACTTAGGTTTGGAGTAATGTCTAAGAATATAAAGATGAGCGTATATATGCCTTGCATTTTGTTCATGATGTAGTACTTAGTGTGTCAGGTAGGTTGTTGTATAAAGATGGTTTATGAAACATTTTTAGCTTGTATATCTCGTACTACCGTTCGGGCCATCGTAATTCAGAGGTCATGTAGTAAACGTTCGAGGAGCTAGGACACTTTAATTCGTAAATTCAGCAACTCGTCGATCCGTTCACCCAAATGAAGCCCTCACACAAAGTTCCCTAGTGTTGTAGTATTTGATAGAAAATATATTTTGCTTACTTGATTATATGACACATTAAAAGTTTATAAATACAATAAATAAACTTAACAAATTCCATAAGTATTTAAATCATGAACATAATATAAGGACCATATATAGCATGAAATAAAGGTAAGAAACATATAAATGATATTGAGCAAGAGTGGGTGTTAGTTTTCTTACAACTTTTGGCTTTCACTTATGAAAGGAATTCAAGGATTTAAGAACAAGAACTAGAACAATCCCTCCTTTGGACTCCTTACAAACCCGGAACCAAAATAAGATTATAACGACGTCTCTTTGGAAACCCGGAGTGATTTGAAGATAATAACAAGTCTTTTTGGAGACTTGAAATTATTTGAAGATTATAACGTCTCTTTCTTGAAAACTTGAAGAAAACAATATCAAAGCCTAGTTTCTTCTCAAGAACTCATAAACTTTCTTATGAAATATAAGAGAAGTGCCTTTGGTTTGAGGACTTTAAGGTTATAAGAAGGTGTGGTGCAAGTTTAAATGAAGGTTTAGGGTAGTATTTATAGGAAAATTTTAGGGTAGTTTTGTAAATACATTTTAACACTTGTAATGATCTTAGGAAATCAAGGGCTAGGATTAAACCTCATTTCATTGGTTCCTTCCTTGATAAGCTTCATGAAGCTTTCATGAGAAGCTTGATAAGTTTCATGCATTATCTTGCTTTTACGGAGTCAGTTTTGTCCCGGTAATTGCTAACTGTAAGTTGTTAAGTCACGAAACGTAAAACCGAGTATCGTAAAAATACGAAACTTGCAGGAATGATTTAACTTATCATTATACTCCATAATAAAATATAAAATGAGTGATAAGTTCCATCGGGTTGCTCAAACCCTGTTAAAACTGAGAACGCGGGTCTAAAAGGCGTAATACGTAAAACGTACGAAAGTTGCGCAAAATTGAGAAAAGTAAAATGTAACTTTTCTAATAGGATAATAATGAGTTAAAATTACCTATAATGTCTAGATTGGGCTCAGTCTTGAGTCGGTTGGTGTTAAACATCTTTTACACCTAAAACCGGAAGCCTAAAAATCAAGAAATGATTTATAAAATCAAAGAATGATTTTAGGGTCAATGGAGGGGGAAATTATGTTGACTTTTCCAATAATATACAAGCTTCTAAATGCCTTAGAAAATATGGTGCAGGTGAAGGCTAAGGTTGCGGATAAGTGAAAGTGCTTAAAACGCAATTTCTGTTTTGTAAGACACAGGGTCTATTTGGTAACATTTTGACTAAATATCAAAAATTTTCTAATTGATTGTGAGTGTTCTAAACATTTATCTGATGTGAGGAAAATTGGCGCAGGTGGTTTTCGTTATGCGCAGGGTGTTTAAACGATGTTTAAACTAAACTTATAATTCATTAATAACTTTTGCAAAAATGACCCGACAAGCGTCAAACTTTTATCTTGTCATAGAAATAATTTATCTTATGAGAATATAAAATAAAAATTACGATATGAAATAAAAATCTCGGAAATGAATAGTGCTAGTGAATAGTAAAAATGAATACTAAAAATTTCGGGAATAGAAATTAACCTGAAATGCGAATTGTTACATCCCCCCTCCTTTGACCAAAAATCATTCATTGATTTTATAAATCATTCCTTAAATTTTTAGGCTTACAGTTTTATGTTTAAAGGACATTTAACACCAACCGACACTAGACTGAGCCCAGTCTAGATATTATAGGCCATTTTAATTCATTATCGTCATATTAGAAAAGTTACATTTTACTTTTCTCAATTTGACGCAACTTTCGTACAATTTACGTATTACGTGTTTTAGACCCGCGTTTCAAGTTTTAACAGGGTTTAAGCAACCCGATGGAACTTACCACTCATTTTATATTTTATTATGGAGTATAATGATGAGTTAAATCATTCCTACAAGTTTCTTATTTTTACGATACCCGATTTTACGTTTCGTGACTTAAAGACTTAAAGTTAGCGATTAACGAAACCAAAACTCACTCCGTAAACAAGATAACACCAAAATTGACCAAGTCCTCCCATCCTACCTTTTTAACCACGATATAGGGGGGAGTCATCCCTTGGTGGCTCGATCCTAGCCCTTGATTTCCTACGATCTTTACAAGTGTTAAAATGTAATTACAAAACTACCCTAATTCCTCCCTATAAATACTAACCTAAACTAACACTAAAACTTGCACCACACCTTTCTTTAAACCTAAAGTCCTAATCCCTAAAGGAAATTCTATTAGATTTAGTAAGAACACTCTTGTGAGAAGAAACTAGGTTTTGATCAGGTTTTCTTCAAGTTTTCAAGAAAGAGTCGTTATAATCTTCAAATAATTCCAAGTCTCCAAAAAGACTTGTTAATATCTTCAAATCACTTCGGGTTTCAAAAAAGGCGTCGTCATAATCTTCAAATAGCCTCGGGTTTACGAAGATTACAAATTCTACGTTGAAGCTCCGCTTACATTCTCTTTTTCTATAATACTCAAGCATTCTATATTAAGGTAAGTATTTATGAACCTTAAATACTTATGAACTTTTGTTTGATTATTTAATGTTTTATAAACTCTTAATATGTCATATAATCAAGTAAGAAAAATATATGTTTCACATATTAAATACTATGTTAGTAGGGAACTTCATGTAAGGGGTTTCATTTGGGTAAACGGATCGACGAGTTGCTAGATTTACGAATTAAATTGTCCTAGCTCCTCGAACGTTTACTACATGACCTTTGAATTATGATGGTCCGAACAGTAGTAAGAGATATACAAACAAAACATGTTTCATAAACCATATGCAAGACATATACATGTATGTCTTTGTATTCTCAGACTTTATTCCAAGCCTAAGTCGCAACGTTCTATTGTAGGTTGTACTTAGAGGTTTCCCGACTTATCCATCGAACTCATTGAAGCACTAGAACACCATCCAACTCACGGTGAGTTCATGGCCCCTATTTTCAATTATTTTGTACTATCTTTGGGGGAGATACATGCTCAACTACTTTTAATTTCAATCACGATTATTTGCAACTGTATGTTTATATGAACTGAATGTTTATTCACACTATGTAACAGTGATTGCCATACTTAGAGTTTCTTTATCATAGACCATTATGCACTATGCGTAGTGAACACGAATATTATGGTTAGATCTATCAGGATTAATGCATCCATTAAGTTGACTCAGTTAGAGCAAACAAACCCAAACAAACGTTTGAGAACACTAGGTACAACAACAGATTATCTACTAGGCTATGATTGCAACGATTATTCCAAATTCTATTGGTACGAGATTTACATGTTGGTTTTCATAAGAATAGTGCAAAAACCATGATTTTCTACGCTTTGGGTGTTTAACAATGTAACCCACGATTCAAACAGGACTTGATCCAATTAAGAGTTACAGAAACACTACCTACATGTGATATTGTATTTAGTACAATAGGCATACACTTGGAATCCTAGAAACCTTCATTTAGTATTTATTTATACTAGTATCGATGATTTGTATAGGTTTTCACATTATTTCCTACAAACTCTATGAACTCACCAACCTTTGTGTTGACACTTTAGCATGTTTATCTCAGGTCCATAATGAATGAGGCTGGCACGGAGGAGCACGGATACTCAAGAAGGCTATAAATTTTATTATCATTCGAAAACTCATTTGATGTATTTTGTAAACATGGAACCATCTGGGACCTCATTTTGTAAACTCTGATGTATAATTCGAATGATAAATCTTTTAAAACGAGTCCATTAGAGTTTGTTTTCTATTATTATGACTGTTTTGCCGTCGAGTAACACCCAGTTTGAATTTCGTTGCGTATCACGAAATTAGGGGTGTTACAGATTGGTATCAGAGCCATGGATGTAGAGAAACGGGTCTAAACGAGACCTAAACTATAACCACTTTTACAAGCAAAAATATTTTTATAGCCTTCTGCTTTTCGTGCCTTCCATCCTCCAGACGATTATGTGACTTTTAGGCATGTTATGCTACACGAAAATCTAGTATATTGATATATATACACTCGACATATTTTCAATCATTCTATATAAACAATGGACTAAACATATCTGCGTATGCCTACTCTAAGGCATTACGGCACAATCATATTTTCCCAATCATGCATCTACACGTGCATTTTAGGATTACGAAACTTTCTCAAGACATTGTAACTGATTACAATGGTCTCAACTATTTCTCAGACATTGTGAGTTGCACAATGGTCTCATTTATTTCTAAGACATTGTGAGATACACAATGATCTCTCTATCATTTCTCAGACATTGTGAGTTGCACAATTGTCTATCCTAATCCTCAGACATTGTGAGTGATACAGTTGTCTCGATTACATCCATAGACACTATAAATAAAACAGCGGTCTCATTTACTCCCAGACATTGTGAGTTGCACAATCGTCTCCTCTATTCTCAAACCATGTACTCACAACTACTTTAAACACCAAGGATCATAAAACTACTTGACTAAACCAAACATCACATTATCGGTCCTTAATTATACATAGCCTAATTACCTATGTCTAATTAGGGAGGGATCATGTTATGTTGGGAGCAGTCACTCGTATGTTTTATGAAAAACAAACTTTTCACATACATCCTTATTGTAGACATCATGCCTGTACCTCCATCACCCGATCATATTCCCGCTATACACACTCACTTACCATTTCTTCTCGAACTCAATGATGCCTATCTTGAAGTACTTGATTATGACAAAGAGGAAGAATCTTATAAGGATTTAGTCAGTAACCAAGAGGACCAGATACGTCAGAAATACCCACATTTTTTTTAACCAACAATGCTTCTACTCCTAACACAAATTGATCTCCGGGACGGAGCTCTCTTAAGGGGTGGAGACTGTAACAATTCGCATTTCAGGTTAACTTCTATTCTCGAAAATTTTACTATTCATTTTTACTATTCACTAGCACTATTCATTTCTGAAATTTTTATTTCATATCGAAATTTTTATTTCATATTCTCGTGAGATAAATTATTTCTATGACAAAATAAAAGTTTGACGCTTGTCGGGTCATTTTCGCAAAAGTTATTAAGAAATTATACGTTTGGTTTAAACGTCGTTTAAACATCCAACGCATAACGAAAACCAACTGCGCCAATTTTCCTCGCATCAGATAAATGTTTAGAACACTCACAATCAATTAGAGAAATTTTAATATTAAGTCAAAATGTTACCAAATAGACCCTGTGTCTTGCAGAACTAAACTTGCGTTTTAAGCACTTTCACTTATCCGCAACCTTAGCCTTCACCTGCACCATATTTTCTAAAGCATTTAGAAGCTTTTATATTATATGAAAAGTCAACATTTTTTCCCCCCTCCTTCGACCAAAAATCATTCCCTGAATTTTTAGGCTTACAGTTTTATGTTTAAAGGACATTTAACACCAACCGACACTAGACTGAGCCTAGTCTAGACATTATAGGATATATTAATTCATTATCGTCATATTAGAAAAGTTACATTTTACTTTTCTCAATTTGACGCAACTTTCGTACGTTTTACGTATTACGCGTTTTAGATCCGTGTTTCCAATTTTAACAGGGTTTAAGCAACCCGATGGAACTTACCACTCATTTTATATTTTATTATGGAGTATAATGATGAGTTAAATCATTCCTACAAGTTTCGTATTTTTACGATACCTGGTTTTACGTTTCGTGACTTAAAGACTTACGGTTAGCGATTAACGGAACCAAAACTCACTCCATAAACAAGATAACACCAAAATTGACCAAGTCCTCCCATCCAACATTTTGAACCGCCATATAGGGTGGAGTCATCCCTTGGTGGCTTGATCCTAGCCCTTGATTTCCTAAGATCTTTACAAGTGTTAAAATGTAATTACAAAACTACCCTAATTCCTCTCTATAAATACTAACCTAAACTAACACTAAAACTTGCACCACACCTTTCTTTAAACCTAAAGTCCTAAACCCTAGATGCAATTCTATTAGATTTAGTAAAAACACTCTTGTGTTCTTGAGAAGAAACTAGGTTTTGATCTTGTTTTCTTCAAGTATTCAAGAAAGAGTCGTTATAATCTTCAAATAACTCCAAGTCTCCAAAAAGACTAGTTATTATCTTCAAATCACTTTGGGTTTCCAAGAAGGCGTCGTTATAATCTTCAAATAGCCTCGGGTTTACGAAGATTACAAATTCTACGTCGAAGCTCCACTTATATTCCCTTTTTCTATAATACTCAAGCATTCAATATTAAGGTAAGTATTTATGAACCTTAAATACTTATGAACTTTTGTTTGATTATTTAGTGTTTTATAAACTCTTAATATATCATATAATCAAGTAAGCAAAATATATGTTTCACATATTAAATACTATGTTATTAGGGAACTTCATGTGAGGGGTTTCATTTGGGTAAACGGATCGACGAGTTGCTGGATTTACGAATTAAAGTGTCCTAGCTACTCGAACGTTTACTACATGACCTCTGAATTATGATGGCCCGAACAGTTGTACCAAATATACAAATAAAGCATGTTTCAAAAACCATATGCAAGACATATACATGTACGTCTTTGTATTCTCAGACTTTATTCCAAGCCTAAGTCGCAACGTTCTATTGTAGGTTGTACTTAGAGGTTTCCTGACTTATCCATCGAACTCATTGAAGCACTAGAACACCATACAACTCACGGTGAGTTCATGACCCCTATTTTCAATTATTTTGTACTATCTTTGGGGGAGATACATGCTCAACTCCTTTTAATTTCAATCACGATTATTTGCAACTATATGTTTATCTGAACTGAATGTTTATTCACACTATGTAACAGTGATTGCCATACTTAGAGTTTCTTTATCATAGACCATTAAGCACTATGTGTAGTGAACACGAATATTACGGTTAGATCTATCACGATTAATGTATCCATTAAGTTGAATCAGTTAGAGCAAACAAACCCAAACAAACATTTGAGAACACTAGGTACAACAACAGATTATCTACTAGGCTATGATTGCAACAATTATTCCAAATTCTATTTGTACGAGATTTACATTTTGGTTTTCATAAGAATAGTGCAAAAACCACGATTTTCTACGCTTTGGGTGTATAACAATGTAACCCAAGATTCAAACAGGACTTGATCCAATTAAGAGTAACAAAAACACTACCTACATGTGATATTGTATTTAGTACAATTGTCATACACTTGGAATCCTAGAAACCTTCATTTAGTATTTATTTATACTAGTATCGATGATTTGTATAGGTTTTCACATTTTTTCCTACAAACTCTATGAACTCACCAACCTTTTTGTTGACATTTTAGCATGTTTATCTCAGGTCCATAATGAACGAGGCTGGCACGGAGGAGCACGGATACTCAAGAAGGCTATAAATTTTATTATCATTCGAAAACTCATTTGATGTATTTTGTAAACATGAAACCATCTGGGACCTCATTTTGTAAACTCTGATATATAATTCGAATGCTAAATCTTTTAAAACAAGTCCACTAGAGTTCGTTTTCTATTATTATGACTGTTTTGCCGTCGAGTAACACCCAGTTTGAATTCCGCTTCGTATCACGAAATTGGGGGTGTTACATCAGGGGAGGCTAAAGAGGGTAAAAGTATTGGTGTAGAGAGTGATCCAATAGAATTTTTAGTTGCTGATAACCAAGGGAATCCAGTAATGATTGATAGCTATTTGGTCAAGGTGACAACTTCTGATAGTGCTACTGATCAGGGTATTAGTGCCACTAGTGGTCCAGTTATTGCTGCTAGTAAGCCAGTTATAGCTGGTAGTTCAAAAGCTAGTACTGCTGCACCAGAGGATACAACTGCTGTTAGTGTACTTGCTGAGCTGAAGACATCAAAACCAGTAACCAAAGGTGTTGTGATACAAGAGCCATCATCAAAGCCAAAAGCTAAACAATCAACTCCACAGGTACAAGGCAAAGGTAAAGGGATTCTTATTGAAGAGCCTATGGAGAAACCATTATCAAAAGAAGAGCAATTACAAGTTGATGCTGAAGTTTCTAAGAAATTAGCACAAGAGTATGAAGCAAAAAATCAGAGAATTTTAGAACAAAAGAGAATACAAGAAGAAAAAGATGCTAAAAATGCAGAGTTAATCGCTGCATGTGATGAGGAAAGGGCTCAGGTTGATGCTGATTGTAAGCTTGCTAAGAAACTACATCAAGAAGAGCAAGATCAGTACTCAATAGATGAAAGATCCAGTATGCTGAAAAAATTTATTGATGCAAGAAAGAAGGTCTATGCAGCACAAAGATATGCAGCTAAGAATAACAAGCCACCCACTCCAGTACAAAGAAGATTTTTCATGTGCAGGAATTTAAAGAATATGGACAATTGGAAACTAAAGGATTTGAAATTGTTGAATGATAAAAGAATTGAAGAATTATATGCAATTGCCAAGAGAAACACTGAAAGCTTCTTGAATGATGAGGTGGTGAAGGGCAGTGAAGAAAAGAAAGAAGAGAAAACAAGTTCAAAAAGAGCAGGTAAACAATTGGAAAGAAAAAATAGTCAAAAGAAGAAGAGTGAGCACAAAGCAGAGAAAGCGCAGAGCACAGACCATGAGCAAACTGAGCAAGCTGATGCTGATAAAGTGCGATGTACATAATAAATTGTACCGTGTACTTACAGTAATAGAAATGAATTTTTGGCTCAGTTTTCAAGAAAACTAAATGGTAATATATGTAAAAGTTTCACAGAACACTTTTTAAACAAAAACAAGCAAAAATCAATCTCCGGCAACGGCGCCAAAAGCTTTGATGTATTAATAAAGCTTTAAATTTATAAGACTAGTTACACCGGTTATTTGGACTAACGCACGGGAAAGTATACCTTTCTTTTTATATCTAGTTACGGTAAGATCAGGTCGTCCCAAGGGAAAGACGTGTTTTCAATTTCAAAAGTTTTTGTAAGAAAAGTCTCTTGATTGTCACTTATCAATGACTCGATGTTTTTGTTGATTAAATTGACGCTTCTAAAATGATTAGTCTTGTAACAATATGACAACATGAATGTCTGTTCAGGCCAAGAGACATGAGATCAGAAATGATGAATATGGATAATACGCATGCACAAACAATGCATACAAGTCATACAAGACATGTAATCATAACAATGAGCATATCTACTGTTTACAAGAAGAAGCCCTCTCGACCTATTATTCTAAGTGTAACTAGTGCTTAAAGGTAGGTTTGTGGTTGAAAATATAACAAGGGTGGAGATATACTGACCCTCTCTTAGGGAGGGTCTGTTGACTTGACCAAGCTGCCGCCGCTGTACTGTCTGCTTTAAAACTTGTATATTTTGACTAAAGTAGGCGGACCCCACATAGTAGGGAGGGTCCGGTTAGTGTGACCCTATAATAATTACACTTCCCTTAATCCGGTCGGTCAACATAGGATTATGTATTAAACAATGATAAAATGAGGTTGTTTATGATTTTACTAACCAATTCTCACAAAGTTAATATCCGATTGCCATAGACAAACAATTATGAAATGCATCAATGTGATAAACCATTTCGACCTATTTCTACCAAAATGATGAATCAAACAACAAGCAAGTATCTCATTATACCAAAATCAAGCATAAAAGTTATATATTCAAAAGCATGTATTTATAAAATCAAGTCATATTACATCTCCATTTAAGCCTAAACAAACATAATCTCACTACTCCATCACCACATAAATAGAACACATTATATACTTCATAAAACTAGTAGAATTCATATTAAAAGGATAATAGAAATTGTACCAAGATTACAAGCAAAATGTATTCAAGACTAGTTTCCCCAATCGAAAACTATACTGCCACCCAACTCCTTGCTATCCAATCCTTGAGCACTCTATCACAACACTTCTGGAACTCATAAAATTGGTACCCAAGTCGTCCAAGTGGTTTAATTTAGCAAGATAAGTCAAGTAGATTGAACTTGGTGTGAGTTCAACCTACAGTCTTTGGATCTCTCTTTTGTGAATTCTTTTTAATCTCCCGGCTCTAGGAGATGTTAAATAAGTTCTATTGACGTCCGTTAACTCATAGGAAGTAACGACAAGGCAAATGATCGGCCACATAATGAGTGCCAAGCTCATAAAGTTGCTAACTCGTAATTGACAGAAAAGTGTGCCGTAGATTCAAAAATGTATGGCATACTTCGGGTTTGAATTAAATGGCATTTAACCACCAACAAGTACACCGCACTTGGTTAATAAAACCGGCGTACTTAGGTCTTTTTCCATATTTTGCATCTTTAGTCCTTGCTCTTGACGGTCGTTGTTAACGTATTTAATGAATATTGATCATATTTCCATACTTGCTTGTCCTATTGCTCCTGAAACAAATATTATCAAATAAGTATCAAAATATATAATTAATTCATAAATATATAGATAAAGAGAATAATAGTGAGGGTGTAAATATGTATATTTAGAGGGTTATCAATTACCAACAATTAATAAAAGTGATAATTAATTAATTTAAAAATATGCTTATCTTTTTAGTCAAGTCAAAGACCAAACCCTAGCTTGGTCCACCTCTAAGGTGGCTGGCCTCCACGTGGGACCCGCAAGGGTTCACGCCCCTTGTTTGGGCTTCTTCGACGGTTCTCTCTTATCCTTAATTAATCCAATTAATTAAGCCCATCTTTCTTTCATTTAGTAAACCATTTATATATTTACAATAAATATATGAAATTACAATCTCAAACTATTATGTGCGACCCCAATTGGATCATATATTAATAACAATATTTAATTCCCGTTATATGATGTACATATTCCTACAAGCAACCTAATGAGGTAACAAATTAAGAGCCGAGAAAAAATTTCCATTCATATTTGAGTTAGAAAGTAGCCTGAAACAACCAAAACCCATAAAAATGGAGTAATAATAATATAGAATCACCTGAAATACGAATACGCCCCCTTAACAAATAACCTGATGTCTTATCAACAACAAAAACGGCACTAACACAACAATAATGAGGTAACAAATCAAAAGCCGGAAAAAAATTTCCATTCATATTTTAGTTAGAACATAGCCAGAATCACCCAAAATCCAAAAAAATATATAGAAACACCTATAACCCGATGGCCTATCAGCAATGGCAAATTACATTAATAAAACACTAATGAGATAACAAATTAAATGCCACAAAAAACCAAAACATCCACTTGTAACTTGAAAAACGTTGAAATGCAACCTCCTACCTCCTTTTGTACCAAATCCCTTTTAATAGTTTAAAAATCTCCCACCCAAACTCATTGTATAACATCTCTTGAAACGTGGTAATGGAAAACATGTGCAAAACACGCAAATAGCCCTAGAAATTAAGTGACAACGCAAAGAAAAAACCATTAAGAAAACCATGGAATAAATACAGGTGTACAACATGTAGTGAACCCTAAAAAAGTGTCGATTAAGTGCAGAACCCCAAAACATACTATTTTATTCCCTCTAAGCCGACGGCTTATCCATTTTAAAGTTATTTTGGTTTTAAAGAAATATATTCACTTTTAATATGAGTATAGATAAAGCAACCGTGCGTGTATTTAAATTAATAAACACATAGAGATTGAGTAATATTAAAAACTTCTTATTTAAAAAGCTGAAATTTTAGAAGTAGTAGAAATTGGTATTGATAGAGAAACAATATGATTTAAATTTGTTTTGAAATAGAAAGTAAATATAGTATTCGATATTTAATTATTTAAGTTTAAAAGGTGTTATATGAAATTAAAAGTATTCAAATTTTAAGTATTTTAAATGTAAAGAATTAATATACATACATTATAAGTAGTAGAAATTATGATATGATGAGAAAAGTTCATTTGATTACTTTTATTTTGATGCTTACTAAGGGACAAATCCTAACCATTCATTTAGTTTGATTTAATGGTGAGAATTAATGTAAGATTTAATAGTATAAACCTTAATTTTCCAACTATAGACCCCGCTTTTATTACTTTTCTGTTGTTTCTCTCTCTAAAACATACACACTATCGTTTTCTCTGATTCTCACAAACTGTCATTGTTGCTTCTTCTCCGGTGAAGGCGCGTGGTTTATCCGATGATAGATCCGACGAAGGCTTGCCTTACAGCTCCTCCAGTGCCGGTGATTTCTTCTCCACTGATTGAATCTCCACCATAATCTTGGTTCGATTTTATTCAATTTTTTTTTGTAGGTCTTCATGAACAATTATTCAAAGTCAGATTATAATTTATTTGTTGTGATTAAAATCGTTCTGTGCTCTAGATCTCTAATTATCTCTTGATTTATTTGTGATGTGAATACAAGTGTCATACAGATGATGTTTTGACATTTAGAACTTGAAGGTAAAAAGTGTGTCTATTTCATTGCAGTTGAGGTTTACACGAGATGCACTCCAAGTGTTTGATGAAATGAAAAAGAAAACCTTTGTTTACACACTAAAAGAAACCTCTGCTCTAATTAGATGAGTCGTCGTATAGGAGAGAAGAAACAGAGATAAGTTTATTATTGTCTAATATTTGGGCTTGCAGGTCTTCCAAAGAGTTCTTAGATCTTATGCTACAAAGCTTTTCATGAAGTTGCCTAAAGGCGGCATGGACATATGTTGCCTTCCTATTGTTGGTGCTCGTATGCTAACAATGTATACCTCCAAACGTAGACATCTGATAATGACGAAAGGCTGATATGCTATTGCGAACACTACGAGTATTGTCATAAAACAGTCAGTTCTAAATATTTTGCGTGTAAGTTTGATACTCGTCTTTGCAATTTTCTCAGCTGCTCTTTGCGTAATAATAAAAGTACGATTGATGCCATTGGTATTAGGCCTTAGTAGTGTCCTGTTTGATCTAGAAAGTTGCACTATGTTTATTTCATATTAGTAGATGGTGAGAGTTGAAAAGGTCAATGCTCTATATCTTTTGCAACATGTTGAAATGATATACAAAGTCAATAATATATTTCTATCTTTTGTAGCATGTTGAAACCCCTGTTTTCCTGCTCCTGGAAAAGGTGAAATTCTGCTAAAAGTAAAAGCAGCAAGCATAAATTTGATCGACAGGAAAATTCAGGAAGGGATGATACGCCCTATTTTTCCCTGAAAGTTTCCTTTTATACCAGGTTAGTTCCATACTTCAAAGTTTCGCCTAGACTATTTTTTTGGCATTTTCAATTTGTCATTGTGTTAACTTGAGTAGGTAAGAAAGAACCACTTGTAGTATGGTACCACTTCCTTTGCTTTCAGTAGCCATTTTGCTCGTCTATTGGTTTTCTGTTGATTAGTATAGAACGACCATCAAATTGATTTGATATGCCCTGAGTACTAACATAAAGTAGCTTAACTAGTCACTGAATGATGATGTATTCATAAGTTTGTATAAGTTTGTATCCGTAATGAAAATTGTTTGCTGGAATAGTTGGTGATGTAGTTGGAGAGGTTGTGGAGGTTGGAATGGGAGTTAAGAATTTTAAGGATGGTGACAAAATCATTTCGACCCTTGTGAGTTTCATCTCTGTTATTTATGATTTTTGAGACACTTCTTTTCTATGATTCGTATGATAAGCTTATTTTTTAATGCTAGCCATATCTTGGTTTACATAGCAACACAAGTTTTTGTATACCTTAAATGATTTAACAAGTGGCTATGTTGGCCCATTTACTTATGAATGTGTCAAACGAGGTATGTAACCCGCGCGTTGCCGCGGTGTGTTTACACATATAACTTAGGTTAAAAAAAATAGTTGAGAAGTGATTATGTTGATTATGTTGCTTTAGTTTGTGTTATTTGTTTGCCCATGATTGTTTCTGAAGTTGTTTTTGGTTTGTTTATGCTCATTTGAGGTTGACAATAAGGATGCATAAGTTTGAGTATTTGTTTCACAAAGGTTCTAAAAAGAAGGTGTGTATGTTTTCATACATATTTGTACAGTTGCATACCTGGAGCAAATATATGGGATAAAACATGGAGCTGTTAGATGGTAAATTTTTAATAATCCATTACGCAACTGTTTTAAGTTTATATGTAAACAGGATGTCACAAAAGAGTAACCTGATAACAAAACAACAGTTATAGAAGAAGCTTTGATGATATTACATAACATAAGATATTTTAATATTTGCAGGAATGTTATACAAAAAATGCGGGTTAGGCTAAATGTTATACAAAAAATAAGAGTCAGACCCATATGTGCATCTGCTATAGAAAGATTGTTTGCCCACCAGTGTGTTACAAAAGATTGGTATTTTTCCATTTATAGATGTTTGGAGACATATTTGTGCAGGTGGAGCGCAAATATGTTTGAAAACATATTGTTGGTTAACAACGGCTGCAAAAAATTCTACCATTTACAAAAGAATGATGTGGCGACCTTCACTTGGATATTTTGCCATATACAGATGTTTCGAGATAGATTTGTGCAGGTGGAGCACAAATATGTTTCAAAACATATCGTTGGCTGCCAACGGTATTAAAGCGTTTAAATAATTAGAAAAGTAGGATGCATGCGGATGTGAGGATTACTCTAAGTTAACTTTGATTTCTTCTTGTGAGAATTCCTCGGTTTTGAGTTACCTTCGGCTGAAGTTTCAACTGTTCCTGCATAATTCAAAATGAGTAAGTTTATTAACAGGTTATTTATTTTCTTTTCTTTTTTTGTATGGCTCTATGATTGTAAAAAGAAAAGAAGGTACTAATGAAGAGACTACTCCAGTCTTCCCATTCATTATTTGTGTTAACTTTTATAAATAACACATACAAAGAAAGCTGCTATTCAACTTTGGCAGCTATGGTGAATTCCAAAACCTTTTTTTTTTCAATGAGTGTATGATAGCAATAAGCCAAAGGAAAGGAGCATATCTTGGTTTATGATATGCATGTGGCCAAAAAAAAAACATGCAGATATTTTTTTTTCTGAGTCTTGTTCTCCTATTTAAGGCAACCATGGTGTGCATTTATTTACATAATTCCTTAAAGAGGCAATAAAACACAATGGCTGGACGTCCTAGGTGTGATCAGCTTAGAGTCGAGGCTAATTCAAATGACTGGACTAAAATGCTAATTCTATATTGTCATAAATCTGGAATTGAAGACATTCAAATAGCTCAACAAATGAATGCGCTATGTGGTAGATTGGTTGGGGTAATGCGTGAAAGGACGGCTTTTATTCAGGAGTTGGAGACTGTCGGGAACATGCATGCTCAAAAAATAGCTGAGTACCTTAGAGAGGTGCAGTCAAAAGATGACCTGAAGGTGCTGCAAATGCAAATTATGATAGCGGAGTTGGAGCTGAGTGGTCGTGATAAGGAAATCTTTGTTCAGACGCTTAAGGGGCGGATGGATTTCTGACTATCTAGTTAAAAGTGGAGGAAATTGTTGTTAGTTATGCAGTGTTATTCATGCTGGTTTGTGTGTTTGCAGTTATGTATCTGTATTTAGTTTTATTGTGATTGTTGTTGTGATGTTTAGGTGAAGGGTATGTAATCTGGTTGTAAGACATTGTATTGAATAAAAGTTATTATTTATGTTTACTAAAATTGCGTAACATACCTTTTTGTTTTCTTGGATTTGATGGTTCATCTATAAACAATGATCTCTTAACTGTTGTTGATTTTCTCTGGTCATCTGTCTTTTCATCTGGTTTTTTTTCATTTGTTAATGCGAGGGGTGTTGGTGGTGTTCCTATTATTAAAAAACCAAAGGATTAGTATTTGCATTTGTAGATATCATCTTTAAAAACGAGGAACTTTAGCTAGAATGTTGGTACCTGGGTTTGTTTGCACAATTGTGGATGTTCCATGCTCTATGATTCTTTTGTTAAAAACTTGATCTAGAATAAAGTCAACTGTTCGGCCTGTTTGATTATTCTTCTGACCTTCAATTGCAAAGATCTCTAGAGGTATTTCTTTTGGATCTGCGACTTTGTGCATTGTAATCAACTGTGAACATGAATACCTGGTCACATCATCTACTGCAGGTGTGAAGAAAGTGATCGGAGCGATTGCAGATTGGTATGTGATAAAACCATTGAAATTATACCTGTGTATCATAAATTAAGTTAAACTATCATTTTTATTTATTTATTTATTTTTATTTTTTTGCTTATTTAAGTTTATGCAAATTTCAATTAGAGTATCATGCACCTTTAGAATGGTTTTTCTTGTTTTCCATGATCCAAACACCGGTAGGTTCCATCTTCATCTTTTGCTTTTAAAGGGCATCTGTTGCAAGATACGTAAAACCAATCTCTTTTGATGTTCACGCTGGTTATTGTTGCCTCAGTTGTAAACCTAACTCCCTAATAATATTTATGCAAATAGTTAGGCGCGGATAAAATTGTATGACAGCATTTGTTGTGTGTTGTATGAAATTTACCTTGTAGCTTTCTGGATTTTGCTTTAAAAGTGTCTTCAGAGGGAACCTGTTTCTCAATTTCTCTTTTTCAGGATCTTCGTAGGGGGTTTTGCAGATACGCAATGGTGGAATTGCCTGATGTCTTTCTCTGTATCTGTTTCATTTTGAAATGTTAGCACAAAATTTGTTTTAGCAAACTCTTATGTGAATATGAAAGAAATTTTAATTTTGGCCTCGATGAGTCATACTGTTCCCTTGCTTCTTCAGCCTCCGGTATCTTTGGGTTTAGGTAAGAGTGTGTTGCCGACGTCGCTGTCAATTGATAATCTGACACGACAATTTTTGAAGATACATTAGCAATCTCGTGTTTGTATAAAAAGGCTTGTTATGGTATTGATGTAATACCTCTAAACCTTGTGACACGGCAGGAGCTCACTGCAATTATAATAGGTTGCTCCATTGTTTCAAGCTTGGCCTCTTCAAATTTTTCTGCCATGGCATCCCACATGGTGAACTCTATCACATCAACGCTGCCAACATGAGAAATTCATTAGAGAAGCTACAAACTGCGTTGAATATTAATTTGTTAACAAAAGTTTTCTATTGCAAGTTAACATACCTTAATTTCTCAATGTCAAGCTTTCTATATGCAGTTTCATTTTGGTTGGCATTTTGTTTACGTTTTAGTTGTCCAACAGACCTTAGACATCCAATGTAATTTGTGAGTAAATAAGTATCAGAATTTGTATAACTTGCTGGATTAAAAAAACTGAAGGTTTAAAACATGACTTGTGAGCATTGGGTACTGCATTCTTCCTGTAGCATCTTCTGTTGGGACTCTGGATTGGAGTTGGTTGTATGAAACAAATCTAAAGTAGTGGTATGGGATCTCTGGTGCAGTTATAACATCAAACTTTGATATCCTTCTGAATCTGAGGCTTGTTCTGTTGTCAATCATTTGTTGATAAGGGCTGATGGGCTCACACATGAAATCTGAACTTCTGTAGACAGATCCAACTTTTATTTTTGGATCAAAGTAGTCGATGTCTTTAACATTCATGTTCGCCTGTATAGCGTTGCCCTGTTGATGTTGATTTGCCATTATACAAATTCAAGTAATTAATATTTAGTGTTTATACTACATAAACTTTAACGCACCTCTCGGTCTATTAAGATGCAGCACAATGCAGTTTCATGTTTTTTTTTTGTGAGAATTCACTTCCACCTTTTTTTGGATAGCTCACTGAAATCCATTTTCTATATATTCTAACTTCAAGGAATTTGTCATAAGAGTTTGGATGTAGCTCAGCAATTGTTGCAATCTGCATTGCATTGTCACTTTCAGCCATAGTGTTTTCAGATGAATGTTTGACTTCAACTAGTGTGGTGGTGCCGGTTTCAACCATTTCGCCTGCACATGGATGTTTTGCCTCAGCAATTGAACGATCTTCCATTTCACTGCTAAGATATAATAAATAAGAGTGAGTTATAAGCAAAAACTGGTAACTGAAGATGATGTTCACACAAAACATTTAAGTAATAATGGGATGGTAGCTGTTAAATAGGATGCTTGTTTAAAATATCTACCTGTATGTCATAATTTTTACAATACTTTTATGAAATCAAAATATGGTCATATGCAGTTGTCATGGCATATTTAAGAGTGCCGAGTATCAAAAGTGTTTGCATTTATGTTTTTAAAGATAACAAAAAGATGCAGTTGTATATCTATCACAAAAAAACTTCAATTAAGAAAAGGAATAAGAAAACTTAGAAAAGGGGGAAAAAATAACAAAAAGAAAACAAAAGGAAAAAAAAGCCAAGAGAGTATAAAAAGGTAGATATTAAAGGGTGTTGCTGCGCTCAGAAAAAGGATGCGCATCCTGTATTTTTGTCAAAATGTCTTTGTAAACTATATTTTTTGTCTCATTTGGATTTCGACCTTGTTGTTGTTTCATGAGAACTTTTAATCCATGAGGAGATGTAGCCCTAGAAAGAGCGATATACAGTTGCCCATGGCCAAAAACTAGTTCAGGAAAGTAGACGCCGATGTTGTTAAGAGATTGGCCCTGACTTTTATTGATTGTCATGCGTAACAAACTTTAATTGGAAATTTGTTACGTTTAAGAAGGAATGGAAGATTTTGATCTGTATGGATTAAAGGTATTCTGTGTATGAAAACTTTTTCGCCGACTCTTGTCCCTGTGATGATTTGTACTTCAATAAGTCTTGACATCTGTTGCGTCACTATCATGCGAGTTCCATTGCATAAACCACCTGCCAAGCTAACATTTCTCAGAAGCATTACTGGTGTTCCGATTTTAAGATGCAGCTGGTGCGGTGGAAATCCTGGGGGCTTAAACGTATTTAGATATTCAGTAGGATACAACATCTCTGTGTCAGCGCCATTATTATTAACTGGGACAGCTATATCATGGCTTGCGTAAGTTGTAGTATCGCCTTCAACCATTGACAGAACATGCGCATTAATAATGTCTGTTGTTTCATTCTTTGGGCGGACAATTGCTTTTTCTTGCAGGGTGACTGCCGAAGGTGTTTGAAGCGTGCTTCAGTCGTAGATGAAATCTACGAGGTTAGCTAGACCTTCTGTATCATCTTCTATGCAGTATCTTTGTAGAATTTCAACCCATGCTATATTTCTACCATCTTCTTCGTTGAGTTCGCCAATTCTGCCATCACCAATATTAAGAAGCCATCACGCGAAGGAATGTGCCAAGCTCGGTTCTTCTAGGCTGAGGCCTGATCGAAATAACTGCATGTTTTCTTTTAGTGTCATCAGCTTAAAATGAGGCTAGAGTTGGGATCTTGCAATAGATGATGCTATTATTTCCATTTTTGGAGCACCTTTTTTCACTGGTAAAGTCTGTAGGAAATCTCTGACTAAAATGACTGTTTTCCTACCAAAGAAAACATCAGGCGCATCTAGTATGTCACTAAGAGTTTTTTTCTAGCGTCTCAAAGCATCGGCGATCATTCATAGGTGCTTCATCCTAAATAATCATATCTGTCTCTGCTAGCAGCTCTCCTATGTGATTATTTTTTTTAACTTTGCAGAGTGACTCATCTGTTAATTCATGTGGCAATTTAAATCTTGAATGCGCAGTTCGGCCTGATGGAAGAAGGAGGGAAGCAATGCCAGAAGAAGCAACTGCAAGGACGATCTTACCTTCAGATCGCAGACTGCTGATAATAATTTTCCACAGGAAAGTTTTGCCAGTTCCTCCATGGCCATAGACAAATATCAGTTCCTGCGTACCTGTTCTGTAATACCTAAAATTCTATAACATGTAAAATGACCAAATTGCCCCTGAGAATTTAAAATCTAAATAAAACATATGTAAAGCACAGAATAAATTCCAAACTTCTAGCAATGAACAAGTTATGATCCCAAATAATTTTAACAACTTCATTTAACATTTATACAAGCCAAGAAAATTACTAAAATGCCCTTGGGCGCCTAATGTTATTTAAATTCAAATTCATGATTTAAATAAAAGTAATTTAAAGGATAGTTAAGGGAAATTAAGTAGAAATTAAAGCCATTAAATTACTATCATGAAATCCCGAAATTATGGCCCATTTACCCTCCCCCATTGACCGGTCCTCCTTTTTTAAAAATCAATCCACACAATTTTAGCTTAGAAACCTAATTGCCGATTAAGAAGAAAACACACAAACATTTTCTCTAGCCTTCATTCGATCACCACAAATTCCTAAACTATTTTTCTGAGTTCGAGTACCATCCTAAGGAGCCTAGAAAAATACTACCTCGAATTGTAGTGGCCGGTTTCAAGAGGTGTCGAGTTTTCTTGTTTAATTTCAATCCGAAAGGTAAAAATTCGTTGTAACTCATTCGATCATTGTAAAACTCGTTTCTTATTTTTATTGTATTCCTCACATCATATGTGACCTGTGAAAATTGGTTCCAAGATTTTTAGACCGTTCGTAGAGCCGTGGAGAATTTCTTGTGTTGATCGCGACATACCGAGAGGATAAAATTAGTTTCATTCCATCCGATCATTCAATCTCTATTCTGGTATTTTTCTATGAACCTAATAATCATATAGAACATGTATAAAATACTAAACACGAACCATGCACGTTAGATTAGGCGTTTGGAAATTAACGAGTTATAAAACCCTAAATATACAATCGGATTTAAAATACATGGTGCGATCTTTATAAGTTACATGGATAATTTTCATGATTTCCATATGAATCATAGAACCTCAGAAAAATATGTTCTTGAGTTGTTATAGCTTAAAAACGCGTTTTGAGAATTGTGTTATTAATCGGATTTTGCGTAAATAAGGAAATAAGGATAAAAATGTGTAGCGATCGATTAGGGTTTTAAAATCATGAATTAGGGTTTAATTTGGAGCATAAATGGACATGTAATGATGGCATAATTATTGGTTTGGATTAGGGTTTGATTTCGATTTAAAATAGGTTATACGATTTGTTTTAAAAAAAAAACTATAAGGGTCGAATTGTACTTTTATAAAACTTGTGGATTACTTTTGAAACTTTATAAACCTTGTAGGAGTCGTATGAAAATTATTGGAAGGACCTTTTGTGTAAATTAAATGTCTAAGGGTTTATTTTGAATTATATATAAATTATAGTCGATTTGTAAATAATTAAACTAGAGGGACTAAACTTGTAATTTTGGGAAACTTATGGTCCATTCGTGTAATAAATCCTATTTAAAGTGTTTTGGGTCATTTTGATAAATTAAGGGGCTAATATGTAATTATTGTTAATATAAGATGGAAATTATAAAGTAAAGGACTAAATATGTAATTATTATAACTTGAGGGGCTTGAATTGTAAAACTTATATTTTGAAGGTTCCAAGTCGTACCACATTATAAAATAAGGATACCATGTGTAATTTGTAAAACTAAGGGACTTAAAATGTTAATATGAATACCTTAAGGACTAAAATGCAACTTTACTAAGTAAGGGACTAAACATGTAAATTATGAAACCTCAGGGGTGTAAAGTGTAAATTTGGATAATACTAATCTTAACATTAACCTAATTGATAATTATGGAAACCTTACTAAATATAGAAGCTTACTAAATAAGGAAACTTTCTAAAAATGGAAACCTGCTAAAAATGGAAAGTTACTTAATATGGAAATGGGATCTTTAGTAATCATGTCTTTACTCCTCTAGGTGTGAGGAGGGAGTAGTCCTGTGCATTTGTCATCTTATTCAGTGTGATCCTTGTCAAGCAATAAGGTACAGATATTCTGCTTCTTATTTTAAGAGGCCTTCATTTTCTGATTATGATTCGTACTAGGGTTCACTATACCATTGCTATGTTCCCTTCATTCATGAACTCCGATCTTTGAACCATCATGATATTGAACCTTTTATGATTATGAACCTTTACTTATGAACCTTTGCTTATGAACCTTTACTTATGAACCATGCTTATGAACCATGATTATGAACCATGACTATGAACTTATGAAACATGATATTGACCTATGCAAGTAAACTTAAAACATGATTCATGATACTTGACCTTTACCCTCAGTTTGATACTACGAGCCACTCACTAGGCATGAGGGTTTCATGTCCATGTCAGTCGATGCACCGATGGCATGACTCTAGGGCAGGAGAGTGATGACCTGTCCCGTTCCTGCATGTTATGTTTACGTAGAGGCAGTTTATGGCCACCTGGGGCGTATGGATGCATCCTAGATTTGTTCATGTACATGTTATGTTATGTTATGTTATGTTATGTTATTCATGGTGACTGATGGTGTGTGCGATACACGTCTTTCACACTCCGGGAGCTAGCTACTCCACCCATGATGAGGACACCCCTCATATTTACAGGATACTAAGAGGTCTCCCCTCTACATGTTTATGGCTATGATTATGATTATGATTTCATGTTATAGGCTCGTAGTGGATTACTGACCTTTCTTTACCATACACCTTTGTCCTTTCCATTATGATACCATGTATTCTTACCATGTACTCATGCTTCCATTCTCATTTACTCATGTATTATTCTTTATGCTACTGCTTGTTACGTTATATCTGTTCACTGAGCTCTAGTAGCTCAGCCGCGTTTTCTTTTCCCGCGGCAGGTAATTAAGCTAGGAGCTGGGCATGGCTTTGGGGTTTGAGTGCACTTGAGTGAAGCTTGTTCTTATGGCTTATCTACCATTTGATTTCTTTAGACTTTATGTTGCCATTGTTTAGGCATTGAACTTATGTACTTCTTTTATTTCCTTTCATTTGGATATAAGTCATGTTGACTTATTATTGGATTATGTAATTGACTTCCGCTATTTTGGTTTATGGATGCTATGTTGTTCTGATATGAAACCATATATTTGTGATATCTTTACCCTTGACGGGTCGGGGTGTTACATGTTCTATAACCATTTAAGATAAGTTCGTAGATTTGCCTTTGTTGAGTATTCAACTTAGGGACTGAATCATCTCTCTCCTGTTCTAATAATGCTCTGTTATAATTCTTTTCTTCCATTAGTAATCGATTGTTTAATTGATCAAGTAAGTGTTTTGGAGGTAGCTGCAAATCGTAGTCCTGCACCAATTTACCGCAGCTGCTTTGCAATATTTCTAATTCGTATAATATATAGCCTTGTAATTCAGCATCATTGACATAGTTGCTGGCAATCCGCACATATTCTGAAATAATGCGTGGAATATCATGACCCATTTGTTGCCAATATTTATTCCATAGATGTAAAGGGTTCATTACGTCACAATGAGTAAGAACTTGAGCAAAAAGAAACCTTAGCTCTACTGATGATGCTAACATGCATGCCTCTTGAAGCGCTGTATCCCATTTTTTGTCATCACCAAGCAGACCAAGAGCATCACATGCAGCTCGATATGTAGGGTATACGATCCGGTTGACTGTTCGAACATCAGTGAAACCTCTACATCCTTTCTGATGACATAGCAACATTCTAAAGTAGAAAAGCTCTCCTAAACTTGGGTGTACATATGCGAGGCGGCCAACAAAATATTTGCTATTTTTTCTTCTTGCCCAGCATTTTTTAGCTGGATACCAAACAAATTCTGATGGAAACTCTAGGTAAGTTAAATGGTGCACATCTATGTTTTCAATGTTGTAAGTAAACCATTCTGTGAGTGTCGTCATCTTCTTATCTGGCCGATTTACAACTGATTCCAAATCATCACTATCTCTAAAGGTCATATGCTGCATGCCTTCGAGGTACACTGAAAGTATTTGAACTGCTGGTTCTCTACTATGTATTTTAAATTTTAGAATCCTCCAACAGGCTTCATGAGGACATATGAAACGGCCGTCTACAAAATTCTGGATTTTGTCAATGTATGACTGTGATTGGATTGCTAAAGTAGACGCATCGCCTATACACTTGGTCACTTGGGCAAATATTCGGTCTGTTCCTTTGGATATGTACTTAAACAAATATTTTATAAGCATGCTCTAGCTGCAGTATTCTACATTGATATGTGCTTCAAACGCCAAGCACAAAGACCGATTATATGGAACGACATATGTGTTATCAAGCTTCATCTGGTGTTTAGTTGCAAAAATCTTTGTTTGCCTTCTTCGATAATGCGCACGTCCCATGTGATCAAAAAAAATCTCATTGTTATATATCTTTGGGAATTTTTTTGTGCATACGTCGCCTTGCATACATGGTGCACCCAAATTGGCTTTTCCACAGGGTCCATGCATCATCATTTCATAAACAATTTTATAGCCACGTGGATCAACGGCTAGATCAGGCAACTCTGTAGAAATATATTCGTCAACATCTTCAGCATTTTGTATTTTTGTTGATGAAGACACCCACACTAATGTGTGACAATGTGGTAACCCACGCTTTTGGAACTCAACCGTACATAATACTGCATAGTAAAAAATAGGAAAATATAAATGAGAAATGAGGACAATATGTTGATGAATTAGAGAGGCCACCTATTGAGGCCATAAATATTAATGATAGTTAAATCGTTTTTTTTTTTTTTTTTTAACAAAACAAATGCATACCTCCTGTGATATATCCAAATGGTTGTGTCTGTTTTAGGAACTTGATGAAATCCTTTATCTTTTGCTCGAAAACTCTACATATTATATCTGCTCTGTCCACTGCGTTCAAATGTGAGAACGATGACATGTATCTTTGAATTTTAGGCCAATTAACATTACATGTGAACATTATGAAGAATTGCGGGTTACCGAGCACACGACAAATTGCTAGCGCATCTAAGTAGTGGTTGTACATGTATTTAGGACCTCCGATAAATGAAGAAAGCAAAATAATTCTTGAACCCACTTCTGAGCCGTCACGGTCACCTCTTGAAATTGCATCATACAGGCCAGACAAATATTCTCCCCGAATGTCATTTTGATGTGTTCTAAAGAAATCCATTCTAATCTGTTCTATGCAGCAGTAAACAACAACTACATAATGTTGGAAAAGGCGGCCTATTTGGAAACGTAGATTGTATTGCTCATGCCTTGGATGTAACTGATAGGTGTAAAATGCGTTCATTGAAACTCGCTTTGCCTTGTTGTTCGGATCCGCAGATCTTAACTTTAACTTCGTATGAAACCCTGGCTGGCCATAAATGAAAATGAGTGGAAACTGCAATGACATGTAGGATTGATGAAGCTTGTTTATCCTTTTTGGTGGCCCACCTTTTTGTTCGATGATAACATCAAAGTCTGTTTCCGTTGTTCGACCATTGTCAAACACGATGGCTCCAAGGATGTTGGATGTAGGTAGTTCATAACTGCGTGCACCTTCAATATTGTAAAGCCTAACCTTGAATTCAGGAACATCAGCTTCTACACATTTATCTCTTGCAGTTCTGAACAGCTGGACCAACTCATTGTGTGTATCTAAAAACTGGATTGATGCGTGGGTTTTGCAACCTTACAACAGGTTTTACCTCTCGAGGGATCTCAAGAGGCTTACAACCCCACCAGGCAGTGTACCTGACCGATGTAGTATAGTGTAGTGGTAAGTACGGGGGATTGATCGTTCTCCACAGGGAATAGTGTTCGTTAGGTATGAAAGGCTACTCTAATTAGGTCTAAGGGTTGAGGAAGATTCTTTTTATGTTTTTATATTTTTTATGAAAGCAAGTAAAATCTCGGTTTTGAAAGAGTGGGCGGAATTAGTTGCTAGTCAACTAACCCAAATAACTACAAATGCAAATAAAATAAATAACTGAAAATAAAATGTTGGTGAGAAACTTATGTGTAGAGAAATGTGTTTACTTAGATTTCCTTACTCCCTAACTATCTTTTACCGGTTAATTAGTGTGTATTAGTCGCGTGGATGACGGGTGTATTCCTTAATACCATTCGTGGGGTGGCGTAATTACTTCCCCAACTCTACAAGCTCCTACTTCACTCCTATGTCGAGCCGGCTAGGAAGCTCCTAACATGGGATCACTAGAATTCGCTTGTGCATTAAATACAACCATAAAAACCTTTAGTACGCATTTGGTTCATGTTTCTTAAGACGTTCAAGCAAGTTACCGAATAGGAAGTTAGCCAGTTTTCTTAAGCCTAACATAGATAAACAATCATCCAATACAACTAATAACACACTAATAACCAATAATCAATAGCTAGGTTTCATTAGATCTAAGCAAACACAAGATAAATTTAGCCTAACATGTTAATCAAAAGACAAGAATAAGATAAAATCAAACAACACATAGACATATTGAATGATTAATTGATAACTTATCTTCAATGTAACATGGAAGATCTCAAGGCAAAAAGCCTTGAAAAAGAAGCTAAAATCGTCTTAGGGTTTTCTCCCAAAATTCCACACACTAAGTTCCACACACTAATGACAAAAAATTAGAAAACTATATATAGATTTTTACATCTGACGGCGTCACCTTATGGAGTCTGACGCCGTCACCTCGCCGCTTCTAGGGTTCCCGGATAACCTTCTTGACGCCGTCCCTCTTTAGCTCTTCAAAAATCCATTCTGGCTTATCAAGGCTTGACGCCGTCGAACCTTGAACGTGACGCCGTCCCCTTTTGATTTAAGCCGTGACGCCCTTGATCAGGTTAAAGCGTGACGCCGTCAGAATTCACATGCTATTTTCACTGGCTTATCATGAGTAAATTTCACGTCCACCTTTTCTTGCCAAGGCATGACGCCGTCCAGAGTAAATTGTGACGCCGTCAAAGGTAACTTTTAGCCGATTTTTGAGACTTTGCCGTTTTCTTCACTTTTATGCTCCAAAAACGTCCAAAATGCCTCCTTTTCCAGATTTCTCCTCAAAAGTACCTAAAATGACAAAAGGAACGATTTAGGGCAATATTTGATCAAATAAATACGATTTAGGGCTTAAATGACCCCTTAAAAGCGGTACACTTTTCGCTTCATCAAATACCCTTACACTTGAGATTTGCTTGTCCTCAAGCAAATGCGCTTTTATTCTAATCAAAATACAAGCTAGGGGTCATTTAATGCTAACATAAAAGTAATTACAACAAATATTCGTTCCACTTTAATCATAATAAGCACGGAGATTACAAACTAGCACCTCATAAGTAGTGTTTAGATACTCACATCTCTCAAGTGTCATCAAAATAAATCTCATAAATGAAAACGGATAATATCTCTCACTACCTGTCATAGCAAATAGATTACCATAGGCTTGGGAAAGGATCGAAAACCTCCTCCACTAGGCATAAGCACCAAAGATAAACTATCAAAGAGGGCTTTTAAATGGGTTATAACGTTAGGTGTAGGGAAAAGGAAAACACGGTTTTGTTGGATAAAGGATATTTTACTGGTGGCGAGTTAAAGATCTTGATCAATTACATGTACTATACAATGTTGCTAAGCCAAGACTAGACTCGATTTTAAGCTAGAAACGAAATAAAAAAATAACAAAAACATAAAACAAACATAAAATGAAACGGGATGGTAGTCCGTATGTTTTTTCTATTTTTCATTTTCTCATTTTTTTTGTGTTTTTCTTGATTTTTTTGATTTTTTTGATTTTTTTTTTTTTTTTTTTTTTTTTTCATACACTCTTGCCCTACCATCCAAAATAATACATCATAGGGGCATTGCATTCCCCTTACACTTGAACTTTTACATAACTTTACAAATACTAATCTAATGACTCGAATTAAGATAATTGAAAAACTTGGAGTACTTTTAAAACATTTAGCACATATGGGGGTAATACATGATGTTCTTCCCCATTACTCCATTACACTAGTACTTTACCCATGAGTCCCAATCGTCCCAAAACAATATGTACAAGGATATGACTCGACTTAGCAACCATGTAATCAACTAGATAATTAACTTGGGTTTAAACAAATGTTGTAACAATAATGCACTAAAAATGAGTGCATACAAGGTAGGCTAAGGCGATTTCGGTGTACATTTAAGTGGGGTGTAAACAAATTCTTCCTTTAAGTAAAATGCTTAAAGGTCGAAACGAAAAGACAGGCTCTGAGGGGTGTACTAGGGGTATCGTGTACTAAAAATGAGTACAACGCAAAGGGTGTGGGAGAATTACTTGACCAATGTAGCCAATGTAATTATAACAAAAACACAGGTGTAAAACAATGGGTTAATCCTAATGCCTCTTATCATGTAGTAAATCTAACTACACGAATGTAGTCTCACTTGTGGCCTCGGAATGGTCCTAACGCAAGTTCTAGAATCTAAGTGCTACCGGTACACACATCATAGCATAAATGCTTTTCCTACCAATTCTAGGGGCGAACCTCACATATTTGGGGTGGAAAAATTTTTTAGTGGTACGGTTTTTGTTCTAGTCATATAACTCCTATCCGTGAGACGCTCATTAAGATCAAAGTTTCACTCCTATATGTTGTAAAAAAAATTAAATTTGGCACTAAAATTGCCTTAACAGGTATTTCTCTCAGTTTTATTACACATCTACCATCAAACAAACAAAAATCAAGTGCAATTGTATTCTCTAAGGTATCATCATTTACCCTCCCCTTACACTTAAGCTGAACATTGTCCCCAATGTTCAAATAACAAGATGTAAAAGCAAAAAGTAAAAGAATGAAATCAAATACTCCCCTGATTCGCTCGGTGGATAATGAAATTACACGGTTAAATCTTCTTCCAAAGAGAATGTTGAAGCTCCATGACTAATGCATCGCCATAAGCTTGATTCCATAAACATCTCCTTGTCCAAAATAACCTGTTAAACCTGAGAAAACAAACACGAAAACCTGCATAACATCGGCGGGATAAATCTATATATAAGGATATAATGCTTGTGGAATGATAATTTTGCAGATTCCTGGAGATTATAAGTTGGAGATTTTAATAAAAACTTTTTATGAAAACAAAACTTTCAAAAATTTCTGAAAATTAAATCTGACGCCGTCAGGTTATAAACCTTGACGCCGTCAGAAATGACCTGACAAAAATTTTCATTTTAAGTTTCCGGAAAATTTCTGGAAAAACCTTTACCTTACTTCCTGGAAATCCTGCAAAACATCATTATGACTCGATACAAGCATTTGACTCAAACAAATACTAATATGTATGTTAATTTATTATTATTATGATTCATGTTAATTTGTGTTCTAATAAACCGATTTAGATTTCCCTTACACTTTTCTTTTGCAAAATACCTTTATATGTAGTTAAGACGAAGTTAAAAACAAAATAAAGCATTTTCACAATTTTAGTTTTGAACATGAATCAATAATAATAAAAATTAAACATACATACGGAAGCAAATAAAATCAAACAAACAAATAAATAAACACACAAAGCAAATAAATAAAATAAAGCTTGGGTTGCCTCCCAAGAAGCGCTTTTCTTTATTAACGAGTCTTGTAGCTAGACTCAAAGTCACGTACATTACGTGACTCCATCATCGGTCACGGTTCCTAGGCCATTCTCCTTCCCGGTTTTATATTCCGGTCCTAATTTCAAACAATCCTTGTAGAAACCGAATATCCTTTCCATAACATAGTCTACTCCTTTACTTCTATCCTCATCATTCCTATAGTAGACCGCTTGCTTGAGCTCCTTCTCAACATTTGACAAGTGTTGGAATTGTTCTATCTTATATGGCATTTGGTAGCTTACTTCATCGGTCTCATCCTTAAATCTAACTATCCCTAAGGAAGGTTCATAAGTCATTCTAGAGACCTCAACAAATGGTTTTCCAAAAACCACTTGAGTCAAGGATGCATCGACTATTGGGTGGATATCTTCTACAATTACAAAGTCGGTGACATAGGTGAAGTTTCCTACATAAACCGGTAATCCCTTAACTCTTTCCGTGAAGTTACTCATCCAACCCTTGTCAGGGAACATCCTATACCCAAGTTAATTCTTCATTATCAAGTTGTAGTGGGCTCTAGTCATGATGTTTATGGGTGATCTAAGGTCGATGTAGGCTTTCCACACATGCAAATGTCCGATGTTGCATGGTATGTTGAGATTAGAAGGGTCGCCTATTTCTATGATTGGTCTACCTAGGAAGTATGGTGCCTCGGGGTCATCGAATAAGTTTGTATGATATGCGCGCTCTTCCTTAGTGGGTAGCCTATTGAAGTAGTCCTCATCATCATCTACTTCTTCAATCTCACTTGTCCTAACTTCCTTATCAACCTCGACTTTCTTATCCTCATCCTTAGGTTCACTATTATCCTCATTCCTATCAATTGGTTTAATAGTGACAATGTTGACAAAGTGGACATGTTTGGATGAAGAGGGGTCTTTTACTTGGGGTCCGCTATTTGTGTTCCTAGCGTCCTTATGTGAAGGTGATAACACTTGGTTATGGAGAGCTTTCAACAAGTTGTCAATTTTATTGGTCATCTCTGTTTGTTGTTGATTGAATTCGGTCTCGAATCTAGCTATCCGAGCTTCTTGAGATGCCATAAATTGGGAAATCAATCCTTCAAAGTTATTGGTACTACCATTGCCGGAAGGATTGTTGTTGAAAGTACGGTTCGAGTTGGAACCGCTTGATTGGAAACGATTAGGTGGGTTGGAAGAATTGGTTTGTTGTGCGTTTTGGTTTTGTTTCCACCTAAGGTTCGGGTGATTTTTCCATGAAGGGTTGTATGTATCACCGTAATGGTTTGGCTCGGGTTTGAAAGTGTACCACTTGTCTCCCGCTCCGTCGGTACGCGAGGATGCGTAGTCCACAAAAGCTTGTTCGGGGAGTTCCATGCAATCACGAGTGTCGTGGGGACCACTACATAATTCACATGAAGAAGTGATTTTGTTCACTTGGCTTGAAGGTTTAGGAGCCTCGTAAGATTTCATGAGAAACTTGACTTGGTCTTCAAGTTCTATGATCCTACGGTCAGAAGTGCTTGAATTGTTCGAAGGCAAAGATATTGCCTTGACCGTTTTATTCAAATCACGGGGATCACTCCAACTTTCGTTGTCATAAAGAGCAAGATCCTCTAGGAGAGCCCATGATTGTTCCGCACTTAGATCACGTAGCTTACCACCGGCCGATTGGTCAATGGTTTGCCTCGTGGAGAGATTGATATGGTCATAGAAGATTTGGACTTGGAGCCAAAGTTCTATGCCATGGTGGGGGACTTTTTGGAGTAAGTCCTTGAATCGAGTCCATGCCTCGTAGAGAGTTTCGCCTTGACGTTGTTGGAACATCAAGATATCATTCCTTAGCTTGGTAGTTCTTCCCGGTGGGAAAAACTGAGCAAGGAAACGAGTGGTGAGATCATCCCAAGAGGTGATGGATCCTGCGGGTTGACGTTCTAGCCATTGACTAGCTTGGTCCCGCAGAGAGAATTGGAAGAGACGCAATCGGGTCGTCTCTCGAGTGGCAACATCAAGGTCTATAGAATCAACAATTTTAAGAAAGTCCTTGAGATGTTGATTAGGATCTTCAGAACGAAGTCCATGGAATGCGCATCCGCTTTGCACCAACCGGATGGTGTCGGATCGCAAGGGTGTGATATTGGCTCCTTGAGTGAGCTCAATGGTGTTTCGATAGCCATGGTGGCTAGGACGGGAGTACTCTCCTAAAGTACGGGCTCTAGGAGGTGGTGGTTGTTGTGGTGGTGGGTTGTGGGGGTTAAGGATATTACCATCTTCCATGATGTCGGATGGTAATGGTTACGAACAAAGACACGAAGAAAATAGATAGACTAAAGAAAATCTAGAAAAATAAAATAAAAATCTCACTAGAAAGGAATCTAGTGAGTAGACCTAATAGAAATAAAAATTCAACCTAAACAATAACTATTCCCCGGCAGCGGCGCCAAAAACTTGATGCGTGGGTTTTGCAACCTTACAACAGGTTTTACCTCTCGAGGGATCTCAAGAGGCTTACAACCCCACCAGGCAGTGTACCTGACCGATGTAGTATAGTGTAGTGGTAAGTACGGGGGATTGATCGTTCTCCACAGGGAATAGTGTTCGTTAGGTATGAAAGGCTACTCTAATTAGGTCTAAGGGTTGAGGAAGATTCTTTTTATGTTTTTATATTTTTTATGAAAGCAAGTAAAATCTCGGTTTTGAAAGAGTGGGCGGAATTAGTTGCTAGTCAACTAACCCAAATAACTACAAATGCAAATAAAATAAATAACTGAAAATAAAATGTTGGTGAGAAACTTATGTGTAGAGAAATGTGTTTACTTAGATTTCCTTACTCCCTAACTATCTTTTACCGGTTAATTAGTGTGTATTAGTCGCGTGGATGACGGGTGTATTCCTTAATACCATTCGTGGGGTGGCGTAATTACTTCCCCAACTCTACAAGCTCCTACTTCACTCCTATGTCGAGCCGGCTAGGAAGCTCCTAACATGGGATCACTAGAATTCGCTTGTGCATTAAATACAACCATAAAAACCTTTAGTACGCATTTGGTTCATGTTTCTTAAGACGTTCAAGCAAGTTACCGAATAGGAAGTTAGCCAGTTTTCTTAAGCCTAACATAGATAAACAATCATCCAATACAACTAACAACACACTAATAACCAATAATCAATAGCTAGGTTTCATTAGATCTAAGCAAACACAAGATAAATTTAGCCTAACATGTTAATCAAAAGACAAGAATAAGATAAAATCAAACAACACATAGACATATTGAATGATTAATTGATAACTTATCTTCAATGTAACATGGAAGATCTCAAGGCAAAAAGCCTTGAAAAAGAAGCTAAATTCGTCTTAGGGTTTTCTCCCAAAATTCCACACACTAAGTTCTCCCCTAATGACAAAAAATTAGAAAACTATATATAGACTTTTGGATCTGACGGCGTCACGTTATGGAGTGTGACGCCGTCACCTCGCCGCTTTTAGGGTTCCCGGATGACCTTCTTGACGCCGTCCCTCTTTAGCTCTTCAAAAATCCATTCTGGCTTATCAAGGCTTGACGCCGTCGAACCTTGAACGTGACGCCGTCCCCTTTTGATTTAAGCCGTGACGCCCTTGATCAAGTTAAAGCGTGACGCCGTCAGAATTCACATGCTATTTTCACTGGCTTATCATGAGTAAATTTCACGTCCACCTTTTCTTGCCAAGGCATGACGCCGTCCAGAGTAAATTGTGACGCCGTCAAAGGTAACTTTTAGCCGATTTTTGAGACTTTGCCGTTTTCTTCACTTTTATGCTCCAAAAACGTCCAAAATGCCTCCTTTTCCAGATTTCTCCTCAAAAGTACCTAAAATGACAAAAGGAACGATTTAGGGCAATATTTGATCAAATAAATACGATTTAGGGCTTAAATGACCCCTTAAAAGCGGTACACTTTTCGCTTCATTATGGATGAGTCCTTGTACCACCTCTGGATCTAATGCAGGTTCGTCGGAATCTCGAAAATGATTCATCCTGTTTTGCACTTCATTCTGTGTGTCATAGATATATAATTGCAAAAAACATGGCGCATGATCACCAGCAGGACAAAGTGAACCAATCCAGTGGTATATTTGACCAGAAACTTTAAAAACATATGGCCCTCTTCCTTGGTTTATCGTGTTGTCAATATTGGCACCAAATGAAGTCATGGCAAATATTTGATTATAAGCCCTTATATTCTGCATAAAACTACTGTCTGCAAGAAGCTGTTTGATATATGCGGGTGGATCTGCCCCTGGTTCCATGTAAATTTTACCACCTTCGCAGCATAAATGATATTCATCCTGACCATTTGATGAATGATGGCCTTTAAGGCGTTCCTCATACCAAAATGTAGCTTTACAGTACCGGCAACGCTGATTACAATCTCCTAAATCATCATACACAGGTGATGTATTTGTATTTAATGAGAGACAGCTCTGAATACAACAACGGAAATCAACTTACTTAGTTAGAGTGCAAGTTTTTGGAAAAGGAAAGAGCAATCACCTGTGACAGGGCATTGTTGTACATGCCTTTTGCTCGGCTCGCATCTTTGTCTCTTTTTCTCTGTGTTTGTTGTAAACAGGTGATATTATTTATATGAGTTGATTCAGGGGCATTATGTGGAAGACGTCCTATCACGAAGTCAGAATAATGCATAAACTAAGAGGTTTCTTTTAAAAGAATCATGAAAACTAACGTATCTACTTAAGATTCAAGCTTTTTAGGAAGAAAGTAGGTGTATTTACCTGGCTCTGTAAGTGAAGGTGATTGTTCATGAAGAATATGTATCCCATTATCTGAAGCACCTTGTAAATCAGTTGTTGAACAATGGGTGCGCACACAACTTGCATTTGCTTCACTGTTTCCTCTGTTATTTTTTTCGATTTGTCTGTTATTATTTATAGAAGTTGATTCAGGCCTACCATGTGCGTCTGTTCCTATTGTGAACAAAAAAACATTGTTAAAAAGTGAATTAAATGTTTGTGTGATAGAAAAGACAGTTTGATTGATTCGATGGAATCAACACGTATTTTTCTCCAAGGAAACACAAGTGAAGTATGTGTAACCCGGGTCGTTATCCCCAACGAAGGTTTGAATGGAATTTGTGATTCGGTTCATGATTGCGTGTGATGAATAGTGAAAGAGATAGATTTTTGGGTTTCTTAGCTAAGGTTGATGAACATAAATTAAAAACGACTTAAAAGGTAAGGAAAACAATAATCTGAAGTGCTCGTGATTAAAAACGTAAATGAAAACTGCAAACGCGTTTAAACCGGTAAAACCCGAGCCTAAACGTCAAATCTAAGAAATACTAACTCTACGGGTGCCAAATTAATTTTTCTAAGTCCTATTTAATAAAAGAAAATTTTCAAAAAAAGAATTATATTTTTCTAATTATTATTTAATTTATTACGAATTAAAAATTACTTTAAACTAATTAAATGATTAAAAATAGTAAAACTATTTGGAAATATCTAAAACTTTGCTGGAAAATACTTTAAAGTACACTGAAGCTAGGAAAAATAAAAAGACAGATTCAGCTTATTGGAACAAGCTGATAATAAGCCAACAGTTTAAATAAGCTAAAAGAAAATAAAACTGGTTAAAAGAATTAAAGTAGCATGGTTTAACACAAAAGACCCAAGGGCAGTATTGGTTTAGCGTGGTGTGTTGTGTGTTTGAGCAAGAGGTCCAGGGTTCGAATCTCTGGACTCTCTTTTTACTAAATCTTTTTTTTTTCTTTGCTAAAACTCAACAAGCACATCAACATAAGCAATATCTGTAAAAACAACTTTATTTAAAAGCTAAGAAAAGCTCAGAATAAGCAATGGAAATAGATCAGTGAGCTTATAACAAGAAATAAAACTAAGGTTGAGAATTACCAATCTAATAAGCCAATATAAGAAAACCTAATACTGAAACAAGCTGAAAGGGGCCTAAGGGTAAACTGAATAAGCAGAAACCAAAGAAATAAGCCAGAATAAGCAAATGAGATCAAGGCAATAGGCTTAAAAGGAAAAACATGCAAAAGGAAATAAGCACTGGACTGATAAGTTGAATTTTAAGCTAAGTTCAACTGGAATAAGCTGAGTCTAACTGAACACAATCCAAATCAACCAAAAATCTCATAATAAGCCATAATCTAAAACCATTAAGCACTAAAAATCAATTAAAAACACTAGAGTCTGCTGTGATCAGTAGGTGCAGGGAAAAATGAGTGCTTTTCAAGCTGCTCAAAAGCTACCATAAGCTAATACTAAAAATCCAAAAAAAATGGGAATGACTAGTTAAGCTAGCCAACTATATCTGTGAAAAGATTCAGCCAATATCAACTTATATTTAAGAGATTAAAAATCAAAGAAAATTGCTGAAAACAGCAAAATCTAAAAACTCTAGTCTGCTATAACTACTTGGACTGAATTTTGCCAATCTTAAACTAAGGCCTTAAGGGAATTTATTGCTACTTAATTCTGACTTAATGAACTAAAAAAAATAGTAAAAGCTAACATCAAAATAGCTTATAGTAATAATAAGCTAATTTGACAGTTACATACCTTATCTCAAAATCAATAAGATTAAAATTTCAATACACTTCAAATCAGCTTAACTTAATCCAACATAGGCTCATCCAAGTCAAATCAAACCTTATCAACCTTGACCCATTGGCAAATGAACAGTGGGTCATGGTTTGACCCGTTTTGACCTGCTATCCCAAACACCCTTGTATATGACTGACTTTGAAATTTAAACTTGAACTAGACCAAATTAAGCTGTGAAACCTAAAACAGATGAATGTCTAATTGAATTAAAACTTAAAAAAGCAATAAGTAACCAAAATAAGGAATGAATTAAGCTGAATAAGCTAAGGCTGACTAAAGTTGACTTTTTTGAATATTTTTTACTTTATTGAATTAGGACTGAATTAACCTGAATTAACTTTAACAAATGCTATAATAAGCTTATACAAGCTTAATGAAACAGTGATTAGAGCTTGGTATACATTTGACAATCACTAACTTTAAATTTGAATTAACTGAAATAAGGGGAAACATGAAATTTAATTAAACTTTGAAATTGGAACAAATTCTGATTAAAATAAGAACAAATAAGATTAAAATAGCTTGAATTACATTTAAGAACTGAAATTGAAACTGAAAAACTATTAAAATTACAAATACGACTCTTAAAATTATTCTACTCCTAGTTATCTTTTCTCTGTGTGAATGAAGTGAGTTTTATATCACTCCAAAGCTTCCCCTTGTGTCTCTGAATATTTCCCAGCCGTTAGATAACTCTGAATCAATCTCAATCGTACATCATATTTTTGGCGGGAAAAATGGGAAATGGGATTTGAGCAAGGACTAAGCACGTTGGATTGTACTAGCTAAGTGAGGGGGAGGGTTGGAGTGAGTAGGTGAAAAGAGGGGACAAAATTGGTCTGGGGAGACATGGAGCAGAAGCATGGGGAATGAGGAGAGGCATGGTTTAGGCGGCAAAAAAAAGGTTTGGGAAGAAGAGATTGACCAGGTCAACCTGGTTTTGACTATTCTTTTTACCGGGTTTGGGTTGGGTTTTTTATTTGGGCTTTATGTGTGGTGGGTTGGGTTTAGTTAAGGGTTTGGTTAAGTTTTAACTTTAGGATTGGAAATGGATTTGATTTGAGTTAAAGGACCAATGTTGCCAATTGTCAAAATTCAGGGACCAATCTTGTAATTTCTACAAAATACTTCCAAGGGCCCATTCTGACAATTTGAACATAAATGTGGTCCACCCTCGTAAATTCCTTTCCCGGCTCCGGCTTTTTGAACTTTTTCCATTCTTATGCTCGGTTTTGTCCGTTTTTGCCCCGTTTTCAATCCTTTTGTACCTGAAACACATAAAAACACAAACAAAGAATATTTGCAACAATATTTGATCTATTTGGGTGTTTTTGGTCATTTTTGTGTCTTTTATGGGTATAAAATGATGAGTATTTACACACTCATCAATCCCCCACACTAAACTATTGCTAGTCCCTAGCAATCCGATCATATGAAGTAATGAAAGGATTAAAAGAATACCAAGTATACCCCGTTTTGAATTTTTATTTGATGCAAGAAATTTAAACTAGAACAAAATAGATAACTTGCTTGATTTTCAAAAATGGTATCATGGAACGGGATTCACACAAAATGGGTGTCTCCAGGGATTTGAAATCGTCATCCTCTTTTTTATACTCCTGATGCGTGTGGCGTGTCGTTGCGGTTTAGCAGTTTTAATGCCTACTCAAGTTTTAAATTTATATTTAGCCGACTTATCAATAACACACACACTTAACGAGCAGTGTACCCGGTCAGTATGAATATAATGGTATGTAGAGTGTCGATCACTAAGAGTGGAACGTATTACCTAGTTATTCTAATCAGTATTTTAATATATTAAGTTAGCTATACAATCTAATCTAACGCAAGGGGGTTCAGCCTGAGAGACTGGCACGATTTGGTTGCAATTTAAATAATAAACTAAACCAATAGGCACGAATCAGCAAGTAGCACACACGTACACAGATAAATACTCGAGACAATAAGAGGGCTGTCCTTATGATAAGTAGTTTGTCACTTGTTTTATTGCTAGTGTTATATGAAGTGTATAGTTCGATGCAACGTACCGAGATTAAGTCCTTTCTCGTTGGTTCTAATCTTATCGGCGAGTAAACCCTTAATGATTACTTATGACTATCCTTTTTATCTTTCTCCTACTTTTCTACAGACCATAGAATGCATAGGCGATCTAATAAACAGGCGAGGGCAGAGGCATGGCGACCCGATCAACGCTCAGCTAGCCACAGAGGTTATCAATGCACTAATAAAAGTCACCAATGACACTAACATATAAACTTTAATTGATGAGAAAGCAGTTTTAAGGGAGTGCAACCTTTCCGTTGTCACATTACACAAGCCACCAATCTTGATGAATTAAAGTTTACTAACACAATAAAACAAAACTACTTAATGAATTAAACACATGCAGCACCTTCTTACAGCTCTTGTATCTTTGATTTGGGTGTGTCTTGTGCTGCTGCCTTGACTGAATTCGTCCTTGGTTTCTGGGCTTCGGTCTTCTGTTAAAACTCCGGAACTCTTAATTCGTCTGGTCTTTGGGGTATTTATAGTTTCTGTCTGAGGGTGAGATGCGGCGCATCTAGTAAGTAGATGCGGCGCATTTACTTAACTTCGCGTGGGGTCCAAGATTATAATATTCAGGAATATTCGTACACCGCCAGAAGATGCGGCGTAACTCCATTATCAGATGCGGCGCATGTCCTCTTGTATCTTGGATCGTATCTGGTGAAATATTGATAGTGATGCGGCGCATGTCATAAGTGAGATGCGGCGCATCTGGAGTAGAACAAGTTGGTTATTCTTCGTTGACCAAAGTTTCATATGCGGCGCATGGGATAAATCCATGCGGCGCATTCTTCAAAGTCAGTCAGTGGTCTTCATTCTCTTCATTCCAACAACCAATTCCAATCTTGATCATTTTACTCCGTTTTTAGTCCATAATCGCTAAGTTTCACCAAATGCTTGTTTTTACCTGAGAATTACAAAAGTAAACGATTAAGTATCAATCCTTATACATAATATAGTAAAACAAGTCAAATTAATAGGATAAATGATAGTAATAAAATGTACTTATTTGAGTTCATCAAATATCCCCCCACTTGAACTTTACTTGTCCCCAAGTAAACCTTAGAATTAATCTTATGAAAATGTATCCTAAAAATGTTAGGATTTATTTTTATATTTAAGCATGTATTCGTCTTTTGTCATAATCACACAACTAAACACTTAACGAGTTAGAAGTAAAATAAAATAATTCGATAAAAGCAAATCTAATCGTTTAACTGTCCAGTCGCGACGAATATTCTATCATAAGCTTGGCAAGTATACACATCTCCACCACTAAAGCAAAGGAATAACAAGTCTAAAGCGGTAAAAAGGGTTTTTAGGCTTAAGGGTTAATTATTCTTATTCACTATCGATCTCAAATTCCAGAAAAGGCGACAAAATCACAAATACATGATCGAATCCACGAACACGATACTTGCAATTGCTCAAATCCTTAACTCGAATAGGCTAAAGATAGGTCCAAACTTCACCAATAATAATATATCAAAAAGGGCGACAAAATCATAAATACATAGCCGAATCCACGACTACGATACTTAAGATTGCTCAAATCCCTAATCTCAATAAATCAAAGGTTTGGTTGGATAAAGAATAATTGGGTATGGATAATATTTGGGATATAAATTGGTGTAAAATGAAAAACAAACAAAACAAACAAATAAATTAAAATCCTAAGTGTGGTTAATCACTATCCCAACCATCCCATGAATAAGACTCATATCATTGAATAACTCACGCTTTAACACTTGAAACACACGCTTTAGGTAGACACGAATTATACTCAACAAGATCTTAATCAAAGAATAAACCTTAGTTGACGTTCCCATAACTGCCAACTCCCATTCAATCCATAGATATATAACAACTAGTGGTGATATCGACCACTTACATAACTTTACATCGTTGGTTTAATCAAACATCCAACTTTTTTTTTTCTTTTCTCATTTTTTCGATTTTTTTTTTTTTTTTTTTTTTTTTTTTTTTTTTTTTTTTTTTTTAAGAAACATAAACATAGATGTGTAAAATTTCACCACATCACAAAACAATAATTCTGGATAATTTTTCCATACTTTTCATAACTTCAGAAATAACGGTAATAGTGAAAGTAGTAAACACACGAAAAATAAACTCAAAGATATACAATATTTACTTTCACTCCAATTGCATTGTGCAATTTCCCGACCTAACCATAGATAATGAATTACGCACGCGAACACAGGTAATGTAAGAAAACACACTTTGCCTATAGCAATTAACCAACCACGGATTCTAATCTACAGGGTAGGCTAAGGTGTAAGGGTGTAATGAAACATTTTAAACATAGGTGTAAGAAACGAAAGGAATGGCTCTGAGTGTTTTTCTAGGGGTATCTTACTCTAAAAATGAGAGTAACAAAAGGGTTATACGGGGGTTAACTAACCAGTGTAGTTAGCTAATAACACATAACATATAAGGCTATTTGGGTGTAATCCTAGAAATTTACCAATTTAGACAAGTCATTCCAATTATATAAATAATACTTATTATGGTGGTCTCGAATAGTATACAAGCCAAGTTCTAAAGTTTACAAGTCACCGGCACACTCATAGATTTGTGAATTTTGAAAAATCTCAATTTTTGAAAATAACGTCATGTGTGCAGCTATGCAACTTAGACTTTAAACAAAAACATGCTAAATTTTTTTTTTAAAATTTTGATATATTAAGCACATTTTAAGCATATTTTGAAAAGTTTAGGACAAGTAAATGTTAAGTGTTCTAATTCTCCAATCCCCCCACTTAAGTTAAACAACGTCCTCGTTGTTTGTATAAAAGGTTAAAAACTGGAAAATAAAAGAATTAGAACAGAAAAACTCCCCTGAGATTTGCTCGGTATGATCCTCCATTAGTAGTAGAGCAAAAATCATCTTTCTTGTGGATTAGAACGTTTAAGCTTCATATTAGATGTATCCACAGGAAATGCAGGAATCTATAATACCACCAAGGCTTCAAAGCACACCAGATGCGGCGCATGTGGTTACCAAACAGACTGATAACAGTCTGCTGTAAAATGACTCGTTCCACGGTTTGATCTCTCACGTCCTCTCGTACTCTCATGCTGAACTTAATGCCAGTCTTCATCAAATATAACAAGAAACATAAACTGAAACATTAAATATATACACGAGAATAGTGATCAGTACAATCCAAAAAATAATAATAATATGTGGAACAATGTCTGTAAAATCAAGAGAGTAAGATCATGGGTGAGTGAGGTCGTCTGGATGGGTCCCGGAAGTGCTGGCTCCATCAGTCCTAGGGCGGACTCTGCGAGCATATGCACGTGTCACTCCCGCAACATGAGTACCATCTGATCGGGTGTGGGTAATACCCTGCTGCTCCAAGAGTCTGCTCACACTCATAACCAGCCACTCTGAATCTCTCCTCATACCATCAACAATCCCTCTCAACGCTCTCAACTCCCCCTCGACTGCCTCGACTCTCTGACCCATGGTACGTACAGGGACTGGTGGGGGTACTGGTGCCTGCGGCTCCTCCTGATGGGCTGGAGCAGCAGCCGGAGGTCCCTGAGGGCCTCCCTGCTCCGCCTCTGGTCCTGCAGCTCTGGCGGGCCCTAATGCTACCCAAACGTACTCTCCCATAGCTATCTGGCAAATCCCAAGTCTAACCAGATAATCCCTGTCAATAACCGGGAGATGGGTCACCACAACCTCCAGCCCTGCTGGGATCTCAGCTCCAATCACTCTAAAATGGCGGGCCAGCCTAGAAACAAAATGCCCGCCAGTCATCTGGCTCCTCCTATCTCTCCCTGCGGCCGACCGGTGGAGGTAGTGTGCCAAGAAGTGGGGGATGTTCATCGACAACCCCTCATCCATGCTCCTAAGGAGGAAGAGGTCCAGAGTGGTCACCTTCTCAGGTGACTGACCCCTCCCAGCAATGGTAAGTGCGATCAACCGGTGGCACAGCCTCCTCATCGGCTCCCTGATCAAAGTGTAAGAGGGGGTGGAAGTAGTGATATCACCCCCCGAAGAAATCCTGTCCCAGTAATCACTAAATAATCCTTTGTCAGGGACCGCTCGCAAACTATCATCCCAATATCTATCAAACCCATCTGACTCAAGCTCCTCAGCAGTGTGTAAACCCATGGCCAAAATGAACTGTCTCATCGACATCTGCCTCGACACCCCACCCAGTCTAAACACAAGGGTGTCGGCAATATCCAAACCCGTATCCGTCTCTCTGTAGTAAAATGTACTAAAGAACTCCAACATAAGCTCCCTGATAAGAGGCTCATCGATCCTGAACAATCTCTCCCAAGCACTAGATCTGAACACCACCTCCTCATCATCTCCAGTAACAATCATCTCCATCCTATGCTGTAAACTCTCAGCAGCATGTCCTGCCCCAATCAATCCCACATCATCAAAATCCAAAGCCTGTACCCTGAATATCCTCCTAAAGTAAATCGACTCAAGTCTCCATAAGTAATCCTCCAAAGTGCCAGGGGTTAGACCCATATCCTCGAATCGTAACCACTGGTGTCTCTGTGCTACTTCTGGTAGTGCCATCTGAAATAAATTTTTAAAGTTAGTAAACATTCTGCAAGATAGGTAGATACGGCGCATCTGATTTAATCAGTGCGGCGTATCTGCATGAAATATAAGAGATGCGGAGTAAGAGATGAGATACGGCGTATGGAGATGCGTCGTATCTAGATTAATCAATACGGCGTATCTAAAATTTTATTAATTTGGAAATAGGTCGTTACGCCGCATCAATCAACCTAGATGCGCCGCATCTAAAAGCATATCAGTATAAATAAAGGGGGTCAGGCAGACCTTTCAAGAATCCGTGTCCGTGACGTAAACTACCACTAAATATCACAGTATCATATACTCCTTATATCAGTTCTAATAGCTCATTGCATTTTACTAATCCACCTTCCCGCTAAATATTCAAAACCTAATTCATTTTCTCAAATTTTCGTTCAAATCAAACTAGCCTAGAAATTCGATTATTTACGCAAGTTAAGTACGGGGAAGATCATCTATTCCAAGTCCTAATCATATCTCTATATCATTTAAGCACAAATCGAATTAATCATATAAACCCTAATTTTCGTATTAACCAAGATTAAATCGAAATGGAATAATTACCTTAATTTGATGATTAGGAGAAAGATTCTAGATCGGATTAAAGGTGGGTTTAAGAAAAATGATCGTAATTGGAGTATAATATCAGTGTGTGTAAGTTCTTAACTGTGTGTGTTTATGCGGTAAAGATTTTAGATCCGGCGCATTCCCGTCGTATTTATAGGGCAAAACGATGCGCCGTATTGGAAATTGGGATGCGCCGTATCTATTTAATTTCGTTGACTAGTCAATGGGTCCTAGACGGTCAGAGATACGGCGCTTTGGACAATTAGATCCGCCGTATCGCTAAGTTAGTAAACGAAATTTAAATAAGGAACGTACCTTGGCCTCCGCAACACGATTCTTAATACACCAAATTGGGGTAAAACGGTTACACCATACGATATAAATGAATTCAAAATAAGAGCAATAGGTATAAACGTTTTATTAACAATTGTAATCTTATAGTATAGAGGATAAGAATTTATTCCGAGGTTAGGAACAAATATCGTTTTTAAGCATACAAAATTAAAATTACAATTTGAATCAGATGTATAATATGGATAATAAAATTGAGATGATATAGTAGAGAACTTTCCTTTGGGCTGGTTGAATAATCGTAGAGTTTACCTGGAATTCTATTTCAAGAATTTAATACGTTCAATGTTACCAGTACTGAGTTTTCCTCCACTCTTGCTGTCTTATGTTCGGCCACTCCAGCTAGCGTCTCTTAGTTTTGTTCAGAATGTAATCTTTCTTGGTGATGCTTGAGTCATCATTTATCCTGAAAATAAACAACTTGCACACGAGAGTAGCGGATCGATCAAAGTAAATATCAAAAATCAACTATATTTATCAAATTATATTCGTCGTATTAACAAAAGTTAATGCGCCGTATTTTCGTTATGTTTCAAAATATAAGATTTTTGATTCAGAAGATACGCCGTATCGATAAAAATCGATACGCCGTATCTGTTTAATAATTCGAAAACTGTTTTTAATTAAAATAATAGATACGCCGTATCTGCTGAAGCAGATGCGTCGTATGGCGTTAACGTTTAGAAATTTTTTTTTATCAAAAACAGATACGCCGTATCTTGGGGAAAAGATGCGTCGTATCGAATTAATTAAACGCGTTGTATTTTATAAAAATTGAACGCAATACGCCGTATCTGATAAATCAGATGCGCCGTATCGTTCGATTTAGCCCAGTACAACCATAGCAGAACACAAAAAATACGAAAAATTAAAACAAATAAAAACACACGAAAATAAACACAAACAAAAGCAAGCAAATAACACACAAAAACAGAAAATATGCAAAATAGTACAATGAATGCAAATTAATCTAATACACAACAAAATTAGCGGTTAGATAAAAATTAAAAACCTAATTAAAATACTAATCAAATTAACAGATAATAACAATTCACTCCCCGGCAGCGGCGCCAAAAACTTAATGCGTGTGGCGTGTCGTTGCGGTTTAGCAGTTTTAATGCCTACTCAAGTTTTAAATTTATATTTAGCCGACTTATCAATAACACACACACTTAACGAGCAGTGTACCCGGTCAGTATGAATATAATTGTAAGTAGAGTGTCGATCACTAAGGGTGTAACGTATTACCTAGTTATTCTAATCAGTATTTTAATATATTAAGTTAGCTATACAATCTAATCTAACGCAAGGGGGTTCAGCCTGAGAGACTGGCACGATTTGGTTGCAATTTAAATAATAAACTAAACCAATAGGCACGAATCAGCAAGTAGCACACACGTACACAGATAAATACTCGAGACAATAAGAGGGTTGTCCTTATGATAAGTAGTTTGTCACTTGTTTTATTGCTAGTGTTATATGAAGTGTATAGTTCGATGCAACGCACCGAGATTAAGTCCTTTCTCGTTGGTTCTAATCTTATCGGCGAGTAATCCCTTAATGATTACTTATGACTATCCTTTTTATCTTTCTCCTACTTTTCTACAGACCATAGAATGCATAGGCGATCTAATAAACAGGCGAGGGCAGAGGCATGGCGACCCGATCAACGCTCAGCTAGCCACAGAGGTTATCAATGCACTAATAAAAGTCACCAATAACACTAACATATAAACTTTAATTGATGAGAAAGCAGTTTTAAGGGAGTGCAACCTTTCCGTTGTCACATTACACAAGCCACCAATCTTGATGAATTAAAGTTTACTAACACAATAAAACAAAACTACTTAATGAATTAAACACATGCAGCACCTTCTTACAGCTCTTGTATATTTGATTTGGGTGTGTCTTGTGCTGCTGCCTTGACTGAATTCGTCCTTGGTTTCTGGTCTTCGGTCTTCTGTTAAAACTCCGAAACTCTTAATTCGTCTGGTATTTGGGGTATTTATAGTTTCTGTCTGAGGGTGAGATGCGGCGCATCTAGTAAGTAGATGCGGCGCATTTACTTAACTTCGCGTGGGGTCCAAGATTATAATATTCAGGAATATTCGTACACCGCCAGAAGATGCGGCGTAACTCCATTATCAGATGCGGCGCATGTCCTCTTGTATCTTGGATCGTATCTGGTGAAATATTGATAGTGATGCGGCGCATGTCATAAGCGAGATGCGGCGCATCTGGAGTAGAACAAGTTGGTTATTCTTCGTTGACCAAAGTTTCATATGCGGCGCATGGGATAAATCCATGCGGCGCATTCTTCAAAGTCAGGTAGAGGTCTTCATTCTCTTCATTCCAACAACCAATTCCAATCTTGATCATTTTACTCCGTTTTTAGTCCATAATCGCTAAGTTTCACCAAATGCTTGTTTTTACCTGAGAATTACAAAAGTAAACGATTAAGTATCAATCCTTATACATAATATAGTAAAACAAGTCAAATTAATAGGATAAATGATAGTAATAAAATGTACTTATTTGAGTTCATCAACTCCCAACTAAGCTTAAACTCAATGTGCAAATATTTTTGTAAAATGCTAACGCTACTTATACTAATAATCTATGTAAGCCGAGACTTAACTTTTCACTCCCATATTTATTCAAGTTAGGTGAATGTGCTTGATTTTCAAAATTTTGATCACAAACATAGACGTTTTTATAAGATTTTGACTAATACTAGTTGAAAGATACATTTAAAATTTACAACAAGCAAGTTTCAAAACTTTATTAAACACATCAAAACTTATTGCATTTTGCAATATCATTCCATTTTATTTTATTTTATTTTTCTCCCTTTTTTTTTCCTTTTTATTTATTTTTTTTTTATTATTATTTTTTTTTTACTTGTGCAACATAAACTAACGGAGTTTCACGGGAACCAAGACCTTACACCTTCCGGAATAAAGGATCCAAGGGTCGTTACAATGGAGAGTTCCAAGACTCTAAACATTCCTGAAATGAGGATCCAAGGTTGTTAGACCAAGACCTCACACATTCCTGAAATAGAGGTCCAAGGGCCGGTGTAAGAGGGTAGCCAAGACCTAAACGCCTTCCGGAAATAAGGATCCAAGGGCCGATCTTGAACCGTAGCTTTTTAGCACATACATTTATTACTTAACTTTTGCATTACTATGACATATGCTTGTTCCGAAGTTTAAATAAAGCTTTGAACTAGTATTTTTCAAAATCGTATAAAAAAATGATTTTGTGTGTTCAATTGTTTGAAAATAAGCACTTTTTAAGTCAGATTTGTTATCTCCTGGGAGGAAAAGCCATAGATTACTTATATAAGCTCTAAAGAAAACCAACTATTCAAGGCTTAGCATTTTCATTTGCACATATCGTAAAGCCTTAGTCTAATCGTTAAAGAAGAAGGCAGATCAATACTCTGGCAGAGTCGGGATTCCCTTTGCTCTAACCTAATCAAGACTAAACAAAACACAATTTCTTATTTAAAAACGAAAAAATTTTAAAATTTTGGTAAAAAACGGGGCTACTAGGGCACTAGAAGGTACATATGTGACAAAATTCGCGAGAATTCCCCCCCACACTTAGAATTGAATATTGCCCTCAATATTCAAAGTACCGGCTATTATGCCACTACTTAGAACGTAAAAAGGTAATACTAATAGCCAAGTGAGGAACAGAAATCTCCGGTTTTCACAAAAAAAATATTAAAAAGATATCCCTAGATAAACGTTAGTAAAAAGATCGGATATTGGGCGGCTGGATTGAAAACTGGTGCATCAATCATCACGATCTAAGGAAAATCTGCAAACAAGGGCAAACAACACACAAAAAAAGCACGGTAGAGGAATTCCCCCCACACTTAGTGTCAGAAAAAAGAAAGAAGTCAGAAACATGGGTTGTCACCCATGAAGTGTGTTGATGCAAATAATGTTCTAAAAACCTTATTTATATCTTTTGATTACTTCACATTTTGAGGATGACAAAATGTGAACTCACGTTACGTTAAAATTAACGGTAACAAGTTTTTAATCAGAAGATCCCGTTTCTACGCAAATGACTCTTGAAAAAAGTTACAACTTGAACTAGTGATCAAAGAAGTGAATTCATGTTTTGAAAATTCACATTTTAAATGGGACAAAACATTTTTTCAAAAATACACATGACAAAATATTTTTGAAATATTAAGAAATGTTTTAATGGAAAAATAAGTTGAAAATCACAACAGCTATTTTTCCCCCCAAAATCAGCTCCAAGCTTCCCCAAATAAATTTTCAGCAGAAAAGACAAAATTTGGAGCGTCCTAGTCTACCACGGCTCCACGATACCGTTAAATTTAACGGAGCCGTGGGTCATTTAGTGGAGCCGTCCGTACCATTTTGAATTGTAACGTTCAGATTTTCTTTGCCTATAAATACCCACCTCTTTCACAGTTTTAGGCACCCTTCACACACATAAGACTACTAATTCTTACTGTTCATATAGTATGATATGAATATACCACATCAATTCGTTATGTATGGATGATGAGATTTCATTGATACAGAGCTAATTCCAATAGACTTATTGGAGGGTCCCATTGGCGTGCATCCAGTAGGAATTGAACCTACGAATTCGCCAATTATGAGTTGGGTGCTTTAACCATTCAGCCATGGATGCTTAGCGGGTCATAGTGAATGACCAGATTCCAATTCAAATGGAATCTTTCAACTAAAGCAATGAGATGCTTAAATGGAATTCTTTTAGTTCTAATAAATCAGGAGGAATTTAATGACAGGACATGAATTCAAGTCCTGGATTTTAGAATTGAGAGAGATATTGAGAGAGATCAAGAATTACCCTTCACACACAGAAAAATCCCTTAGTAAAACCCTCTCACAACTTTCACTTCTAAGGGTCAATTAGATTAGTTTTTCTTTGTTTCAAGAGTGATCCAATCATCCTTCAAGTGATCCTCTTCATACCCCTTCACTAGCAAGAGAAGAACACAAGTATCCAAGTTGATACAAGGTGTTGTCATCCCTCTTCATTGGCAAGAGAAGAACTCAAGTAATCAAGAAGATACTAGAGTTATAGTTGATAGGTTCTTGTAACATTTGTTACAACCTTGTTGTGTCTTAGCATACATCAAGTTTATTTTCTTTTTGTGAGTGAGAGTGAAGATCAAGTGTGATCTATAGAGATAGTGAACATCTCTTGAAGCCATTGAGCTTGTGTGATTGATCAAGAAGATCAAGGGTCATTAGGTTAGTGTTAGTTGAGTAGAGTGAAGTGAGTGTTGATCATTGTGATCGTGTTGAGATCTTGGTGATCTCTTGAAGCCATTGGGCTTGTGTGTTTGGTCACGTGGACCTTGGTAGATTGGTGCTAGCTAAGATTAGCACTCGACATCTAGCTTAGTGTCGGAAATAGGATAAGCGACGTGTACGGTTTTCTCCGCCTTAAGGGAGGTTGTTGACATAGTGCTTGAAACTCTCGAGTGTGGTACTCGGGGAGTGGAGTAGGGCGAAGAAGAGCTTCGTAGCCGAACCACTATAAATCCTCTGTCTCGGTTTGATCTTTCCAACTCTACTCTTTACTTTTATTTGTTATTATTACGTAGGTTAGTTTGTTGTTCATATTGGTGTTGTTTGATTACACATAGAGATCGAATCAAAGTTTCCAATAGCATACTTTTAAAACAAGATTTTTAAAAGAAGTTTTTAAACCGGTAAACTATTCAACCCCCCTTCTAGTTTCCCACAATTGGTATCAGAGCCACGTCTGTCAAGTTTTTAAAGTATATTGTATTTTAAAGCTTGAACCGATCAATGGATTCCGACAAATATCTAGAAGGGCAATCTATGCAAAGACCACCACTTTTCGAAACCGATTGTTTTATCTATTGGAAAACAAGATTTGAAACGTATGTGAAATCAAAAGACATTGATCTTTGGCATGTTATTACCGAGGGTGACTTTCAACCTATTCAAAAGAATCTGGAAACTAAAAAGGATGAAATAGTTTCTTATGATAAACAAAGTGATAAACTTAAAAGGAAATTAGCCAAAAATAATGAGGCTAAAATGATGATTTATAATGCTTTGCCTAAAAAGGAATTTGAAAGAATTTTTATGTGTAATACGGAAAAAGACATTTGGAAAACTTTGTTAGTCACTCACCAAGGTAATAACCAAGTCAAAGAGAACAAGATAGATCTTCTTGTTCAACAATATGAACAATTCTCCATTTCGGAGGATGAGTCAATAGATAATGCTTTTGCTAGATTTAATACTATTATCACTAGTCTTAAAGCTCTTGATGAAGGTTATTCTAGTAAGAACTATGTTAGAAAGTTTCTTAGAGCTCTACATCCTAAATGGAGAGCAAAGGTCACCGCCATAGAAGAGTCAAAGGACTTGGCGGCATTGTCACTCGGTGAACTTATAGGAAACTTGAAAGTTCACGAGATGATAATTAAGAAAGACTCCGAATTAGTCAAAGGCAAAGGCGAGAGAGTTAGATCTCTAGCATTGAAAGCCAAGAAGGAGTCTAGTGATGAGGAATGTTCGAGTTCCGATAGTGAAGATGAGGAATATGCACTAGCGGTTAGGGATTTTAAAAATTTCTTTAGGAGAAGAGGTAGGTTTGTTAGGCAACCTCGTGATGAGAAGAAGACATCACAAAAGAACCATGTTGAAAAGAAAGGGACAAGTGATAGGAAATGCTTTAGATGCGGAGATCCTAATCATCTCATAGGAGAGTGTCCCAAGCCACTGATATTCAACAACCAACGAGCTCTCATAGGAGGCGCCTGGAGTGATAGCGGTGATGATGAAGAAAAGAAGCCCAAGGACGAAACGTGTCTAATGGCTCATGCTTCAAATGAGATATGCTTGGGAATCGACCTGGAGCCTGACGAATGGGTAAAGGATAGTGGATGCACCAACCACATGACGGGCAACCGAAGTCTATTCTCATCATACAAGGCATACAACGGAGGTAATGTCACTTTCGGTAGCAAACTTAAGGGAAACATTATTGGCAAAGGTACGATCACTCATAACTCCCTCACTATTAGAAATGTTGAGCATGTAGATAACTTAGGATTTAATTTGCTTAGCATTAGTCAAATGGTAGATAATAAGTGTAGAGTTATATTCTCTGAAGAGGGTAGTGAAATCATTAAGGATGGTAAAACCATAGGCAAAGGAGTTAGGAGAAATGGCCTATTTGTCATGAAAATAGGAAATAAGCCTCAGGATAGGATATGCTTAGCAACCATAGATGATAACTCCACTCTATGGCATAGGAGATTAGGTCATGCCAATATGCGTTTAATACAATCATTGGCATCTAAGGAACTAGTTAGAGATCTACCTAAGATTAAGTTTGATCAACACTTTTGTGACGCTTGTAAAGTTGGAAAACAAGCCCATTCTAGTCACAAAGCTAAGAATATAGTCTCAACCTCTAAATGCCTAGAACTTCTTCATATGGACTTATTCGGTCCATCCGCCGTACGGAGCTACGGAGGAAACTACTACACCTTAGTAATAGTTGATGACTACTCTAGGTACACTTGGACTAGATTTCTTAAGAATAAGACTCAAGCCTTTGAGGAATTCGAGGTTTTTAGTAAGAAAGTCCAAAATCAACTAGGATGTACAATAGTTTCCATTAGGACGGATCATGGTCGGGAATTTGATAATGAAGTGCAATTTGGAGTATATTGTGATGCTAATGGTATTACTCACAATTTCTCAGCTCCACGCACTCCACAATCAAATGGGGTTGTAGAGCGGAAAAATCGTACTCTACAAGAAATGAGTAGAACGATGTTGAATGAACAATCAATTCCGCAAAAGTTTTGGTGTAATGCGGTAGACACCTCAACTTACATACTTAATAGGATTTTAATTAGGCCTATCTTAGGAAAAACCCCATATGAAATCATGAAAGGTAGAAAACCTACTCTTGATTACTTTAGAGTGTTTGGAAGCAAGTGCTTCATATTAAACACTAAAGATTACCTCACCAAGTTTGACCCAAATTCTTACGAAGGTGTCTTCCTAGGATACTCCCAAAATAGTAAAGTTTACATTGTCCTAAATAAGGAAACAATGAAAGTCGAAGAGTCACTCAACGTGACATTCGATGAAAGCCCTCCTCCAACAAAGACATCACCCTTGGTGGATGATGACTTAGATGAGGAACAAGCCATTGAGGTTAATGGCAAGAAAACCTTAGATGATGACATTGAGGATGAAATAGTTGAAGTTGACGGTATTGTCAATGTTAAGGAATCCAAGAACCATCCTATTGAAAATGTCAAAGGAAACCTAAACCAAAGAACCCTTAGGTCACAAGCTCAAAACAAAAGTAATTTCTTTTGTTTTATATCTACTGTAGAATCCTAAGAATGTTGGTGAAGCGATTAAGGATGATAGTTGGACACTTGCCATGCAAGAAGAACTTAATCAATTCACCGCCAACCAAGTTTGGGAGTTGGTACCTCCTCCTAGGAATCAAACCATCATAGGAACTAAGTGGGTGTTTAGGAATAAACTCGACGAAAATGGCGTCGTGACTAGGAATAAGGCAAGGTTGGTAGCACAAGGCTATAACCAACAAGAAGGAATAGATTATGATGAAACCTACGCACCTGTAGCTAGATTAGAATCCATTAGAATACTCCTTGCCTATGCGTGTGCCTTAGACTTTAAATTGTACCAAATGGACGTGAAAAGTGCATTCCTTAATGGTTATATCAACGAGGAGGTATATGTTGCTCAACCTCCGGGATTCGTTGATTTCGAATATCCGAATCATGTTTATAAACTCAAGAAAGCACTCTATGGTCTTAAGCAAGCTCCCAAAGCTTGGTATGATAGACTGAAAGCATTCTTGATTGAACATGAATATACCATGGGAGTGGTAGACAACACGCTTTTCACAAAGAAACGAGATTCACATCTCATCATTGTTCAAATATATGTTGATGACATTATATTTGGCTCAACTTGTCCAGAACTGTGCAATGATTTCTCTAAAATCATGCATGACGAGTTTGAGATGAGCATGATGGGCGAATTAAATTTCTTCCTTGGTCTACAAATTAAGCAAATGGAAGATGGTATCTTCTTTAATCAATCTAATATAGTAAGGAGATGCTTAAGAAGTTTAGTTTAGAAGATTCTAAGCCCATGAAAACTCCCATGTCCACGGAAATAAAACTCACGAAGGATGAAGAAGGTGAGTCCGTTGATAACACTAAGTATAGAGGTATGATAGGTAGTTTACTATACCTCACGGCAAGTAGGCCCGACATCATGTTTAGTGTCTGCCTTTGTGCTCGCTTCCAAGAGGATCCCAAAACCTCTCACCTTGAAGCGGTTAAGCGTATCTTCCGATACATTAAAGGCACTATACACTTGGGATTATTTTATCCCAAGGGGACCGGTATAGAAACTGTTGTCTATGCCGACTCTGATCATGCGGGAGATTACGTGATCGAAAAAGCACGAGTGGCGTTTGTACCTTCATGGGTTGTTGTCTAACTTCTAGGTTCTCCAAGAAACAAACGGCTCTTGCTATCTCCACTACCGAAGCCGAGTACGTAAGCGCCGGAAAGGCATGTCAGCAAGCACTATGGATGAAACAAGCCCTTAACGATTATAGGATATACTTAGATGATGTTCCCATTATGTGCGACAAAAAAAGGTGCTATTGACTTGAGCAAAAACCCTGTCCAACACTCCCGTACTAAACACATTGAAATTCGCCACCACTTCCTTCGCGATAATGTTCAGAAAGGAAACATTTCCATTGAGAAAGTTCCTTCTCAAGACAACATCGCTAACATACTAACCAAACCTCTCAAACGAGAATCCTTTAACTACCTCCGTCTAGGTCTAGGAATGATGGAACATATTCCATAAATCTCATGACTCTTGAAGTCATCCCGTGTATCTCGTCTAGTCAAGTTTAGGAACCCCTAGTCATAAGAATTTGTTAGGTACAAATTCTTTCCTTGTGTCATAAGATCTCACTAAAACAGCGAGACTTAGTCGTCAAAAATCAAAATGGGACAGAAAACAGTCCCAGCAGATCACGGCTCCACTAAATGTGGCACGGCACCGTTATATTTAACGGTACCGTGGAACCGTGCATCTGGAACATTTCGTATTTCAGTCCCCTTTTCCCACATTACTCATTCAAAACCCTCACAACCTCAGCAATTGCTGTCATAACCTAACCTCACAACCCAAAACTCAATTACACCTCTTCAAGATCATATTCAAGACATTGATTTCAAGATCCTCAATCATTTTACCCTTTTCAACATAATTTGTAAGTTTTTCTCATTCTAATTTATTTCTAATTTTGAGTCTAGGGTTTGTTCATTGATGAAAATTGAATTGGGGATTTTCACCTTTTTATAGGAATGTTTCAAAATTAGAAGTCATCAACACTAAAACACCCCAATTCCATCAATTTTAAAATCTCACAAAATTAGGATCATGAAATTATTCCTTTTCATGCATTGTTGATGCAAACTAAAAACACTTTCTCATGCATTCATGATCTCACAAATATTATTCGAATTACATAATCTATATGTACTCTTCGACATATTTGTTTGAGCTAAAGTGAAATCAGGAGTGTTTGGGTAATCTCATTATTTTTCTTTTGAGTCGAGATTACCGCACCTCCACATAGTCTGCATATAGGCACACACTAGGCACGTGCTGTATGCAACTAGTTTTTATTCTGAATTTCTTTTTAAATTTTCTTATAGGACACAAAAATGTCTCATGAATATGATTTTGATCATCTCCTAACCGATACCTATACACCCGAAATCTCACATGAACCCACTACACCCGGTAACCACATTCGTGCCTATGTCAATCTTGAAACCCGTCGGTTTCATGAAGGCCGTGTCGTTGATCCATCCCTAGTTTACCACCGGGATATCAACACTCCTTTAGAGCTATAGGATTCGATTGTCTACTCCACATTAACGAGTACATTTGTCCTCGCTTTGTGTTGGAGTTCTTTCCGACAAGTTGAACTAGTACGTAACGAGGATCAATCCTTGTCACTTTGGTTTTGGGTCAAAAACTTCAAATACGTTCTAACTCTTGAGCAATTTGCTCAAATCCTTAGTATTCCCAATCATGGGCAATGCGCCTATACTGAAGATTGGTGTCTTGAGTCCCTCTTTCACTATCGTGAGGAGAATAGTCCGTATTGTTCGTACATACCCTCTCCAACCGAACTAACCAAAATCATCCGTACTCACCCTCACCCACATCCAACGAAAATTCGTCTCGAAGAAGTGCGTCATGAACTACTTTCTTGGGCAGTCATCCTGCGAGAAAATGTTCTAAGTCTCACAGGAAATCGTGAGCAACTCCCGGCGTGTTGTGCTCATATGATTTACTGTCTCTTAACCCAACAACCTTACAATCTTGCTTACTTCTTTGCTAAGCGAATTGTACATCTCAATGGTAACAAGAATAAATTGATACCTTATGGGATGTTCCTAACCCGTCTCTATCATCACCTCATAACCTTTCACCCTTACCTTCATGGTCCTCAATACTCCCTATTCACACATGTCATGAAACCCATAACCGAGTCATATGTCTCAACCATCCTCACTTCCGAACTCACCACCCACTATGCACCCTTTGATGATCCTATTCATGAGAATGAGACAAATACTCAAGACGAGAGTGTGACAAGAAAGGGGAATGCTCAAGTCATAAGTAGTTAGGAAGAGATTTATATCTCTCACTAGGGTTTATTACTAATAGATAATATTAGGAATTAATGCTCAAATTATCTTGCATGATTACATAAATGTTCTATTTGACATTTGGATAATACCTTATCTTGTTCTTTATGCTTGCATGCTTATGATTATTTAAGTATAATGCATGATCATCTTTATGTGCTAGATGTAGCATTGTATGGATATATTAGGAAAATAAGTACCTAGTGAGTTGAGGCACTCTCATTTCCTGGAATTAGTTCCCCTAGAAAATTCCCCCTAGCTGCCCAAAACTAGCCTGCAAGGAAAAGTTCGTGCCAACAGTGTCACGGCACCACTAAATAGGGACGGCACCGTTAAATTTAACGATACCGTAGGGTATTTAACGGAGCCGTGACCCTGTATAACGGATTTTTCCTAATGCTCCTATTTCCCTATCACCCTAACCTCAAACCTGCAAACCTTGCACCCTCACATTCACCCTAGGATTCCCCTCTTACACCATAGGATCAACTTTAATTCAAATCTCACCCAACTTGCCTATATAAGGCCTCACCCTTGCAAGCTTATCTTGCACTTCACCTTCAACCTCACATCACACAAACACCATGTCCTCCACACATGGTTCAACCTCTCAAATCTCCAAGAAACCTAGGATAACCATAAAACCACCCTCAAAACCACTCTTTGTGGATCTCACAAGAGATGATGAAGCTATGACACCACCTTCCCAAGCCACTCCATACTCACCATCACCACCTTATGCACCATCTAAAACATCTTCTACCTACACAACATCTTCATCATCCTATTACACCACATCATCAATGGAATACACACCATCTCCCTTCACCCCATTGGACAATGCCATGCCAATTTCACCTCCAACAACCCTACCACAATCACCATCTCCTATCATGACACAACCCAACCAACCACATCCCTTGGAGTTACATAATGCTAATTTCCTATATCGTCTCCACAACCGTAATCTCATCTACTTCTTAAGAGACGAGATTCATTTCATGTTCTACTTTATAGAACATCTCTTGACACCTCCACCACCTCAAATGGGGCCCTAATCTCCACCACCTCCTAACCAAAACAACTAAACACTTGCTTGTTTAGTCCTCCACAATAAACTCTTAGGACCCCTCTTGGAATTGAAGCTTGTCTCTAGTCATTAGGAATTTAGGCTTCTTGTTATCTTTCTTAGTGCTTTCTATGTAGTCATACATTACTATGACACTTATTTGTTTTATGAATGAATGCTTCTATGTGGAGGTTTTTCTTTTTAAGGGATTGGTTATTTGTCAGAAATTTGCTACTTGTTAGATATTGTATATTTGTTGTCTAACTTTCTTTTGTAGCACGATCCATTGCTCGATTCCTTTGTGTTCTCCAAATGAGGGGGAGTACACATCAAGGGGGAGCCTTAACCACCTTTTTGATTTGACAAAAAGGGGGAGAAATGGGAGTAAACTCATTAAAAACTTGTTAAAACTAATTTTAACCTAAAATGAGTTTATATTTTGTCATCATCAAAAAGGGGGAGATTGTTGTTGCAAATAATGTTCTAAAAACGTTATTTATATCTTTCGATTACTTCACGTTTTGAGGATGAAAAAATGTGAACTCACGTTACGTTAAAATTAACGCTAACAAGTTTTTAATCGGAAGATCCCGTTTCTACGCAAATCACTCTTGAACAAAGTTACAACTTGAACTAGTGATCAAAGAAGTGAATTCATGTTTTGAAAATTCACATTTTAAATGGGACAAAACATATTTTCAAAAATACACATGACAAATTATTTTTGAAATATTAAGAAATGTTTTAATGGAAAAATAAGTTTGAAAATCACAACAGCTATTTTTCCCCCCAAAATCAGCTCCAACCTTCCCCAAATAAGTTTTCACCAGAAAAGACAAAATTTGGAGAGTCCTAGTCTACCACGGCTCCACGGTACCGTTAAATTTAACCGAGCCGTGGGTCATTTAGTGGAGCCATCCGTACCATTTCGAATTGTAACATTCAGATTTTCTTTGCCTATAAATACCCACCTCTTTCACAGTTTTAGGCACCCTTCACACACAGAAAAATCCCTTAGTAAAACCCTCTCACACCTTTCACTTCTAAGGGTCAATTAGATTAGTTTTTCTTTGTTTCAAGAGTGATCCAATCATCCTTCAAGTGATCCTGTTAGGATCTCTGGGAAATAAGAGTTTCATTGTTGCTGTCGATAGTGTTAAGCTGGTTCCTGTCGATAGCTTTGGTTCCTGCTGAAAGCTCATTGCTGCGGATAGTATTATTTGTTATCCGTATATTTAGAATGTTTGTTAAGATTTATTTTTAGAAGAGATTGTTGTTTATCTCTTCACACGTTTTCTTGTAGAACGGGTTAGGGTTAGGTCATCTTGTTAGTATAAAAGATAAACCCGTCTATGAGATTAGGTACGCCTTTAACACCTTTAACGTTTTCAATATTAATATCACAAATTCTTAGTTCATAGTTTGATCCATAGAGGATCATTGTCGTTTAGAGTTTTCTTCTTTATTATACTTGCTGTTTAGTTTCCGCATAAACGCTTGTATAGCATACAGAGGTTCTTGTTTATACCAAGCTCAATTAAGCTCGAAGTTCTCGATCCTACAAGTGGTATCAGAGCCTGGTAAGGATCTCTGATAAAGAAGGAAACAGTGTTGAAGTGTCTCTCTTGAATCTCTTCAGAATGTCGCTATCAGATGATAAATTTGAAATGTGTGCAAGGAAGATTAGGAGTTTGTTTCATAACAAGTCCATGGAAAGGCTGACTGATAATAATGAATCTTCTGAAGCAAAAGAAAATCTGAAAGAATATGCTCTGTTAGGATTCCCATCTCAGGTACAAAGATGTAATCCTGCTTGTCAAGAATTATACTCAACTCTTAATAAAGAATATGATGACATGAAATCTAAGTATAATGAATACTTTGTTAAGGTTCAAGCTTATGAGAAGGCAGTTAAAACATTAGAAAAGCAAAAGGTTTGGTTTCAAAAGAATCAGTTAGCTTATGAGGAAAAGATAAAGGTTTTAGAGAGGGACTTGAAAAACACCACTAATGAGCTTAAACATTCTGAGTCTCAAAAGGCTGAGATGGTGTTAGAAAAACAGGATGTGCAGACTAAACTAGACAATACCTTGGCTAGGTTTAATAAATGGAAAGATTCATCTAAAAACCTAAACAAATTAGTTGATAGTTCTATGTCTACGAAAACGAAAAGAGGTTTAGGGTATGGTAACCTGATAGGGCCAAATCAATTTTATGACCCTAATGAGTATAGTGTTTTTGACCCTGAACCTGTAGACTACCAAAAACCTGTTAAGTATGTGAAAGAAGGTGGAATGAATGCTGTTTCTCCACCTATAAGAGGAGTTTTTATGCCTACTCCTGTCCACTCTCTCTCTGATATTGACTCAGATGAGTCACAAATGGTTTATGGTAAAAAGTCCAAAGACTTACCTGAATCTAATGATTGTGTCCCTTGTCACACAAGTGACAAATCCTCAGAAGCAGAGTCTAAAGACTTTGTTTCATGTGACTCAAGTGAAAAGTCAACCACACCCAAATATCACAAGTCCTCAAGTTCAACTAGTGGTAAATCTACTCCTAAATCAGTCTTTTCAGATAACAGCTCAATGAAGTCTTTTAAAAACAACTGTGTCTCTAGTTCCACTAGTGATAATGGTTTCCATATTAAGAAAAGTTGTAGTAAAAACAAGGCTGTTAGAAAGAAGACATGTTTTGTGTGTGGTAGTCAATATCATCTTATTAAAGATTGTGATTATCATGAGAAAAGGTTGAATGGTGGGAAACATCAGAACAGATCATTGTGGAAAAATGTTAAACAAATCCCACCATATGTTCCACAAGCAGCAGGAATGAATTTTTATAGGAGTCCTTTTCCTGCTGATAGACCTGTTCCTGCTGGTTCCTCTGTTCCTGCTGATTGTCAAGGAACCATTCCTGCTGGTACTTCTTCATATATTCAAAGGGATTTCAGACCTGTCTATAATAATCACATCTTTGGAGGGGGAATGGCTTATTCTCCATGGTTTCCTTGGTAATCGTTCTGTTTGATCTATTATGTTGTTGTGTTTGAAAGGTGGTGTTAGCCTAAGGGGAGGCTAATGCTTGTATTTTTGTCTTGCTTTTTCATTCATTTATGTTTTGTTTGTATTTCTCTAATTTTGTTTTGCAGGTTTTTCAATGTCTTTTGTTAGTTAACTTTGTTTTGCAGCTTAGTGATGCTTGGGCTTAAAGCTAATCACAGAAATTTTCATTCATCTTAAGAAAGTTAAGCACATTCAATTGCTGGTTACAAAAGATTACGGGTTACAGGGTTACATACATAAATCTATCTAAACCCTACCACCTATTCCATTTTCCCTTTACCCTTACCCATATTATCAGGCATGAACCTCCTTCCTCTCTGGCGACAGATCTCTTCATAAATATGGGGGACTGGAAGTGCCAATATCACTGGCAATGGTTGTCTTGGTTCAGGGGGTGGCTTTGAAGAGCTTGAAGTAGTTGGCCTTTGATGTGTTCTGGAGCGTGTCCTTGCAGTTGAATGGCTTGGCTGTGGAATAGGCTTGCTTGATTGTGGAGCTGGATGAGCTGGCTTGGGAGTTGGTCTGGTGGGATTCTTCCTTTGTCTTGGATCTTGGCCTTCATGTTGTCGATTGTGTCGACTCCTAGGGTTTGGTTTTTCTCGACTTGAACCTTCTTGATGTTTAGCCTTACCTTTTGGTACCGATACTTTATAGAAAGCTGCAGTTGTCCTCTCCATCTCTTCAGCTAGCAGAGCTTCAGTTTCCTTCATCTGTTTCCTAAGCTCATCTGTAATGGGAAAATTGGGAGGGAAAGTCTCCCATTCACCCTGACAATAAACCAAAGACTTCAACTCTGATGAATCTTCATCATCAGAGCTAAAGTACTCTAATGAAGAAGGGGTAGATGGAATAGGATCAGATAAGTCATCCTCAACCTTGGACTTACCTTTGTTTTTAGAGGATGATGCTGTTTTGGGAAAGTAGTTGTTCCATCCTGAGTCACTCGAGGAGGAAGAATCTGATGAGATTTCAATGACTGGTTGTTTGGATGAACTCATGATTTTGAAGATTTTTGGTTTGATTTGTGATGATAAAGTTATGTGATTTGAGGGTTATATAATATGGAGATTAGTGCGAATTTATTGGTGGTTGGTATTGTGATTTAATTCGGGTAAGTTGTTCTTAATGACTGAGTTGGAAGGTTGACTACGGTCAAACCAACTCATTGCTGCCGAATGGTCAAAGATCTTATTGCTGCCGATTGACCAAGTGTTACTGCCGATTGGTCAAACCTTCCCAATTTAATTGGTCAATGTTACGTGCAAAGAATTGCAGCAATTTAAAGTGATATTTTTGGCAACACAACGCATGATTGCACTTCTCTCATCTCAAATTCTCTAAAACCTATCGAACCCTAATTTTCCCATTTCAAACCCTAAATCATTTCTTCAACGCAATGACAACAACTCTTCGTTACAAGGATGATCATAACAAGGTGGCTTATTTGGAGTCTTCTTCAAGAAGTGTTGGTTATGATGAAGTTCTAGCATTTCTTCGTGGGTCATCTATTCGTTATGCCCTCACTTATTGTCCAGTGACGGTATATGATTCATTGGTCAAACAGTTTTGGAGGACAGCTAAGGCAAGACACATCGTGGGAAGGGAAGTTGATATTGTTGCTACCATTGATGACCAAGAAGTGATTGTTACTGAGGAGTTGATTCGGGTACAGCTTCAATTTCCTGAGGAGCAAGGAGAATATGATCTTTCAAGGCAAGATATTGCTGATGGAATGGCAGCTATAGGTTATCCTGTTACTGGGAGTTGTACTTTCTTAAAAAGTAAGTTGTCTCCTCAATGGAGATTTCTAATTCATACTTTACTCCAGTGTCTGAGTGTTAAGACAGGTGGTTGGGATCAATGTCCAAGTCCTATTGCATCTGGTCTAGTTTGCTTATCTCAGGGTAGGATCTTTAATTGGGCAAAATATATTTTTGAGGGAATGATTGAGAATCTCAGTAATGGTAAAAACAGTTTTTTGATGTACCCTAGATTTCTTCAAATCATCTTAGGTGTACAGACCATTAATACATCCCCTAAGATTATAAATAGGTTGACTGCCAAAATGTTTGCCCTCATGAAGATGAACTTTACTGGCCAACATTTGCCTTTGTTGCCTCAATATGTTACACAACCCTGATCCTGCTGATATCCCTGATCCTGCGGGAAATCCTGATCCTGCTGATAATGTCAACATCTCACAATCACCTAATGCAACTGAGCAAGAGACTTCAGTTGCTGCTGATGCATCTGCATCTATTGCTGCTGATGATCCATTACCACCATCACCCAGACCAGTAACACCTACACCTGAGCCTAATGACAATGTTGAATCTAATGATCAGACCATCTCAGCTGATACACCTATTATCCAGCCATCTCCTTCTGTGGATTTACCTTCTTCTTCAAGGCTTTCATCACCTAGTCCTACTAGGCAGCCATTTAGTTATGACACCAATGCAGGGGAGGGATTTAATGTGTCTCCACCCAGAGTCAATGAAGCTCCTAATACTTCAACTGGTGGAGCTAAGGATGCTGTTGATCTCACCTCTATGTCCCAGTTACTTGACAGATCTGTGAAGAAAATTGAGGCATTGGAGTCAGAACTTAATGAGACAAAAAGGATTTTTAGTGAGAAAGTGAAGAATTTGGAAAAGGAGCTCAGGGATTCTAATGAAGCTTTTAGTAGAACTATCCAAGAACTAAATGAAAAGATCAGCATATTGGAGGGTAGTCATGTGCAAAAGAAAAGAAGGGTTATTCTTTCTGAGTCTGAGGAAGATCAGGATGATATGATATTTGATGGGCTTAATGTTCTAGCATCTGTTTCTCTTGATGGTGCAAATACTGAAGTACCTACAACTTCTGAACACAACATCTCTACTCAAGCTCAGGTCTCCACTGATGCAAGGACCATTGCTGCTGATGTCTCCATTGCTGCTGATGTCTCTGCTGTTGCTGCTGATGTTGGCAGTATCTCTTCTGAATCTGAGGTTCCTGTTGATACTACTGAGAGTCCACTCATTGCTGCTGAAAGAAACACTATTCCTTCTGAAGCTACTCAGAATGATGAAGAGGTAGCTAGACAGATCCAAGAGCAGGACAATGCTGCTGAACAAGCTAGACTAGCTCAGGTTGCAAATGATGAGGAGCTTGCAAGACAATTGTCTGTTGATGAGAAGAATGTTGCTGGGATTATAAATAACCCAAGTTCAGATGATCCCTCTTCAGAAGTGTTTAGTGCACAAGTTGAATATTTATTGAACACTGACATGATTATTAGAGCTCATGGGTTTATGGTTCTTCAAATGTCAGAATTGGATTCAGATGAAAGGTCAGATCTGCTCAAGGCATTCATCTTAAAGAAACAAAGAGCAACCACTTGGAATGAATTGATGCACAGGATCAAGGAAAGACAAAGGTTAGGATTTAAGATGCCAACAAATAGAGATAATATCAATTTTATGAAGGTATATCTGAAAAATGAAGCCAACTACAAGATCAGTGACTTCAAAGGTTGGGCTGATGGTGCAGTTCAAAAGTTGTTTCTTGATACCTATGCAAGGATCAATTCTTCCATTCAGACAGATATTTCACAAAGCAGGAAAAGAGAGTCTTCGTCTTTAGAATCTGATGTTGCAAAGAGAATGAAGTCTGGAGAAGGTTATCAGGATGCTTCTTTCAATGCTCCAAGTTCTAATGTTGATGCATCTGAGGTACCACAAGAAGATCTTGTTTCTGCTGATATTTCTGCTGCTAATGTTTCTATTCCTGCTCAACCATCTTCCTCTGTTCCTATCCTTCAATATGGACTAAGGACAAGGCAGAAGAGTCATTCTTACTACTCTTCTTCTGTTGATATTTCTGACATGGATGATCATGATTTGATAAGGATTGATTCTGAAAGTGATTCAGAGGGTGATTCCATTCATTCTTGGGGACATATTGCTCATTGGGAGCTTAGATCTACTACTGATGGTGAAGTGAATGTTTGGTTTTCTCTTGATGGGACAGTCAAGTTCTTTACATTTCTGAGGGAGATCTTGGATAGGGTTGAAAGAAAAGATTTGGAGCATCTTTATAAGATAGTGGATAATCATTATCAATCTCATACTCCTACTGGGATTGGTCTGCTGCTTTGGGGAGATTTACAAGTCTTGATGAATAAATTGGATGGAGACAAGGCTAAACTAGTGTGGGGTAGTCAATCATCATGGAGAGTATTTTCTTGGAGATTATATCCCTATTCCAATGTTCATGTTGTGGAACTCACCTCTGGCAAGTTCCTAACTATGTTTGTGGATATTGCTTATCCTTTAACTGAAGGAGTGTTACAGAGAATGCTAACACAGAAGGTCAGAGTTCCTAAGCATTCTATAGGAAATGATCTAACCACAGCTGAACAATTGGTTAAATTCATCAAGGATCAAATTGCAGCTAAGGGATCATCAGCTTAAGGGAAGGCTTGCAGCTTAAGGGGAGGTTAAAGCTCAAGGGGAGGATTGTTCTTGTTGTTGTTGTATATTTTCTACCTTTCTTTCTTTCTTTTGATTTCTTTTCTTATTTTCTTTATTTTCTTTTGGTGTGTTTCTGATTTGTTTTCTTAGTTCAAAAAAAAAAAAAAAAAAAAAAAAAAAAAAAAATTTGTGTATATTTTGTGTGCTAATAAGTTGGTTTTGAGCAACACCTTGCAGGTACAGTGTTGGTGTTTACACCTACACAATAAATGGTACTCAACTCACCATGTCTTGCAGACAAGAAAGAGTTGACTCACCATGAGGGTACGGCTCTGGTGTGATACTCAAATCCGTTGATAGCTGTAATAGCTTGCTCAAAGCTATAGGGTCTTTTAACTCACCCATGGTTTATTCCTGAGAGTTGAAAATGGTTCTCAATTCACCATGGATGTAACCCTTTATGGGATCCAAAGGATTGGCTAGTCCACAAAAGTATGGTTTGTGGTAAAGACACTTGGTATCCATATTTGGTATTCAATTCACCAAGGTTTTGCTGTAACTTAAGAATTGACTAGTCCTGAGCAAACGGCTACAGGTAAAGACAAGTCAAATCCGTTTATAGTTGCTGATTTGCTAATAAATCAGATGGTTATCAATGTACCATAGTCTAACACACCTAAACATTGGCTACTCCAGTAGTGATGGCTATTGGTAAAGAGACATCAAATCCATTAATTTTCAATGATTCACCTCTCACAGGAGTTAACACACCTGGATGTGATGAGAATAGTATGAAACTTAAAGTGATTTGATGTACATATTGTCATAGTAGCAGCCAAGTTCAAGTGAAAGTAATGGTGACCAGTATACATGTTTTGAAGAAGATTTCTTGTTCCTGCTGAACTATAGAAGTTGCTGCTAGATGCTATAGAAGCTGGAATCTTGCAAGTTATGGATGTTGCTGCTGGTTACTTAAAATTGTTGCTGCTAAGTTGCAGTCCTCAAGCCTGCGAAGTTACAAGCTCTATCACCTTGGAATCTTGCAGGTTAACCTAGTTAACCTCAAGATTAGGGGAGGATTGTTAGGATCTCTGGGAAATAAGAGTTTCATTGTTGCTGCCGATAGTGTTAAGCTGGTTCCTGCCGATAGCTTTGGTTCCTGCTGAAAGCTCATTGCTGCCGATAGTGTTATCTTGTTCCTGCCGATAGTATTGTTGCTGCGGATAGTATTATTTGTTATCCGTATATTTAGAATGTTTGTTAAGATTTATTTTTAGAAGAGATTGTTGTTTATCTCTTCACACGTTTTCTTGTAGAACGGGTTAGGGTTAGGTCATCTTGTTAGTATAAAAGATAAACCCGTCTATGAGATTAGGTACGCCTTTAACACCTTTAACGTTTTCAATATTAATATCACAAATTCTTAGTTCATAGTTTGATCCATAGAGGATCATTGTCATTTAGAGTTTTCTTCTTTATTATACTTGCTGTTTAGTTTCCGCATAAACGCTTGTATAGCAGACAGAGGTTCTTGTTTATACCAAGCTCAATCAAGCTCGAAGTTCTCGATCCTACAGATCCTCTTCATACCTCTTCACTAGCAAGAGAAGAACACAAGTATCCAAGTTGATACAAGGTATTGTCATCCCTCTTCATTGGCAAGAGAAGAACTCAAGTAATCAAGAAGATACTAGAGTTATAGTTGATAGGTTCTTGTAACATTTGTTACAACCTTGTTGTGTCTTAGAATACATCAAGTTTATTTTCTTTTTGTGAGTGAGAGTGAAGATCAAGTGTGATCTATAGAGATAGTGAACATCTCTTGAAGCCATTGAGCTTGTGTGATTGATCAAGAAGATCAAGGGTCATTAGGTTAGTGTTAGTTGAGTAGAGTGAAGTGAGTGTTGATCATTGTGATCGTGTTGAGATCTTGGTGATCTCTTGAAGCCATTGGGCTTGTGTGTTTGGTCACGTAGACCTTGGTAGATTGATGCTAGCTAAGATTAGCACTTGACATCTAGCTTAGTGTCGAAAATAGGATAAGCGACGTGTACGGTTTTCTCCGCCTTAAGGGAGGTTGTTGACATAGTGCTTGAAACTCTCGAGTGTGGTACTCGGGGAGTGGAGTAGGGCGAAGAAGAGCTTCGTAGCCGAACCACTATAAATCCTCTGTCTCGGTTTGATCTTTCCAACTCTACTCTTTACTTTTATTTGTTATTATTACGTAGGTTAGTTTGTAGTTCATATTGGTGTTGTTTGATTACACATAGAGATCGAATCAAAGTTTCCAATAGCATACTTTTAAAACAAGATTTTTAAAAGATGTTTTTATACCGGTAAACTATTCAACCCCCCTTCTAGTTTCCCACAAAGTGCTAATTTTTTTGTTAACCGAGTCACTAGCTTGACTCGACCCCGAATTCATTTGTTCTAGGGGGAGCATGTGGAAAAGATAATCTCCATCGGACTTTCATTCAAAATGTTTGGATAAACATTGAAGTTCATAAAAGTTCCACTCCGATGAGACGCCCTCGGCTCTAAAGAATGATAAATGGAGATGCCGGGGTCAAAAACTTTGTCCTCACTCCCTAGGGAGTGAACAAAAGGACAAGCTACCTTATAAGCACAGAAAGGTAGAAAAACTCGAACGACATATGTGACGTCAATATAATGGCGATCCTCAAAGGGAAATGTCACATATGTCGGAGAAAGAACATCCGTATGAATCTCGGGATCAAGAATTGAGGTCATATCATCAAGTTTAGGACTAATAGAGTCCTTGACCTCATCGTTCTCTAACTCTTCATCAAAGAGAGGATTTATTTTGCTAGAAAAGTACTCATCATCAAATTCAAAAAGAGAATTCGAATAGACTTTGAGACTTTCATTTGAAACGTCCTCATCATAAAGTGATTCGTCATCACTAGAGGAAAAATCATCATTTGAATTAAAAAGAGGGTTAGAGAAGATCTCGGAAGAATCCTCTAAAGTGTCAAGAGGATAGTCATCATAAAAAGACCAATCACTTTCACTGTCGGATATATCCTTAGACTCACTTGGGATTGGGAAAAGGTTCTCAACACTAGACTTTATGAATTCGTCCGATTCCTTTCAGGAATAGTGTTAAGATGCTCATCCCCCATAATGAGAGAGTCCTCGGAGTTCATAGTCGGTAAGATGGATGTGATTGCAATAGACTGAGGGAGTTGAGAAATGATATCGCTCAAAGGAATAGTACTCTCCTCGTCGTCCTCCTCATCATTATTGCTAGCATAAATGGCTTTTATACGTTCCATTTGCTCTTCTGCTAGCAATTCTGCAATACTCTTGTCTTCCTGCCTTTTCTGGACAGGTGTGATTGCAGCTGACGAATTCTCATAATATTCCTTCATTTGAATAGTATCCTCATCATCTTCATCGAGAATGGAAGCCTTGAGAAATTTGGCACGCGTTTCCGCTGCTCGTTCCTCGGCTAGCAATTCTCCCATAGATTTTTCATGAGGATGAATGATGGAATACTGTGGGGGTTGGACATTGTCAAAACCGGAAGTATTAAACCAAGGATATGGTTCTTGATTCCTCGGCTGACATTGATTATCGTCATGAGGACCCCCACAATTTGCATAAGGAATATTCTAAGCATTTTTGCAACGATGTATCATTGAAATTATGATAGCAAGGTTCTTGCTCAAATGAATTCTGAGGAGGGTGGCTGAAATCGTTTTGAAAATAAATAAATGTATTTTCGATTTTAGAAGTGCAACATATGCAAAGTCCATGAGTAAACTCACATTCTTTGCAAAAAACATCGTTCACAAAGTGAATTATTTCCCAACGGATCTCCACAATTAAAGCAAAAATTTTGCTGATTGATTGGAGATGGCTGGGATTGTGGAGGGTAGTCGGAAAAACTACAACGATGCTCATCATCCATTGGATTAAATAATGATTTGCACCAATTGCACAATCCGTTTCTATAATCACTTTCATTCCGATCACTCAAACACTTGTAACAACGATGTTCATAATCCACTAGACCTTCACAATGAAAACAGCGATAGTCGGGTGACGACATAAGAATTAAACGGATATGAGGAATGAGAAGATAATAGAATTAAACGGATAGAGGGTGAGAGATAAAGAATTAAACGAATAAGAGGAATAAGAAGAATATTTTTGGATTTTTAGAAACATTTTGAAAAACACAAAAGAAAAAGGGAAAATAAATTTTGAAAATAAAATATTTTCGGGTTTTCATAAGAAAATATTTACGAAGAAAACGATAACTTCTCGAGAGAAGGGTCTTCAAAACACGCATCGAACAAATGAGAATCAAAAATTCGCTTCAACCTTCCCTGGCAGCGGAGCCAAAAATTGATTCGATGGAATCAACACGTATTTTTCTCCAAGGAAACACAAGCGAAGTATGTGTAACCCGGGTCGTTATCCCCAACGAAGGTTTGAATGGAATTTGTGATTCGGTTCGTGATTGTGTGTGATGAATAGTGAAAGAGATGGATTTTTGGGTTTCTAAGCTAAGGTTGATGAACATAAATTAAAAACGACTTAAAAGGTAAGGAAAACAATAATCTAAAGTGATCGTGATTAAAAACGTAAATGAAATATGCAAACGCGTTTAAACCGGTAAAACCCGAGCCTAAACGTCAAATCTAAGAAATACTAACTCTACGAGTGCCAAATTAATTTTTCTAATTCCTATTTAATAAAAGAAAATTTTGAAAAAAATAATTATATTTTTCTGATTATTATTTAATTTATTACGAATTAAAAACTACTTTAAACTAATTAAATGATTAAAAATAGTAAAAATATTTGGAAAAATCTAAAACTTTGCTGGAAAATACTTTAAAGTACACTGAAGCTAGGAAAAATAAAAAGACAGATTCAGCTTATTGGAACAAGCTGATAATAAGCCAACACTTTAAATAAGCTAAAAGAAAATAAAACTGGTTAAAAGAATTAAAGTAGCATGGTTTAACACAAAAGACCCAAGGGCAGTATTGGTTAAGCGTGGTGTGTTGTGTGTTTGAGCAAGAGGTCCAGGGTTCGAATCCCTGGACTCTCTTTTTAATAAATCTAATTTTTTTTTCTTTGCTAAAACTCAACAAGCACATCAACATAAGCAATATCTGTAAAAACAACTTTATTTAAAAGCTATGAAAAGCTCAGAATAAGCAATGGAAACAGATCAGTGAGCTTATAACAAGAAATAAAACTAAGGTTGAGAATTACCAATCTAATAAGCCAATATAAGCTAACCTAATACTTAAACAAGCTGAAAGGGGCCTAAGGGTAAACTGAATAAGCAGAAACCAAAGAAATAAGCCAGAATAAGCAAATGAGATCAAGGCAATGGGCTTAAAAGGAAAAACATGCAAAAGGAAATAAGCACTGGACTGATAAGCTGAATTTTAAGCTATGTTCAACTGGAATAAGCTGAGTCTAACTGAACACAATCCAAATCAACCAAAAATCTCATAATAAACCATAATCTAAAACCATTAAGCACTAAAAATCAATTAAAAACACTAGAGTCTGCTGTGATCAGTAGGTGCAGGGCAAAATGAGCGCTTTTCAAGCTGCTCAAAAGCTACCATAAGCTAATACTAAAAATCTAAAAAAAATGGGAATGACAAGTTAAGCTAGCCAACTATATCTGTGAAAAGATTCAGCCAATATCAACTTATATTTAAGAGATTAAAAATCGAAGAAAATTGCTGAAAACAGCAAAATCTAAAAACTTTAGTCTGCTATAACTACTTGGACTAAATTTTGCCAATCTTAAACTAAGGCCTTAAGGGAATTTATCGCTACTTAATTCTGACTTAATGAACTAAAAAAAAATAGTAAAAGCTAACATCAAAATAGCTTATAGCAATAATAAGCTAATTTGACAGTTACATACCTTATCTCAAAATCAATGAGCTTAAAACTTCAATACACTTCAAATCAGCTTAACTTAATCCAACATAGGCTCATCCAAGTCATATCAAACCTTATCAACCTTGACCCATTGAAAAATGAACAGTGGGTCATGGTTTGACCCGTTTTGACCTGCTATCCCAAACACCCTTGTATATGACTGACTTTGAAATTTAAACTTGAACTAGACCAAATTAAGCTGTGAAACCTAAAACTGATGAATGTCTAATTGAATTGAAACTTAAAAAAGCAATAAGTAACCAAAATAAGGACTGAATTAAGCTGAATAAGCTAAGGCTGACTAAGGTTGACTTTTTTGACTATTTTTGACTTTATTGAATTAGGACTTAATTAACCTGAATTAACTTTAAAAAATGCTATAATAAGCTTATACAAGCTTAATGAAACAATGATTAGAGCTTGGTATACATTTGACAATCACTAACTTTAAATTTGAATTAACTGAAATAAGGGGAAACATGAAATTTAATTAAACTTTGAAATTGGAACAAATTCTGATTAAAATAAGAACAAATAAGATTAAAATAGCTTGAATTACATTTAAGAACTGAAATTGAAACTGAAAAACTATTAAAATTACAAATACGACTCTTAAAATTATTCTACTCCTAGTTATCTTTTCTCTGTGTGAATGAAGTGAGTTTTATATCACTCCAAAGCTTCCCCTTGTGTCTCTGAATATTTCCCAGCTGTTAGATAACTCTGAATCAATCTCAATCGTACATCATATTTTTGGCGGGAAAAATGGGAAATGGGATTTGAGCAAGGACTAAGCACGTGGGATTGTACTAGCTAAGTGAGGGGAGGGTTGGAGTGTGTAGGTGAAAAGAGGGGACAAAATTGGTCTGGGGAGACATGGAGCAGAAGCATGGGGAATGAGGAGAGGCATGGTTTAGGCGGCAAAAAAAAGGTTTGGGAAGAAGAGATTGACCAGGTCAACCTGGTTTTGACTATTCTTTTTACCGGGTTTGGGTTGGGTTTTTTATTTGGGCTTTATGTGTGGTGGGTTGGGTTTAGTTAAGGGTTTGGTTAAGTTTTAACTTTAGGATTGGAAATGGATTTGATTTAAGTTAAAGGACCAATGTTGCCAATTGTGAAAATTCAGGGACCAATCTTGTAATTTTTGCAAAATACTTCCAAGGGCCCATTCTGACAATTTGAACATAAATGTGGTCCACCCTCGTAAATTCCTTTCCCGGCTCCGGCTTTTTGAACTTTTTCCAATCTTGTGCTCTGTTTTGTCCGTTTTTGCCCCGTTTTTAATCCTTTTTTACCTGAAACACATAAAAACACAAACAAAGAATATTTGCAACAATATTTGATCTATTTGGGTATTTTTGGTCATTTTTGTGTCTTTTATGGGTATAAAATGATGAGTATTTACACACTCATCATTGATCAAGGGTATTTTGGAAAGTATCTCTAGAAGGATGTGGTTGCACTATACAATGACCAGTTTGATCTTCAAGAAGAATTATGTGTTTACTGTGATCAACAAATATTGGCCGTGCTGCTGTCAATAACAGCAAAAAATATAAAAATAAAATTAAAAAAAAATTAAAAAAAAAAGACTAATGTAAAAGTTTTTTTTGTATGAAATGCATTTATTCAAGGGGTTGTTTGTTACAATAATAGTTAAACTTCTTTCTAATAGACCGCATTACTTTACCTTGATGTCTATCATCAGGTAAATCGTTTTGCCTCACTGCTGAAGCACTTTGGAAATTGGCATTGGCAACAGGGTTACGACTACTGCTTATCATGTTGTGGTCTTCATTTTTGCGGCCTTTCACATTTTTGCATGCAGCTGCTGGTGCATTTTTAAAAACATATATGAATATAAGGATTTTCAGTACTCTTTATAACCGTAAGCATAAAAGGTGTGCTAAACCAAATTAAGTTGCTTAAATTACCTCGGGTAAGCCGGTGTTGACTAAAGAAATTGGGCAATGATGTAGCCGCCTGGCTCACAGCAACCGTTTGGTCCATGCTAAGGTTACGGTCTGCCATGCTCAAATTCTCTAAATGAAAATCACCTTGAGAAAAATCATAAAAACAATCAGTAAAGTGACTTGAACATGTCATAAAAAGGTCAACCAAAAAGCATATAGAACATGAATAATGAACTAACCGCTGGATGAACCAAAGGTTGATCTATGCCGAGTATCATCGCGTGGTAAACACCGTGGGCGCACATCCCTTACAGCTAGTTCATTGTTTCCTCTGTTTCTTTTTTTTTTTTTTTTTGTCTATTGTTATTTATAGAAGGTGATTCAGGCCGAACCTGTGTGTGTATTCCTGCTGTTAACAAAAAAACAATTTGAATCTAACATTCTCTTAAAATATCAGACAATAAATGACAACGTCATTTTAAGGTATGATTGTCTCTAAAGGCAATTCACAGACTTACATTGAGGTATATGACACAATAATTATTGTGGAATAGGAAAGACAGGTTGATCAAGGGTATTTGGGAAAGTACCCTTAGCAGCATGTTGTTGCATTATACAATAAGCAGTTTGATCTCCAGGCGACTGAATTTGTTTACTGTGGTCAACAAATATTCTAACGCCTCCTGCCAATAACAGAAAAAGATCAGGATGGTAACTGTGGAACGTTATTGTTCGAAGTTCAAACACTTGGGATATGAATCTTAGTAATGTGTTTGAGAGATATTTATGTATTGAATGTGTTTAGCATGCGGAATCTACTACAACACACTTTAAAAGGACACAAGGTGGTGAGTTTAAGTAAACGTGAGAATGCAATGAACAAATAACACAACTTTGGTTAACACAAAACGATTCAATATTATTGATGAAATAATACGGATGATCTAAATATCACCAGGATTACAAAGTAATCTTGAATCTTTGATTGTAAAGGATTTGTGATTTGAAGTAACTAAGTTACTTGAGAGATAGTTTGTTTTTGGTTATTGGTTGTGAAAGATGCATGCATGAAGTAGTGACTAAGATATCCTTTTATAAGATAAGGATATCTTATTACATGTTGTCAAGTGGAAGAGTATTATACTATACTTTGACTATTATGTGCGCCTACAATTAAATACAACTACCCATGTACAACTCTGATAATATTCCTCTGTCACCACAGAAGACTAATCTACTTCTACATAACGTATAACAATGTACAAAGACTAATAATTCAACTAAATATCTTTTACAAAATATCTAATCGACTTGACATAAGCTTGGCAGGCTCTTCATCAACCAGCAGTACCTTCTACCCAGAAGGTACTGGTAGAACATCTTCATACTTGTTCAAAATCAACTAGCAGGCTCTTCTCATCATTGGCAGGCTCTTTGACTTTGATCATTTTATTCCCAACAATCCTCCCCTAAACTTGTTATTTCCATTAAAATACACAAGTTTCTGATGAATAAAATACATACCTTGAGGATTTGAGAGAACTCTTCCAAAAACCTTTACTTTCTATCCTTCCTTTTTCTTTCATATTGCTCAGATATGCTCCTCAGCAAACTCTGAACAATTTCTGAGTTTTCTTCATCCTTGTCACACCTTAATCTATTGGAGATCATAGCTTTAAGCACTTCATAGCTAAGTGGATACTCTTTCTCAGCTAACATAAAGAGTTCTATCCCACTCTGTGTGAAAAGGTGATGAATATTGCTATGGCTTAGAAATTCCCAAGTTGTTGAAGGATCATAATAGGGAAATTTCCAATGAACATCTTTGGGATCAGGATCAAACATCCTATTGAATTCTACCCAAAGTTCTTGTTCCTTAGCATCTGTACTAGAAGTTGTGTCTAGCCTAATCTGCACTAGATTCCACAATTCTTCCAAATCTGCTCTATCAGATGCTCTAACTAAATTTTCAAAATTCTTGAAGATAGCAGACTGTCCCCCAACCCTTGATATTTTCCATGACTTACCAAATCTATCATGGTGTATTTCCCAATCAATTATAGGGTGTCTAGACCTAATTGGATCAGCATGTATGATAGTAGGTAAAGTAATCAACATTTTACTTACTTGCTCTGTGTCCAATTTTGCTACTTCTTTCTTCTGAGCATCTTTCTTCTTCATTGAGGGGTGTACATCAGATGGAACATTATAGTAAAGACTCTTGTAGGCTTGAAGATATAAAAAGAAGATTTCATCAGCAGATTTCTTCTTAAGTTGATAATCAGTCCAATTTGCCTGATTCTTCAAAAAAAATTTCATAAAGATTGTTTGATCTTTGTTAGTTTGGCCCACTTTAAAACCTCTCTTCTGACTTTCCTTCATCTTCTCAAAAATGTCAGCCAAAGCTGCTTCTTTGTATTTCTTGTTGATGAAAGATTCAAGTGCTTCAGTCTTCTCATCAGAATTGAGTGTCTTGTCATTTACTATATTTGCTGCATGACCTTTCACAATTGGATCATTATTGATAATCCATAACATCTGTGCATCAAAGGTCTCTTGAGCAATTTGAGTATCAAGAAGATCTTGAGCAGCATCTTCAGTATCTTTCTGCTCTTTCATTGCTGCAAGCATTCTTGAAGCTTCAAGTGCTTCTAGCTCTTCTTGTTGAACCCTTTTGGCCTCTTCTTCTCCTAAAGCCATCTGAATTTGCTGAGTTCTTTTCAACTTCTTGGACTTTGGCTCATCTTCAATCATAATACCTTTGCCCTTATCCTTTGGAGTTGAATCTTGTGATGGAGCAGAAGATTGCTCATCAGCAATTAAAACCCTCTTTCTCTTGTACACTCTCTCAGCAGACCCTTTATACCCCATAGCCAATATCCTTTCTCTCCTAGCAGACTCTTCTTCTGCCCTAGCAGGCTCTTGCCCTGCTCCAACAGGCTCTTTCCCTGCTCCAACAGGCTCTTGCCCTGCTCCAACAGGCTCTTCATCATAAACTTGAGTTCCATCATGGAATTCAAATTGAGCCTGTTCCTCCTCTTCATCCTCATCTTCAGCCCTATCCTTCCTCCCCTTTTTGGAAGAGTGATCTATCCTATCAGCATATGACTGTGAAGAACTAGATAAAATAACCTTTGCAGACTTTTTACCCTGTAACTTCTTCACTTCACCCTCCAATTTCTTGACCCTCTTGACCAATTTGATGTTGATCTTAGAAAACCTTTCATTTTGACTTTTGAGAGCATTCTCTAAGAACTTCACCTTGTCTTTCAGTTCTTGCATTGTCTGAGGTGATTGAGTTTGTGATATATGATGTGGTGATGGTGGTGGTGTTGCTGATGGTACTGGAGATGGTATTGGTGATTGTTGATGTGTTTGTGAAATGAAACCATGTGAAGAACTAGATGATGGTGTATCAGCAGATGGTGTGGGTTCTTCTGGATGTTGTGGTACCATTTCATCAAAAAGTGGAATTTCCTCCCCTCTAAAACCAATTCTCATATTTGAAAATACTTTGTGAGAAAGTTTTGGTGTGTCATAAATTGAGTCTGTAGGAAGTAACAAATGTTTTAATTTTCCAATGATGCACCCAATAAATCTTGGATACATCAAAAACTTTGTTTCACTTTTCACATTTTTAAGCAATCCTTCAAAAATATGTTTTGAAAAGTTGTATTTTCTGTTTGTGGCTAAGCAAATGAGAGCAGAAGCCATGTTTCCACTAAATTGCTCCCAAGAGGTTTTCTTCTGGCTCAAACAGTGAAGGATTGTGTGAATCAAAAATCTCCATTGTGGAGTAAGATGCTTTTTCAGAAAAGTAAGTTTGTTAGACTCAGCATGATACCCCATTCTTTGTAAATTTTCAAAAATTTCAGTATCTGGTAATTGACTAATACCATCAGAATCATCCAAATGAAGATGTCTTCTTATGGATGACTCAGTAAGAGTCAAATGCTTACCATCCACTTTGGCCTTAATTCTTTGTTCCCCATTTTCAGAAGTTTTAATTTTAGCAGATTGCCAAAACTGCAAAATTTGATTTTCATAAATAGTGGGATTGACTAGCAAAGCAAACCTGATATAGTAGTTGTTTAAAAAGTCCACTACTTGATGAAATGAGGCATTATCCTCTGACTTCTCCAAAAATGCTAACTGATTGTGACGTTGGACAAAATCTAGAACAACTGTGGAAGCCATAATGAAAATTTTGAATATGATGGTGGGATTTGTTGGTAGTACTGGTAGAAGATGAAAGGTGTATGTGAATTATGATAGTGACTGATGAAAGAAGATATGAGAGAATTACTTTTAACCGAAAATAAGAAAGATTAAAATAAGTAAATGAAAAGGCGGTTAAAAAGATCTTTTATATGTAAAATATAATATAATATAATCATCAGTGAATTACATAACTACCCCAACGGCTAATTTTAACTACCAGGCCTAATGGCTAAAACTTTTTCTGACAGGCTCAACGGCTATATAGCAGTACCTTTTTATACTAGCAGTACCAATTTTGAACTACCAGTACCTTTGAAAGTTTTATAAAAATCCCTTATAGTTTTTAGCAAACTACCAGCTATCAACGGATTTGAGTTGTCTTTACCAAAAGCCGTTTGCTTAAGGACTAGCTAACTATTTACAATTAAGTATGGTTAGTTAACAACCATATAGTTTTTGGTAAACTATCAACCATCAACGGATTTGATTTGTCTTTACCAAAAGCCGTTTGCTTAAGGACTAGCCAACTCTTAAGTTTGTGAAAACTTGGTGAGCTGAATACCAAAAGCCAGGATGGCCCAAAGATGGTGCAATTTCCTTGGATGGAGGAAATTTAGAAAGGCAATGATGCTGTGTATCTTGGATGATTGGTTCAACAAGTGAAATCATCTAATGTCATGCCTTTGAGTTGAAACCTTTCTTAGTTTGATCTAGATAGAACTTTCTCCTTTGAGAAATGCTTCATCCCTTCTAGATATGTGATCTAACTCTATCTTTTTCAACTCTGCATCATCTTGTATGCTTTTGTCTTTTCTTTCACTAATTGGTTTTTCTTCCATTCTGGGCTATTAATTCCTCCCCTGAGATTGTTATCTCTCCTGAAATGAATTTAATTTTTGTTGCACCTTTTTTATTGGAAGAACTCTTGTTTTGTTATCAACCTGAAATGTGTCAGTTGCAAACCAAAAGAACAAGATGCAAAGCACTTGATCTATAGCATTTTAAACATTCAAGCCTTTATATGAACAAAACATAGCAATTTTGTATCAGCAGGACCAATTATGAACTAACAGGACCTTTTAACTAACTAGCAGTACCATGTTTAAAATCCAATACCAGTTAATTTTATGAACAAAAACACATGTTTTTCAAAGATTTATCATTCCAATACCTCCTACAAGATATTTGAATCTACCTAAATCAAAAGCTTTGGTGAGAAGGTCTGCATAATTCTTTTCAGAATCAATTTTAACTACTTGAATTAACCTCTTCTCATTGCAATCCCTTATGAAATGGTGTCTGATTTCAATATGTTTTGTTTTTGAGTGTTGAACTGGGTTTTTAATGATACAAATAGTACTGCTATTGTCAATATAAATAATGGTGTTAAGAAAATTGTACCCATAGTCAAGCAATTGATTTTGGATCCAAAGAACTTGCCCACAACAACTTGCACCAGCAACATATTCTGCTTCAGTTGTAGAATTGGCCACCATTGTTTGTTTCTTGCATTGCCAAGAGATTAGTCTGCAACCAAGAAATTGACATCCACCAGTTGTGGATTTTCTGTCTAGTGTTGCACCAGCATAGTCACTATCCGAATAAGCCACCAATTCAAAAGATGATTCCCTTGGATACCAAAGACCCAACCTAGGTTGACCCTTAAGATATCTAAAGATTCTTTTGACTGCTGTGAGATGAGAGATCTTGGGATGTATTTGAAACCTTGCACACACACATACTGAGAACATGATATCAGGTCTTGATGATGTAAGATACATCAAGGACCCAATCATAGATCTATAATTGTGCAAATCCATATCTTCTCCTTCAGCATCCTTGAGTAGCCCTTTGTCTGGATCCATTGGTGTACTTGCAACCTTAGAATCAGCAAAATTAAATTTTCTTAGGATCTCTGCTACATACTTATCTTGGTTGATAAATATGCCTTCATTGGATTGTTTCACTTGGAGACCCAAAAAGAAAGTAAGTTCCCCCATGGAACTCATTTCAAACTTACTATGCATAAGTTTTTCAAATTCTACACACAAGTCTTGGTTTGTTGATCCAAAGATTATGTCATCAACATAAATCTGCACTAGCAAGATGTGTTTCTTTGTTCTTTTGATAAACAAAGTTGGATCAATCCTGCCTCTTTGGAATCCACTTTCTAGTAGAAAACAAGCCAATGTTTCATACCATGCCCTTGGAGCTTGGTGTAGACCATACAAAGCCTTGGTAACCTTGTAAACTTTGTCTGGATACTCAGCATCAATGAAGCCTGGAGGTTGAGACACATATACTGGTTCTTCAATCTCACCATATAAAAATGCACTCTTAACATCCATTTGATAGACAGTGAAGCCTATGAATGAAGCATAAGCCAAGAATAGCCTAATTGCTTCAAGTATTGCAACTGGAGCAAACACTTCTTCATAATCTACCCCTTCTTCTTGAGTATATCCTTGTGCTACCAATCTAGCCTTGTTTCTGATCACTATACCCCTTTCATCTTTCTTGTTTCTGAACACCCATTTGGTTCCAATTGCCCTATGACCTTTAGGCAAATCAACCAATATCCAAACCTTCTGAATCTTGAATTGGAGAAGCTCTTCTTGCATTGCTTCCACCCAACTTGCATCATCCAAAGCTTTGTTTATGTTTTTGGGTTCAGCCTGAGATAGAAAACATGAAAACAAGCATATATTGGAACTATCATTATTCTTTTCTTTATAAATAGAGGAGATAAACCCTTCTTCATCTGGAGATAAGACTTGAGATAAACCAACTTGAGATCTTGTTCTAACACCAGAAGTTATGCTTCCAATCACATCATCAGTTGAGTGATCTTTGAGAATTCTAGTGTTTGGTGTTTTAGGAACTTCATATGTAGTTGGAAGATTGCTAATCCCAACTTCTTCTTGAAAAGAATCATCTATTTGAACATTCAATGGCTCAGCAGTACCAATACTTGAACTGGCAGGACCATCTGAAGAACTAGCAGTACCATTGTCATTAGCACCACTTTCTTGATTCTCTTGATTCTGAGTTCCTTGATCTTCTTCATTACCCTCATTTATTGTGTTTGAAGGTTCTTCTTGACTTGAAGATAGATCCATACTTTTCCAAATTGGCATCCAGATGTAATCTTGATCTTTAGGAGTTTCAACATTGTCTTCAGAACCTGCATTTTCATTAGCATTTGTACCTGTAACAGGCACATAATTCATAGATTCTGAAAGCCTATCAACATCAAACATCCAATCTGGTCCAACTCCTTTCACATTTGTAAGTTTCTCTTGAAACTCTATGTGAAGATTTTCTTCTACTAGCCTAGTGCAAGTGTTAAACACTCTGTAGGCCTTACTCTGCAAGGAATACCCTATCAAATAGCCAACATCTGCTTTTCCATCAAATTTGCCTAAATGATCTTTGGTATTGAGAATAGTGACATGACAACCAAAAGGTCTCATAAAACTTAAAGATGGTTTTCTACCAAAGAAAAGTTCATAAGGTGTTTTTCTATGTGGTTTTGTCACAAGAACCCTGTTTTGTACATAACAAGCAGTACCAACTGCTTCAGCCCAAAATGAAATAGGCAACTTAGAGTCTACTAACATTGTTCTAGCAGCCTCTATAAGTGTTCTATTCTTTCTTTCTGCTACTCCATTTTGCTGAGGTGTTCTAGCTACACTAAACTCTCTTTTTATGCCTTTTTCCTTGCAAAAGTCATCCATAACTCTATTCTTGAACTCTGTCCCATTTTCACACCTGATGATCTTAACCTTCTTATCAGATTGGTTTTCTACCTCAGTGATATAGGTTTTAAGTATCTCACTAGTTTCATGTTTAGATCTTAAAAAGAAAACCCATGAAAATCTGCTATAATCATCAGTAACAACTAGACAATATCTTTTTCCATTCAAGCTGCACACATTAGTAGGACCAAAGAGATCCATATGAAGCATATGTAAAGCCTGAGTAATAGAGTTTTGGGTCTTGGGCTTACAAGAAGCTCTATGTTGTTTGCCTTTTAGGCAGTCAACACAAGTTTGGTCGTTTTGGAAAATCTTTTTGGGTAAACCTCTTACTAAATCATATTTTGCAATAGTGTTGATTGTTTTAAAGTTTACATGACCAAGCCTTCTATGCCAAAGCATTGATTCATCCAATGAGGCCTTTGCTACCAAACAAGTCAAACCTTCCTTGGGATCAATGTTCTTTAAATTGACACTATACATATTGTTCCTTTTTAGGATTTTAAGAAGGATCTGACTCTCATCAGGCATCTTAAAATCAGAAGAAAGAACCATACATTCATTGTCAGTAAATAGAACATTGTTCTTTTTGTCACACATTTGTGAGACACTAAGAAGATTAAACTAAAGTTCTTTCACAAAATACACATTTTCAAAATCTAGTTTACTGGTTTTGATAGTACCTTTACCAGTGATCTTTCCTTTTATTCCACCCCCAAAGGTAACATATCCTCCATCAAATGTTTTAAAGTCTGAGAGGAATGACATGTTGCCTGTCATGTGCCTTGAACATCCACTATCAACATATCCTTGATCTTCAATATCAGATGAATGTTCCTGCACATGAATAAACATATTAGTTTCCTTGGGGTACCTAAGCCATGACAGACTTGGGTTTGCCTCTTGCATCAATGAAATCAAACCTTTTCAGGATTGTTGATGCACCTTTTGATTGGATTGGTTTCCAAATCCAACATGCTGAGGACTTAACAGCACTTTCCCTTCTAATCCATTGTGTGGTCTTTGGTCTATCAGTACCAATTTTGGCAATACCAAATTTGGCAGTACCATTTGGTCTAGCAGGACCTTTTGGTCTAGCAGGACCTTTGGTTTTTGGTGTCCAAATTTTTGTTTTAACCACATTTATCTTTTGAATAGGACTTTTCTCAACTTTTGGTACACTTTTGAAAGTGTTTCTTGTACCCTTTTCAGTTGGTTTTGTAATAGCAGGCTTATGTTGTCTAACAGTATGTTTAATATTTGTGGTGTTAGCAAAACTTTTTCTGGGGTGAGTAACATTTGTTTTAGACTTTGATTTACTCCCAGAAACCCATTTATTACAATAAGCATGAAGATGATTAAAGCTACCACAATAATAACAAGCCTTATTGAACATAACAAAGTCATCACCTAATTGTTGTGACTTAAGGTTGTTCCAATTTCTTTGGCTTCCCCTAGGTTTGTTATTACATTTTTCACAACTTTCAACTGTCTTCAAAACAGTTTTAGTCTTAGCTTTAACTTCTACTTTCTTAGGACTAGTTGGTCCTACTTTGATTCCTTTGATAGGAATAGTCTGATCTTCATCATCATCAGATACCCAATCCTTAATAATTAGGACATCTGGTCTCTTATCAGTGAGCACCTTAGAGAGTGGAACATTCTTAGCACTCTCAGAAGGTTCACTTATCACTACAGGTTTAGCCAATGGTTTGTTAACAAATTCATGTAAACCTGATACAGCAAGATCACTACCTTGGGGACATGGAATTCCTCTATAAGGAGGTGGACATTCATTGTATCCTATCCCTGATTTTATTATTTTATTCATCTGATTCTCTACTATGCTCCGAGTACACTCAGAAGCTAGTTCCAATTTAGTAATAGTCAGTTGAATATTATCTCTAGCCAATGTCACTTTAGTGCACTCAGTCCTTAACATTTCAATTTCTGTATCTTTCAAAAATATTTGTCTATTAAGAGCACCTTTAGCATCAGAAAATGTGAGTTCATTTTCTCTATAGTGAATGATTTGTTTTTCTAGCTTGGACATACCACACTTATGGTCAAATAAGGTTTGATTGGTTTTTCTATGTTCTAAAATTTCTGTATCATAAGCTTTACTTATGATTTCTAATTCTTTAAGAGATTCACAATTATTAGAACATTTGATAGTTTGTACCTCAGGAGTGGAGAATGCCATCAAAGCCAATTCATCAGAAGTTGACTCATCTTCACCCATGAAACTCCAATCAAAACCCATGCCATCTATAGCAACCATTGCTTTTGGTTCAGCAACTTCAACAACCTTACTCTTGCTTTCAAAGTTTCCTTTCTTCTCAAAGCTTTCTTTATTTCTGTTGTCAAACCCTCTACCCTTGTTATCCTGCTTCTTAGGTCTTCTACACTCTCTAGAGTAGTGACCTTTCATGTGGCAGTTGTAACACTCCACCTTTGACTTATCATAGCCAGCAGGCTCATTTCCATCTATCAGAATCTTCTTGCCAGTCCTCATCATCAACTTCTTGGCTCTAATGCTTAAAAGTGAAAGTTGCCACTTTATGTCCATTTCTTCAAGATCATCAGGATGAATCTCTTGAAGGTCTTCAAATGATAATACGGACCCATTGTGCTGAGATGTAAGAAAAGCACACCCAATTGTTTCATCTAATATGGATTTGGTACTACCAGAAGTACTAGAAGTACCAAAGGTTGTATTGGCAGTACCTTCTTCTCTGCTAACTTGTTCTTCATTATCAACCTTTGAGATGCTTGGGGATGAAACAAAAGCCATATTTCCTGAACTTGACCCAGTAGTCTTCTTTACTTCATGCTCTACTATTTTGAAATTATTGTAGAGATCATTGAGACTCATCTGGTCAATATCTGACTTGTTCTTCCATACAATGACATGCATAGACCATTCTGAAGGTAAACTTCTAAGAAATTTAGAGTTTAGGTCTTCTTGAGTTATCATCACTTCATGGATGGCTAACTGACTTGCATGCTTCTGAAGTCTATTGAACATACTGTCCAAAGACTCATTGGTTGTGGCTGTGAAGTTCTCAAATTGTTGTTTGAGAAGTGTTTTCTGTGTTTTCTTGGTAGCATCATTACCACCAAACCTAGCCACAATTGCTTCAAAAAGGGTTTTGGCATCTTTGTATTTGTTAAAGATCAGAAGTTGATCATTTGGAATAGTCATCAGTAACATACTCCTTGCCTTTAGATCATTTCTCTTCTGAACTTTTTCATCTGCATTTGATGGTTGTTCTTGTATTCTTGTTACAAGAGCATCATTTACTGTTGTAGTGGTGATTTGGGGTTTAAATGAATTGCCTTGTTCAATTATCTCCCAAAGTGCATAGTCCTGCACTTGAAAGTATTGTTCAACCCTTAGTCTCCACATTTCAAACTCGTTTTGCTTGAGTAATGGAAGTTTAGCTGCAACATTGGTTTGAATATGTTCAACATCCATTTTTCTTTTAAATTAGTAAATATCAAGCCTAGCTCTGATACCACTTGTGGAACGTTATTGTTCGAAGTTCAAACACTTGGGATATGAATCTTAGTAATGTGTTTGAGAGATATTTATGTATTGAATGTGTTTAGCATGCGGAATCTACTACAACACACTTTAAAAGGACACAAGGTGGTGAGTTTAAGTAAACGTGAGAATGCAATGAACAAATAACACAACTTTGGTTAACACAAAACGATTCAATATTATTGATGAAATAATACGGATGATCTAAATATCACCAGGATTACAAAGTAATCTTGAATCTTTGATTGTAAAGGATTTGTGATTTGAAGTAACTAAGTTACTTGAGAGATAGTTTGTTTTTGGTTATTGGTTGTGAAAGATGCATGCATGAAGTAGTGACTAAGATATCCTTTTATAAGATAAGGATATCTTATTACATGTTGTCAAGTGGAAGAGTATTATACTATACTTTGACTATTATGTGCGCCTACAATTAAATACAACTACCCATGTACAACTCTAATAATATTCCTCTGTCACCATAGAAGACTAATCTACTTCTACATAACGTATAACAATGTACAAAGACTAATAATTCAACTAAATATCTTTTACAAAATATCTAATCGACTTGACATAAGCTTGGCAGGCTCTTCATCAACCAGCAGTACCTTCTACCCAGAAGGTACTGGTAGAACATCTTCATACTTGCTCAAAATCAACTAGCAGGCTCTTCTCATCATTGGCAGGCTCTTTGACTTTGATCATTTTATTCCCAACAGATCAGGATGGTAACTGTTCTTTGTATGAAATAAATCTATTGAAGGATATGTTTTACATAGTAACACCAAAACTGCTTTATAATAGACCCTATTACTTTACCTTGAGGCATGTTATCAAGAAAATCATTTTTGGCAACTGTTGTGTAGTCAACTAAGGCACTCTGGAAACTGTTGCTGCCAACAGGGTAGGCGTTGGTGTTCAGGCGTTCAGTGCCAAAAAAATTTTCCAATGGTACACCCGACTGGCTTACACCAACCATTTGACCCGTAGCAAGCTGGCGGTCTTTAATGGTCAAATTCTCTACATTGAAATTGTTAGTAAAAAAAATAATAAAAATAATTAGTATCACCATGTCATAAAAAGGAGCAATCATAAGCAAATGGAACATGAATAATGAACTAACCGTTGGACAAACCAAAGGCTGATGAAAGCCGATTAGCATCACCAGTAATGTCATCTTCAATCTCATTGTTCGCAGAGGAATGTATAGTGGCGGGATTTATTATTTTTGGATTTTTAGGCACTCGAGTTTTGATATTTTTAACATCAATTTTAAAGCTTTGTTTCATGATTAGAATAAGCAACACCAAGACGAATGAGCCAAACGAAGAAAGTTAACCAAATAACTATGACTAACAGTTTGTAATTAGTTATTATGAGCAATAAACACATTTTCAAAGGATAGTATACAAAGAGAGGGAACAAAAGAGGGGGAAAATCAAAAGCTAATAAAAAACAACAACTAAACAAAACATACAAACTTTCTAGTCTAACAACCCCACAACTAAGCAAAGCATCATACAAACTTTCTAGTCTAACAACCCCACAACTAAGCAAAGCATATCATATCCTAAATAAACCCCTAACAACAGACAAACCACTAAATATAGTGCAACAAAGTTTGTAATTTGCTAATCCTAAAACAATAACCCTAACAAAACCCTAAAGGAATTAAATGCAACAGCTGGAATTAAATGAGGCATAACAACAAGAAATCATTAAATATCACATGAGCAAATGATTTTAAGGGTGTACATGCAATCAATAATCTGACCTACCTTTCTGATTGAAAAAAGAGGATTCCGGATAATTTTAGATCCCAAACTTGTGGGTATAACTAATGGGATACTGTATAAAAAACAAATGGCATAATAACAGCCACAAAACAAATAAAATATTGGGTTTACCATTGCATCTCCTGTTCATCCCCTCACAGGCAACTGTAGCTGGGAGTGGGCGGGTCGAACGGAATTTTATAGCCATCGGGTTTTGGTGGCGGAGGACAATGGTTCTCATCTAAAAGAAGAAAGGGTATTGTGAGTGAGGATGAACAGTCCGAATCCCCAACTTATAAGCCGGGTCACGCATGGAGCGGGTTGGAGTAGCAAACATGTTAAATCAATCCCGGCAAATGTTATATAGTTATAATACTCTTTCTAGCTATATGAATAGGTAAGATGGGTTGAACTGTTGAAGTTCACTCAAAGTGTATTTCATAAGCATGCAACCTTCTAACTTTTTTCATTTAATTTCTTAGACTATTATTTTACTAATATTAAATCTGTAACCGCAATTAATGCATCAACTATTTATAAAAAAACTGAAAATGGGGAAGGAGTGTTTCGTGTCAATTTTTCGAGCCAAAAAAGCTAGCAAATGGAAGGTCATCCATCTCTTTATCCAGAAAAGTTATTAGTACTCAGGGCATACATTTACTTATTATTATTAGTTCGATCATGTGATTGCATTATTTAAGTAACTAAAATGATCATGGACTTATATTTTTTTATAAGGGTAATAGTTTTTCCATACGAGAGGGTTCACCCGCAACTTTTTTTTTTCTTATGCGTGCAGGGTTGTAGTAGATAACGGGGTTTTGACAGCGAAAAACTAGAATATTTATTGCCTTTTTTGCAGCACAATTTTTTTGGCATCTTATTGAATCTTGGGTCATTTAGCTTCTCTAAAGTAAAACCAAACATTGTGTAGCTCTTTTAAATTATTCTTTGTTTATAATTTAAAAGTGATAATTAATATCGATTTTCACTTTTCTTCTTTAGACAAAACAGCCACGTGTACCTTGATTGAAAACATAAAACAGATCATAGGTTATGAAATGTAGTGAAACTGTTGACGTTAATATAATTTAGTTATGAATTTTGTAAGTAAACTGGCTCCTCTGCAACTCGCGGCCCCCAACTTACTTGTTTGATACAAGTGACACTTAATTGATTTATCATTTGTATATTATACTTTATTAATTTTATAGCTTGATTATCACAAGTGATAATACACCAAAATGAAGAAAATATTCAAGTCACATAAATGATGTTTATTTTATTGATTTATCACAATTAAAATTACACACATATATAATACAAGAATTAAATTTTGTTACTTTATCAACACTGATATTACTCATATGTAAAATACCAAAATGAATGTCATATTTCATTAATTTATCACACGTGATATCACTCATATGTAAAGCCGAAGAAAAGTGTTTTTCAGTTTGAGGCGATGTCGAAGCCGAATGTTGAGTCGGCGATAAAATATGACAAGTGATGTTTATTATTTCTTTCATATATACTTGTTAAAATACTAAATTCATTATCACATTTGGTAAGAATGTATATTTCATATTCTCAGTTTAGTATCACAATTGATAACACATATATGTAGAGAACCAAAACCATAATCATTAACATTTTATATGAAGTTGATTATCTTTTGTCATAATTCATGTTATTAGTTGGGTATTCTAATTGATAACACCTTTATTTTCAGAACATAGACTATTATCATTAGCATTTTATATTACCAACCAAAAGATTTCAGTACCAGTTGTAAAAACATAAATTCAAACATAACAACAAACACATATTAAGCCACATCATTGTATTTCACACTATTAGAAGCTATAAAATATGGTGATAAAACAAACATTAAATAGGATATCACAACAACTAAATAAACATTAACTATGTTTTTGAAATATCACAAGCGATATTAGTGTTTTTTCTTTTTGTTGAATCAGTGGTAGTGATTGAGGAACATGTGATATCACAGATGATATCATGTGATATCAAAGGTGATATCGTATCACCTGTGATATCATGTGTGATATCACAAGTATATAAGCTTCTTTAGTTTGTTTATAAAGATGTTGTGCATTCTTCAACCATAGCTTTTTTAGTTTGTTGATTCAACCATAGATATTTTCAAATCCAGCTATAAAACCTATCGAAACATGCACAATGTATCCATTAAATAGAAAAATCCACAACAAATCTAACAGAAGCGTCATAACATCTTTTGTTTTTAGTTAAACACCTTTTCTATCATCAGCTTCTTTTGGTAATTCATTTCATGAGAAGGATCTTTGCAGTGTATCTCATTCTTATGTTGTTAAGCTTTTGGAGTAACCTTTGATATCACAGGTGATATCATAAGTGTATCAAATCAGTGGTGATGATGGAGGAACCTGTGATATGACAGATGTTATCACCGGTGATATGAAAGGTGCTATCACCGGTGATATCACAGTTGATATCACATGTGATATCACATAGGATATCACCAGTGATATCGCAAATGATATCGCAAGTGTTTGAGCTTCTTCAATTTATTTTATGGATATGTTGTGCTTTCTTCAAACATAACTGTAACTTTTGACTGGGCCATTTTTTGCACCTGAACATCCGGACGAGGAAGATATGAAGCATTTTGTGGAAGAACAAAGAAAGACATGGATTATGGAAGTAACTAGAAAAGTGCATGTTAAGTGTTGTACACAATGATGCAGACTTATATGCTTTTGAGTTATTTGAATATATAGATATAACTAGACATAAATGATGTCTACTGGTCATTTTATTACTTTATCACATGTGAAATTACTCATATGTAGAATACCAGAATTAGTGTTACATCGTATTGCTTTATCATCTGTGATATTTGTAAAACCCTCATTTTCCATTCAGTTGAAATCCCTAAATTACCCCTCTAATTTGAATTTTACAAGAACTAAGTAAATTAATATAAGAATTATGAAATTTCCTAACCTAAGTTTATAATAAACTAATTAAATGAATATAAAATAACCTTGTAAATAAAACTACATAATCCCCAAACTAAACTAATATAAATAAAAATGACACAACATATTCTTTGTATCAAATTTCACACGTTTAAAAAGTTATATAAGGACTGAATTTAATTTAAAACCTATACATAATATTTTGGTAAACATAAAGGTCTAAATACACTTGTAAATTGAAAATCAAATTGGGCCTTGGGTTACCCCTAAAATCCGGCCCTATTCCCCCCCCCCCTTTCTTTTATACGGCATATCACACACACAAAAAAAAAAAAAAAAAAAAAAAAAAAAACCACGGAATTTATTTCCCCCCCCCCCCCCCCTTCCCCATACGATTTTCCCATAAACCCTAGCTTCAAGAGAGTGGCGGCAACCTGGTAATTCTCATCATTCGATTAGTAACAAGGCTCAAGGAAGGTGGTGTTAATTCGTGGCTACGTTGGTGTACAAGGAGGGTTAGTCTCGACTTGATTTGTTGGTCATTGGTGTAAAAGAATTAAACAAAATACGGCTATAATAAGGGGTTTGCGATATGTGATTTCTTGTGAAATTGTGAGCGGTATTGTGACTAAATGGATCAGAGTTTTTGGGATTTATTTTTGGTTCACTTAAGTCTAATATGGGTCTAATTAATTGGAGAAAATGGTTTTGTGAATCGGATTATTATGTGTTTTATAAAGGTTTGAAAATCATTATTTTATGTAGTTGTTTGATCAGGACAGTTTTGAAAGTCGAATTTGGATTCATCATACAACGAGTTTTGTAAAGGTTTAATTATAGATTTTTTCTTGTAAACTTAGTTTAGGGTCCTAGGAAAGTATTCCAATTGGTTTGAAGGGATTTGAGGTTGATTTGATTGTATTTCTGAATTTATTGTGTGATATACCAAAACTGTTCTGACAGGATCTGATTTCAGTTGTGGTTTGGGATTTTTAATTTTGAAACCATAGCAAACTAGTGGCCACAAATTTACAGGAATCATATTTCATATGTGTGCTATCTCCTGGAATTTTTGTAGAATTTTCTGAAGTAATTTGGTTAGGTTTTTAATTTCATACTTTTGAAGTGTATCTGCAGATCCGATTCTGGATATGTTAGAATAAACGAATTTTGAAAGGGGCTGTACAGTTAATAATAAAAGCTGTAAAAATTCCAGTAGACTCTTAAGACATGTAGGCTTCTGTGAGAATTTTTTTGATTTTATGTTTGGGATTCTGATACGTTTTTAAAATTCGTTTAGTGGGCTTAATTCTGTGATAAAACTAGTTAATGTGTATACGTGTATTGCATAAGTGGTAAATGTGTTACTTTGGTGTTTGATGCCCTAATGCATGTTCCTATATCGGGTGAGTCTTGTTAATGTCGGGTTGACTTTTGTGTGAGTACGTTTAACCTACTTGATCATCCCGAACCCTAAACCAAATTTTACTAAATTAGGAAGTCGTATTAAAAGTTACTAAATATGAAAAGTTACTAAATATAGAATGTTACTAAATATGTAAACTTACTAAATATGGAAAGTTACTAAATATGGAAAGTTACTAATTGTAAAAAGTTATTAATTATAGAAAGTTACATAATCCGGAAGTTACTAAATTTGGAAAGTTACTAATTATAGAAAGTTACTAATTATGTAAAGTTACTTAATCTAGAAGGTTACTAAATATGGAAACTTACTAAATATGGAAAGTTACTAAAAATGGAAAGTTTCTAAAAATAGAAAGAAACCTAAATCATGAAATCTGATTAAAATTAGCTTATAAGTAATATGTGATTATTAATTTGTATAGGTTCGGTGAAGAAGGAGTGACTTTCCATTTCTGTGTGATCCACCTTTTATCTGTTTGTCTTTTGGTATAAGGTACAGATATTCTACCCTTTCTCAGTAAGGGTGTCTTTCTCATGACTTTGATCCTTGACTTTGATTCGTTTGCTTTGATATGACATGATTCCTTTGCTATGATCCTTTGATATGATCCCTTTTGATATGAGCTTTGCTATGATCCTAGTTATATGATCCTTTGTTATGATTCAGTTGATATATGCCATTGCTATGATTCCCTCTGATATGATGCTATGATATGATATGTGATGAAGCGAAAAGTGTACCGCTTTTAAGGGGTCATTTAAGCCCTAAATTGTATTTATTTGATCAAATATCGCCCTAAATCGTTCCTTTTGTCATTTTAGGTACTTTTGAGGAGAAATCTGGAAAAGGAAGCATTTTGGACGTTTTTGGAGCATAAAAGTGAAGAAAACGACAAAGTCTCAAAATCTTGCTGGAAGTTACCTTTGACGGCGTCAGGATTAACCCTGGACGGCGTCATGGCTTGGCAAAAGTGGTGGATGTGAAATTTACTCATGATAAGCCAGAGAAATTGCATGGAAATTCTGACGGCGTCACCCTTTAATTTGATCAAGGTCGTCACGTTATAATTCAAAGAGGGACGGCGTCACGTTCATAGTCTGAGGGCGTCAAGCCTTGATAAGCCAGAACGGATTTTGGAGAGCTAAAGAGGGACGGCGTCAAGAAGGTCATCCGAGAACCCTAAAAGCGGCGAGGTGACGGCGTCACACTCCATAACGTGACGCCGTCAGATATGAAAGTCTATATATAGTTTTCTAATTTTTTGTCATTAGTGTGGAACTTATTGGGGAACTTTGTGTGTGAAAACCCTAGGACGAATTTGGCAGCTCTTTCAAGGCTTTTTGCCTTGAGATCTTCCATGTTACATTGAAGATAAGTTATCAATTAATCATTCAATATGTCTATGTGTTGTTTGATTCTATCTTATTCTTGTCTTTTGTTTAACATGTTAGGCTAGATTTATCTTGTGTTTGCTTAGATCTAATGAAACCTAGCTATTGATTATTGGTTATTAGTGTGTTGTTAGTTGTATTGGATGATTGTTCATCTATGTTAGGCTTAAGAAAACTGGCTAACTTCCTATTCGGTAACTTGCTTGAACGTCTTAAGAAACATGAACCAATGCGTACTAAAGGTTTTTATGGTTGTATTTAATGCACAAGCGAATTCTAGTGATCCCATGTTAGGAGCTTCCTAGCCGGCTCGACATAGGAGTGAAGTAGGAGCTTGTAGAGTTGGGGAAGTACGTACGCCACCCCACGAATGGTATTAAGGAATACACCTGTCATCCACGCGACTAATACACACTAATCAACCGGTAAAAGATAGTTAGGGAGTAAGGAAATCTAAGTAAACACATTTCCCTCCACATAAGTTTTCACCAACATTTTCATTTTCGTTATTTTATTTAATTTGCATTCGTAGTAATGTGGGTTAGTTGACTAGCAACTAATTCCGCCCACTCTTTCAAACCCGAGATTTTACTTGCTTTCATAAAAATATAAAAACATAAAAAGAATCTTCTCTCACCCTTAGACCTATTAGAGTAATTTTTCATACCTAACGAACACTATTCCCTGTGGAGAACGATCAATCCCCCGTACTTACCACTACACTATACTACATCGGTCAGGTACACTGCCTGGTGGGGTTGTAAGCCTCTTGAGATCCCTCGAGAGGTAAAACCTGTTGTAAGGTTGCAAAACCACGCATCAAGTTTTTGGCGCCGCTGCCGGGGAATAGTTATTGTTTAGGTTGAATTTTTATTTTATAGGTCTACTCACTAGATTCCTTTCTAGTGAGATTTTTATTTTCTTTTTCTAGGTTTTCTTTAGTCTATCTATTTTCTTCGTTTCTTTGTTCGTAACCATTACCATTCGACATCATGGAAGATGGTAATATCCTTAATCCCAACAACCCACCACTACAACAACCACCACCTCCTAGAGCCCGTACTTTAGGAGAGTACTCCCGTCCTAGCCACCATGGCTATCGAAACACCATTGAGCTCATTCAAGGAGCCAATGTCACACCCTTGCGATCCGACACCATCCGGTTGGTGCAAAGCGGATGCGCATTCCATGGACTTCGTTCCGAAGATCCTAATCAACATCTCAAGGACTTTCTCAAAATTGTTGATTCTATAGACCTTGATGTTGCCACTCGAGAGACGACCCGATTGCGTCTCTTTCAATTCTCTCTGCGGGACCAAGCTAGTCAATGGCTAGAACGTCAACCCGCAGGATCCATCACCTCTTGGGATGATCTCACCACTCGTTTCCTTGCTCAGTTTTTTCCACCGGGAAGAACTACCAAGCTAAGGAAGGATATCTTGACGTTTGAACAACGTCGAGGCAAAACCCTCTACGGGGCATGGATTCGATTCAAGGACTTACTCCAAAAAGTCCCTCATCATGGCATAAATCTATGGCTTCAAATCCAAATCTTCTATGACCATGTTGATTACCACACCAAGCGTGCCATCGATCGAGCCGCCGGGGGCAGATTGCGCGACAAAAGCGCCGAGGAATCATGGGAGATCATTGATGAGCTTGCATCCGACGATGATGAATTGTGGCAAGTTTCCCACGATGTACGCTCGGCGGTCAAGACATATTCGTCACCCGATACAGCCAATCAAATTACTGAGGAAAGCGTAAGTGAACTTGAGAAAAGGGTTGCATATCTTATGGAAAAGCAAAAGAGACCCTTAAGTCCACAAAAAGCAACAATTAACTCGGTCGCAAGCGTTAAGCAAATACCATTGTCCGAATCACCCCGTAGGGAAAATACTAAACCTTTCCATAAGCACGCTCCACCCAACCCACCACCTCAGGAACTTAGTCCAACATTCGAAGCTCGAATGAGAGAATACATGTCAAAACACTCCGAACGGTTGGCGAAATTTGAGGAAGCCGTCTACAAACAGAAGGAGGAAATGGAAGAGAAGATGGCGGAGATGATGAACCTTTTGAAAGAATACGCAAATACAAAGGCTCCTAAAAATGTGCTAGTGCGGAAAGATGTTGAAGTTCCCAACACTAAATGTGTTAATGCCGTCTCCGTCATCCAAGAGGGCGAAAATGATGGAAGAGGAAAGTTAATAACTATGGAAGTTAACAAAATTGACCTCGTCCCACTTAAAGACGAAAACACCAATGCCTACACATGTGATTCCGACAAGGGAAAGGAGGCGCCCACTGAGGAGCGCCAATTGGAAGAACCACCAAAGTCACAACAAGTGAGGCATTACTTGAAGCACGAAATAAACAAGGAAACCATAAACGATTGGGTGGGAAACTATCGACGTACTCATCTACCCAACAAGGAGTCCAAGAGGATGGAACCGGATGATGAATCCGACACATTACCCGGAGGGCAATTGTATGAGTGCCTCATAAGACAAAAGTTAGTGGAAAAGCAGGAATTCTACGGGGTCTTCGAAATACCATGCAGCATTGGAAAACTCAAGTATCTGGATGCGGTAGCTGACCAAGGTTCCGACGTAAATTTGATGCCTTTATCCGTTTATGTCCAGTTAACCGACGAACTGCCATCCATCACCCGTACTAAACTCTCCTTTGCAAAACATTCTTACGAGTACCCGTTAGGAATTGCGGAAGATGTGTTGGTCAACGTTGCCGGATTCCTATATCCGGTCGACTTCATGATTATTGAAAGAAATGACATGAATATGCCAATAATCCTTGGGGCACCCTTTCTCGCGACCACTAGGGCACAAATCAATTACGAAAAAAGCACCATCCAAATGAAGAAGGGGAAGAAGACGATAAACTTCCCGACGATTCCACGTCATATACGAGATGTTGCTCTACAAAAAAAGATGGAGGCTAACCCCAATGTAATCCGTGGTAATGTTCGAGAGAAAATCCTTGCATGGGAGGCAAGGATTAAGAATTTCAATGAAAATGAGATTAGAGAATGTAAGGGTGGAAATAACGATTATATTGAGGCTGGTGAGCAGCCTAATAACCCCGCTGAATTTACAAAAGGAGACTCAGTGCTTCTAAGGCATTCAGAAACAAAAGCACCTACCGATGAACCAAGTCCCTGGTGGTACGGACCATTCACAATTAAAAGTCTACACCATGATGGGGTAGTAAGCTTGACCAGCAAGGGAGGAGGTGATGTGACTGTGAATGTCAAGCGATTGAGACACCACCACCCTGATAACAAGGATTATATCTATCAGGGATACGTCATTATGAATGATGGAGTCACGTAATGTACGTGACTTTGAGTCTAGCTACAAGACTCGTTAATAAAGAAAAGCGCTTCTTGGGAGGCAACCCAAGCTTTATTTGCTTTGTTTGTTTATTTAATTGTTTGTTTGATTTTATTTGCTTCCGTATGTATGTTTAATTTTTATTATTATTGATTCATGTTAAAAACTAATTTGTGAAAATGCTTTATTTTGTTTTTAACTTCGTCTTAACTACATATAAAGGTATTTTGCAAGAGTTAAGTGTAAGGGAAATCCAAATCGGTTTGTTAGAACACAAATGAACATGAATCGTAATAATCATAAATGAACATACATATTAGTATTTGTTTGAGTCAAATGCTTGTATCGAGTCATAATGATGTTTTGCAGGAATTCCAGGAAGTAAGGTGTAGGTTTTCCAAAAATTTTCCGGAAACGTAACATGAGAATTCTGTCAGATCATTTCTGACGGCGTCAGGCTTTACAACCTGACGGCGTCAGGTTTAATTTTCTGAAAATTTTTGAAAGTTTTGTTTTCATAAAAAGCTTTTATTAAATCTATAACTTATAATCTCCAGGAATCTGCAAAATTATCATTCCACAAGCATTATATCCTTATATATAGATTTATCCCGCCGATGTTATGCAGGTTTTCGTGTTTGTTTTCTCAGGTTTAACAGGTTATTTTGGACAAGGAAATGTTTTTGATCAAGCTTTTGGCGATGCATTAGTCATGGAGCTTCAACATTCTCTTGGAAGAAGATGTAACCGTGTTATTTCATTATCCACCGAACGAATCAGGGGAGTATTTGATTTCATTCTTTTACTTTATTCTTTTACATCTTGTTATTTGAACATTGGGGACAATGTTCATCTTAAGTGTAAGGGGGGGGTAAAAGTACGATTTTTAGAGAATACAATTGCGCTTGATTTTTGTTTGTTTGATGGTAGATGTGTAATAAAACTGAGATAAATACCTGTTAGGGTAATTTTAGTGCCAAATTTAAAATTTTTTACAACATATAGGAGTGAAACTTTGATCTTAATGAGCGTCTCATGGATAGGAGTTATATGACTAGCACAAAAACCGTACCACTAAAAAATTTTCCACCCCCAAATATGTGAGGTTCGCCCCTAGAATTGGTAGGAAAAGCATTTATGCTATGATGTGTGTACCGGTAGCACTTAGATTCTAGAACTTGCGTTAGGACCATTCCGAGGCCACAAGTGAGACTACATTCGTGTAGTTAGATTTACTACATGATAAGAGGCATTAGGATTCACCCATTGTTTTACACCTGTGTTTTTGTTATAATTACATTGGCTACATTGGTCAAGTAATTCTCCCACACCCTTTGCGTTGTACTCATTTTTAGTACACGATACCCCTAGTACACCCCTCAGAGCCTATCTTTTCGTTTCGACCTTTAAGCATTTTACTTAAAGGAAGAATTTGTTACACCCCACTAAAATGTACACCCAAATCGCCTTAGCCTACCTTGTATGCACTCATTTTTAGTGCATTATTGTTACAATATTTGTTTAAACCCAAGTTAATTATCTAATTGATTACATGGTTGCTAAGTCGAGTCATATCCTTGTAAATATTGTTTTGGGACGATTGGGACTCATGGGTAAAGTACTAGTGTAATGGAGTAATGGGGAAGAACATCATTTATTACCCCCATATGTACGTTAATATTTTAAAGTACTCCAAATGTTTCGATTATCTTAATTCGATTCATTAGAATAGTTATTTGTAAAGTTATGTAAAAGTTCAAGTGTAAGGGGAATGCAATGCCCCTATGATGTATTATTTTGGATGGTAGGGTAAGAATGTATGCAAAAAAAAAAAAAAAAAAAAAAAAAAAAAAAAAAAAAAAAAATCAAAAAATCAAGAAAAATACAAAAAAATGAGAAAAAGAAAAGTAGAAAAAACATACGGACTACCATCCCGTTTTATTTTATGTTTATTTTATGTTTTTGTTATTTTCTTTCAATAGCTTAAGATTGAGTCGAGTCTTGGCTTAGCAACATTGTATAGTACATGTAATTAATCAAGATCTTTAACTCGCCACCAGTAAAATATCCTTTATCCAACAAAACCGTGTTTTCCTTTTCCCTACACCTAACGTTATAACCCATTTAAAAGCCCTCTTTGATAGTTTATCTTAGGTGCTTACGCCTAGTGGAGGAGGTTTTTGATCCTTTCCCAAGCCTATGGTAATCTATTTGCTATGACAGGTAGTGAGAGATATTATCCGTTTCCATTTATGAGATTTATTTTGATGACACTTGAGAGATGTGAGTATCTAAACACTACTTGTGAGGTGCTAGTTTGTAATCTCCGTGCTTATTATGATTAAAGTGGAACGAATATTTGTTGTAATTACTTTTATGTTAGCATTAAATGACCCCTAACTTGTATTTTGATTAGAATAAAAGCGCATTTGCTTGAGGACAAGCAAATCTCAAGTGTAAGGGTATTTGATGAATTGAAAAGTGTACCGCTTTTAAGGGGTCATTTAAGCCCTAAATCGTATTTATTTGATCAAATATCGCCCTAAATCGTTCCTTTTGTCATTTTAGGTACTTTTGAGGAGAAATCTGGAAAAGGAAGCATTTTGGACGTTTTTGGAGCATAAAAGTGAAGAAAACGACAAAGTCTCAAAATCTTGCTGGAAGTTACCTTTGACGGCGTCAGGATTAACCCTGGACGGCGTCATGGCTTGGCAAAAGTGGTGGATGTGAAATTTACTCATGATAAGCCAGAGAAATTGCATGGAAATTCTGACGGCGTCACCCTTTAATTTGATCAAGGTCGTCACGTTATAATTCAAAGAGGGACGGCGTCACGTTCATAGTCTGAGGGCGTCAAGCCTTGATAAGCCAGAACGGATTTTGGAGAGCTAAAGAGGGACGGCGTCAAGAAGGTCATCCGAGAACCCTAAAAGCGGCGAGGTGACGGCGTCACACTCCATAACGTGACGCCGTCAGATATGAAAGTCTATATATAGTTTTCTAATTTTTTGTCATTAGTGTGGAACTTATTGGGGAACTTTGTGTGTGAAAACCCTAGGACGAATTTGGCAGCTCTTTCAAGGCTTTTTGCCTTGAGATCTTCCATGTTACATTGAAGATAAGTTATCAATTAATCATTCAATATGTCTATGTGTTGTTTGATTCTATCTTATTCTTGTCTTTTGTTTAACATGTTAGGCTAGATTTATCTTGTGTTTGCTTAGATCTAATGAAACCTAGCTATTGATTATTGGTTATTAGTGTGTTGTTAGTTGTATTGGATGATTGTTCATCTATGTTAGGCTTAAGAAAACTGGCTAACTTCCTATTCGGTAACTTGCTTGAACGTCTTAAGAAACATGAACCAATGCGTACTAAAGGTTTTTATGGTTGTATTTAATGCACAAGCGAATTCTAGTGATCCCATGTTAGGTGCTTCCTAGCCGGCTCGACATAGGAGTGAAGTAGGAGCTTGTAGAGTTGGGGAAGTACGTACGCCACCCCACGAATGGTATTAAGGAATACACCTGTCATCCACGCGACTAATACACACTAATCAACCGGTAAAAGATAGTTAGGGAGTAAGGAAATCTAAGTAAACACATTTCCCTCCACATAAGTTTTCACCAACATTTTCATTTTCGTTATTTTATTTAATTTGCATTCGTAGTAATGTGGGTTAGTTGACTAGCAACTAATTCCGCCCACTCTTTCAAACCCGAGATTTTACTTGCTTTCATAAAAATATAAAAACATAAAAAGAATCTTCTCTCACCCTTAGACCTATTAGAGTAATTTTTCATACCTAACGAACACTATTCCTTGTGGAGAACGATCAATCCCCCGTACTTACCACTACACTATACTACATCGGTCAGGTACACTGCCTGGTGGGGTTGTAAGCCTCTTGAGATCCCTCGAGAGGTAAAACCTGTTGTAAGGTTGCAAAACCACGCATCAATATGCTTTGTTCTGTTTTGTCGCCCGAGCTAACTAGCCATGGAGGTACCATGACCATGTCATTGAGGCACCGATGGCATGACACTTTCTGTGGAGGTGTGATTGATCCACGGCGTCCTCTTCTGTTATGATATGATATTTGTGCACATTGGCCATTATGTATATGTATGTACAGTCTCGAACTGGCATATGTATTTTGTTTTGGAGGGGGCGTATGGTTGCATCCTAGGTATGATATGTATATGTGATTATGTGGTCTATTCAAGTGGCTCATTTAGACAGGATCGTGGCTATCTGTTAGGTATCTTTGGTTCGTTCGAGTGGCTCGTTTGGACGTGTTCGTTGCCATTTTCTTATTTGACTCTTAGTGTTATTCTGACTCATGATTTTTATGCATTTGATCCATTTGATATGTATTTCTCCATTTCATTTGACTTATGATATTTGTTCAGATGATCTTGATCTCTTATTCTTTTGAAAGATGATATTCGTTTCAGCAGGAGCTTGTGTTTCCTTTTTCTTTACATATTCATGTTTGATTTGTTCGTTTGTTATATATATCTGTTCAATGGGCTTTTTAAGCTCAGCCGCATTTCTTTTCCTGCGGCAGGTTTTAGGTTGGAAGCTGGGTTTGAGTGAAGAGTGCGTAGGAGCTTTTAGTGGACTACCCTGATGATAGAACTCCCTTTGCATTTGGATTAGACTTTGGAGTTATTTCCATTTAGATTTGATTCAGACTTGTATTCCAGTTTGATAAGCATTATTGTTTGATTTTTTATGTCCTTAGTTTCATTTGAAACCTTTGTAATCTTAATAATTATAAAAGTCTGCCGCTTGCGTTTTTTTTGTATGTTCTGATAGACACCATAATGTGGCATCTTAACCAAGGGCGGGTTGGGGTGTTACAATTATGGTATCAGAGCTCAAGCTGCGACTTGTAGTACATAAGTTATGGCCTGTGAAGATTTGGACCCTTAGGTTTGCACTATAGGAGCTTATGAAATGACCCTTGAAGTTTTTGCCTTAGGTTTCCCCTATAGAAAACTTTAGTATGACAGGTGAGGATTGGGTAGATTATGCGATAAGGCGTTTGTTAGATATCTTTCTTCCGCATCACTCTGATTCATGCCTTTGATTTTTGCTAAGCCTTTATAAGATTATTCGTTCCAGATATTTAGAAAATTTAGCAAGATACGCAACATAAGTTCAGAATGCTTTGAGACTTTTGTAGTAATGCCTTACAGGTTTCACTTTCTGATGTGACCATTGTTGGGTCCATCAGTACCCAAGAATACTTAAAACAAGATTTAGAAACAAATTAACTAAGTGTTAACTTAAACTGAGAACAATTCAAGTCACTGAGAGAACAGTCTCTCAGTGAGTCATCTTCAGGATGCTTAAGGCGAATTCAAAAAGAAGGATTCACTACTCAGGAAGGCGGCACTCCCTGAGTAGGACTTAAGCCAAAGAAGAAGATGATGGTTCAGTGAGTGTTGGACAAGAACTCACTGAACCCCAGTCTCCTCAACGACAATTGTGATTAATAAATGAAGGCGTGTACTGAAGAACCTAAAGCCTAAAAGAAAGGTGGGAAGATCTGGGAAGAGTTTAAGATAAGATCAAATCTTATCTTGTTAGGAAGAAACCTTCCCTAAGACGGCTAAAAGTCATGGAGTGTCAGACCAACCACTCCTAAAGACTTTTAGCCCATTCCTATTGGTACTTGGAAATGACAATTACTGTTGTAATTGTTGTTGGAGTATGCTCGTGTCATAATTAATAATTATATGGCTAGACATATGTAAGCCTATAGGGTCACACACTTATACACAGAGACATCATTTTTTAGATTATAATTATGATATTTACAATATATAAACGGCTATGTAACATGGAACTATAACGTGCCATCAAATACGAAGTTAGACTTAACGTTTTTGGATTGGACCAACAACGAGCAAGCCCATTGTGGGCCCTCATGGTGGCCGGCCTTTATGAAAGGCTTGAAGGGGTTTAACGAACTTGATGAGGTGCTAAGTGTAATTATTTTTTTGATAAGGTCAAATCTATTTTGAACCAAATCAATCAACTAATTACTTACCACAATCAAAGGAGAGAATCCCTCTCCTCCTCTTCCAAAAGCCACGAAATTAAAACACACCCATTTAGGGTTTTAGTGTTTTTGATCCCTTCCTTGCTTATTCTATTGTAGATGCATCAAGGATCATTGTTACGAGGTCAAGACTAGCATTGGGTGGTGATCGATAACATGTAGTGTGGATCAAGCATAGAGGTGATCTTCTTTGATCACTTGGTTTCATAGTTGGTTCGTTTATGTTGGTGAAGGTCACCATACGATTCTAACGATCACGCTACAAAGGTATAAATACTTGTTTGTTTAATTTGATTGATCATATGGCTATATGGATCCGTTGTTGGTGATGTTTTTTCACTGCATTTATATTTTAATATGTTGATTTATATTTTACATCACCTATAATTGTCAGACACGCTTGCTTCAACAACTTGTATTATTTTAATCACTTTTACTCTTTATACTTGTGTATAAATAGGTTCAGATAGGAGAGAAGTTAAGTGTGTTTTGTACATTGAATGCTTAGACTTTTACAAAGCAACTTCTCTCTTACAAAGAGTAACCAGTCCCTGAGATAGCTCAGTGAGGCACATTGTTACCACTCAAAGCAACGCTTGAGTTTAGATAGGAGACACCACCATACCTTGTCTATTCAATCCCAAGTGTTTGTTCCGCAAAACACTTGGGTAATAGATTCTTTGATTCATTTCTAATAAGAATTTAAACGTTGAAAAATACTTATGTGTTTTTACTTTTACGTTTCATTAATCTGTTAGAATTAATCATAACATTGTATTAGTCATAAACACGAATAGATTAACTTTCTAGTTAACTCTAAGCGTGTTAAGGGAACAACAAGTGGTATCAGAGCCTCTGGTTTATAAAATCTTTCAAAACTAACCAAGAGTGCTCAAGGTTTTTAAAACCAAGATCCTACTATGGCTGATATTAATGTACCCCAGCTGGTCGATAAAAAGGGTGGCAGCTATTCTGCTGTTGCACCCAGACTAGAAGCTGGAAAGTTTAGCAAATGGAAAAAACATATGATTTACTATTTAACTGGTATGGAACCTTACTACATCACCTGTATCAGGGATGGCCCATTTGTCCCTAAGACTGCTGCAGGGCTAAACAAGCTTGAGGCACAATGGACCATTGATGAGAGGAGGGTGGTCAATCAAGACCAGTGCCTTAAAAGCATCCTTATATCTTGTCTTCCTGACGATATAATGGAATCAGTCATCAACTGTTTAACAGCCAAGCAAACTTGGGATGACTTGGTTAATAGCTTTGAGGGCCCCTCAGATACAAAGGAAAACAGGGTCATGGACCTGAAACTTGAGTATAATACTTTCAGGGCAAAAGACTCTGAAAGTCTCTCTCAGACTTATACCAGATACAAGACTTTGATAAACGAACTATCAAATGATGGTGTAGTATTATCTAAGCATGAGACAAATGTTGGCTTTGTCAATAGTCTCCCTGAGAAGTGGCTAAACTTCTCATAAGGCTTGAGGAATGCTAATCACATTCAGACCCTTGAGCTCCCTGAAATCTATGGGAAATTTATCAATGAGGACAACTTGATCTCAAGGAGATATCCTGACTCAAAAGCTCTCAAGTTCAAAAAGGCCTTAACCTCAACACCAATATCAACTGCTTTCTATACTAATGGTGTTGTGCAGGACCTTCAAGAGGATTCTGAGGATGAAATTGATGAAAGGACTAGTGATGAGGACCTAAAAGATCAAAACTTGGAATTCCAAGAGAGGGCACTCCTTGCTAGTTCAAAACATTTCTTCAAAAGAAACCAGTCCAATTTTTCAAAAGGAAAAGCAAATGAAACCACTGAATGCTTTAATTGTGGTAAAAAGGGTCGTTTTGCTAGGGACTGTTATTCTAAAACAACCTCAGAACCCTCTTACAAATTTTCAGGAAATAGTTCCTCAGGAACTAGCAAGTTTCAACCTAGAATGTTTTAGTCGACCCAACAATTTCAAAACAAGGGTCAAAAAGACTTTGAAACAAAATATAGGAAAGCCAAGGCTAAACTTGCAATTCTTGAAACTAACCCCTCTATGTCTCAGGTTGCTTAAACACCCAAACCTGTTCAGGCAAAGAATAAGGTTTTAGTAGCTGAAGCTTATGACTGGGATGATGAAGAGGTCTCCTCAGATGAGGAAATTAGAGTGAGTGCACTGATGGCACTCTCTGAAGGTGATCAGGTGGCTGTTGGGAAAAGCCATGCAAGGAATGGAGAGTGGGTAAACATCACCATGAAGAAGGTAAACACTTTACTTTCTATGGATGATGATTTTAATTGGCAGTCTTACATGAATTATATTTGTGTAGATCTTAAATTTTTTGAGGAACAAAGGCTTAACATGTGTTCAAAATATAACAACAAAGTGTCAGAATTGAATAAATGTAGAGATGAATTGCTTGTACTGAAGCAAGCCAAATTAGAAACAATAACTCTACAAATTCATAATACTAAAATTTTTAAACAAAACCAAGCTCTACAAACTGAACTTAACAAATAAAAAGCTGTCATCCAAGGCTGGAGCAAAAAGAACCCCAAGGTCTTTGATACTGTGGGTTTAATCCCTAGGAAAACTATAGGAATTTACCATTACATGGTTAACCCCTATGTAAATCCTAGTGAACTGACCTTTGTTCCAGCTGGCATATCTTTTGAGCAAGAAATGCTTCCCAAGTCAAATGACTGGATTGTCAGGGACAACCCAGTCAGTAAGTTACCAAACTTTGAGACTGGAAAGATCTTGCTTCCTGAAAGTCAGGCTTTGAAAAATATGCTTGGACTTACTGAACAACTCAGTAAGCTTGAACTCACTGAACAACTCAGTAATACTGAGTCAGTGAATGAGTCTGAATCAGAATCATATCCACCACTTCCTCCACTGAATACCCTTCAGGGTGCTGCACCAAACTCAGGCCTCCCACCAATGGTCTTCTCACCACACTCTCCAAATGAGAGATCAGGAATGGGAACAACCATCCTGAAGAGACCAACCCTTGATGTCTCAGTAAATACTGATGACTCATCAACTTCAGTCCCTTCTGAAGTAACAACCCAAAGCCCTGATTCAAAATTTGATCAGTTGGCTGAAATGGTCAGAAAGCTGGGAGAGAAGATTGCATCTTCTGAGAAACCTTCTCAATCCAAGAAGGAACAAAAACCAGCTTCCTCAAAAACCAAACCCAAACCCACAAAACCCCTGAAAAGATGTGAACTGTGTAACTATACCAATCATATCACTGATGATTGCTATAAAATTCTTTATTGCATGGTTTGCAAAAAGGATGATCACAGGACCTCTGATCACAAAACACATTCAGTCACATCAAACATGGCAAGTCTTAAAGCTCAGTCTTTAAACTATCCTTCTGATTCTAAACAGAAACAGAAACAAAAGGCAAAGCCTTTTGCACCTTGCCCTTACTGTGGGTTCAATGACCACCATCCTAAGGATTGTCAAATTGACAATTGTTGTGAAAATAGTGGAAGCTCCACTCATAACACCTCAGGACGTGGTAAGGCCTTTCAGGCCAGTAGAGGTATGACAAAGTCAGCCTCTCAGTCCACTGAGTCTACATCAGCAATCAAATGCATAATATGTGGTAGCTCAGTCCACTCCACCACTGACCATAAATCACTTGCAAATGTTAATAAGACCCTCAAAGCTAAACCCTCCAAGAAGTGGAGTCCTAGAAAGAACTGACCCAGTGTACCATTTGTGCAGAAACATTCCAGGGATCCTGTTTGGCATCTTGATAGTGGATGTTCAATGAGTATGACTGGTGTGAAGGAGTATCTGCACAAGTATGTGGATGAATCAGGACCCAAAGTGATATTTGCTGATAACTCATCATGTCTCACTGAAGGTTATGGTTCAGTAAACTGCAATGGTATAGTCTTTACTAGGATAGCTTATGTAAATGGTCTAAAATACAATTTGATAAGTGTCAGTCAACTATGTGATGCGAAATACATAGTTCAGTTTAATGATAAACAAGGAATCATCTTCAATGCTAATAAGGAAGTTGTCCTTATTGCACTAAGAAGACATGATGTTTATGTGTTAGACATGTCCAGTCTGACTCAGAATGGAACTTGTCTCTTTACCAAGGCCACTGATACTCTCAACTGGCTTTGGCATAAGTGACTCTCCCACCTGAACTTCAAAAACATAAACAACCTTGTAAAACAAAACAAGGTCCTTGGCTTACCATCTCTTGTGTTTTCAAAGGACAAACCATGCTCAGCTTGTGAAAAAGGTAAACATCACAGAGCATCCTTTAAAACCAAAACCTACTTTTCCATCAGGAACTGCCTTCATCTCCTCCATATGGATCTATTTGGACCAATTAGTCCTAGATCCATTAACCATGAGAAGTATACTCTGGTCATTGTGGATGAATACTCAAGATACACTTGGGTATACTTCCTGATCAAAAAGAGTCAGGCAGCTAAAACAATTATGTCCTTTGTCAGGAACATTGAAAATCAGAATGACATCAAAGTCAAACAGATTACGACTGACAATGGAACAGAGTTCAAAATTTATGAACTTGAATGTTTCTGTGATGAGAAAGGCATTTCACAAAAATTTTCCTCACCCTACACACCTGAACAAAATGGGGTGGCTAAAAGGAAAAATAGAACACTCATTGAAGCAGCTAGGATAATGCTAAATGGATCAGTCCTTTCCAAACACTTTTGGACTGAAGCAGTAAAGACTGCTTGTTACACACAAAACAGATCCATCATTGTCAAGAGACATAGCAAAACTCCTTATGAGTTATTCAAGGGAAGAATCCCTGACATCAGCTACTTTCATGTCTTTGGGTGTCCTGTGTTTATTCATAATAACAAGGATCACTTAGGAAAATTTGATGCCAAAGCTGATGATGGATACTTCCTAGGATACTCCCTTGTCTCAAAGGCCTTCAGGGTGTTCAACACTAGGAGACAGCATGCTGAGGAAACATTTCATGTTACCTTTGATGAGAGCACTGATGCAATCAGTGTCTCTAACAACTCAGTGAAAGTGATAGGTATTGATGTGATCATAAGATCCCGATGAACATCATACTGATAATGGCCTTCCACTCAGTACCATGCAAATGCTACATCTCCTATTACACATTCCCCACAACCTTCCTTACCCAACCATCACTGAGTTTATTGAAGCACAAAATACTGATGAATTCATTCAGTCAGTACAAAGTGCTCAGGTACTAAACAATCTCAGTGATGAGTCAACCCACTCAGACACTCAAGATGCTGAAGAACATCATGTGTCTGATCCTGATCCTACCCATCAGGCCTCTACAAGTTCTAATCAGTTTCCAAGACCTCAGGACAGTTGGACTAGGTCTCAGGATATAGAACTTGTCAATATAATTGGTGAGCCTACTGAAGGCATGCTCACAAGAAGCATGGTTGCTGAACTGAGAGCAGCCTCTGCCAATGAATGCCTATTTGTGGACTTCATTTCCACAATTGAACCCAAAAGTGTTAAGGAAGCACTAAAACATCCAAGTTGGGTTCAAGCCATGAATGATGAACTGGAACAATTTGACAGAAACAAGGTAATGACCTTGGTCAAATGTCCTGAAGATGTTTCAGTCTTTGGCATGAAATGGGTATTTAAAAACTAATCTGATGAAAATGGCATAGTCATTAAAAATAAAGTCAGACTTGTAGCCAAAGGCTATAATCAACAAGAAGGCATTGACTATGAAGAAACATTTGCACCAGTAGTAAGGATGGAAGCCATCAGGATCTTCCTTGCTTTTGCTACATACATGAACTTCAAGGTGTACCAAATGGATGTTAAAAGTGCATTCTTAAATGGCTCACTGAAATAAGAAGTTTATGTTCAGCAACCTCCTGGATTTGAAAGCCATGAATTTCCTGACCATGTCTGCAAGCTTAACAAAGCCCTTTATGGACTAAAACAAGCTCCCAGGGCATGGTATGAGACTCTTTCAGCCTTCGTGATCCAAAACAAATTTTTCAGAGGCAAGATAGACAACACTTTGTTTATCTACAAGACAAATAATGATGTCATACTTGTACAAGTGTATGTTGATGACATCATCTTTGGCTCAACAAATTATAAACTTTGCAAACAGTTTGAAAAACTAATGGCAAAGAAATTTGAAATGAGCATGATGGGAGAACTGACTTACTTCCTTGGTCTACAAATCAAGCAGACTGATAAAGGAACCTCTATCAGTCAAGAGAAGTATGTCAAAAGCCTACTGAAGAAGTATGAGCTCAGTGACTGTGCCTCAGTCAAGACTCCCATGGTACCCCCAAACAACCTTGGTCCTGATCTTACTAGAAAACCAGTGAATCAAACTCTTTTTAGAGGAATGATAGGATCACTGATGTATTTACTTGCATCAAGGCCTGATATCCAATTCTCAGTCTGCTTATGTGCCAGATATCAATCTAACCCAAGAGAGACTCATATCACTGCTGTGAAAAGGATATTCAGGTACCTGAAAGGTACTCCAAACCTTGGATTATATTATCCAAAATGTTCAGGCCTTGATCTTAAAGGATACTCAGATTCTGACTATGCTGGATGCAACATGGACAGGAAAAGCACCTCAGGCTCCTGCCAAATTCTTGGTGGAAAACTAGTCTGTTGGAGTGCTAAGAAGCAACAATCAATTGCCATGTCCTCAGCTGAAGCTGAATATGTTGCAGCAGCAAGTTGTTGTGCAAATGTACTCTGGATGAAAAGTCAACTCAGTGACTATGGAATTCAGTACAAGATGGTTCCCATCTTTTGTGATAACACAAGTGCAATTGCCATCTCAAATAACCCTGTTCTTCATCAGAGAACAAAACACATTGATATTAGATATGTAACACCCCAACCCGACAAGGGTAAAGATATCACAATAATGGATTCACATCAGATCAAAACAAAGCATACATCTTCAGTAATATAAAAATATCAAAGGATTACAAATGAAATACTGAATCCAGAAGGTTACAAATGAGAACTTCCAAAAATACTAATTCTAAAATACATTATCTTCTAGCCAACTCTAATCCAGAATAGCTATCAAATCTTCTAAGTCCAAAGGTACACTCTTCACTCATTCCCAGCTTCCTACTAAAACCTGCCGCAGGAAAAGAAATGCGGCTGAGCTACGAGAGCTCAGTGAACAGATATAACGATAACAAAAGCAGTAATAGAGAGTAGTACAAATAAAATCAAGAATACAGATCATACCGATACAAATCAAAGCGAAATGAATAAGGAACAGAACAAGGACAAAAGAAAAGAATTAAGGAAAAGGAAACAATAAAGTTATAGAATAAGGGAAAAACAGAAATCTGTCACGAGCCCAGATAACAGATAATACCATAGCATACCAATATAATAAAACAAACCTGTGTAGAGTGATCAGCTCTCAGACAATGTGAAAGACGTGTATCGCACACACCATCAGTCACCAGATATAATAACAGTAAACATATTACATAAACAGATAACAGATCAAATCTAGGATGCACCCATACGCCCCCGCAGACAAATCGATAATAATAATCATAATGGCCATAGCAGATAATAAATAAGGGACGGAACAGGTCATCACTCTCCTGCCCTAGAGTCATGTCAAAGGTGCGTCAATGACATGGACATGAAACCCTCATGCCTAGTGATTGGCTCGGACATCAGACTGTAGGTCAAAGGTCAGATGTACTATTAAAATAATCAAAAGTCATATCTTAAGGGTACATGGCAAAAGGTTCATGTCAAACAGTTTAGAAATAAATGTCAAAGGTTCAAATCACAGTTTATCAGATTAAGTTTTATATCAAAGTTTAAGTTCAGATTAAAAGGACTATATCAAATGGTTCAGAAAGAGAATTTCACCGGTTCATGATTAAAGTTTGTAGCAAAAGTTCATTTTAGAAATTCCTGTCAAAAGTTCATTGAAAGCATTCCTTTAATAACGGTTTTCAATAAAATGATCTTTCAGAATAGTTTTCATAAAATAATCTTTCACAACGGTTTTTCATAAAAAACATTCTTTAAAACTAGTTTTCACAAAAGTTAACAACTGTCATATAAAATAGTATCATATCACCGTTCCTAATCATTCTTTTAAAATAACTTATTTTTCTCAAAACATTTCCAAGTCATAATTAGAAGATTTTCGCATAACAGATTTTTATATCAGGGGTCGTAACAACAAGGAATCATGAAAAAGGTTCAAAGCAAAGAGGATTATAATAAGGACATCAATTCAGAAGTTAAACAGGTCAGAACATGAAAGAGATCATAGAAAGCTCACAAAACAAAGAGATCACATGAAAGGTTCACAAACAGAAGGGAACATAGCAATGGTATAGGGAATCCTAATAAGGAAAATGAAAAACAGGAAGAAGGGGATGAAAAACCCTTACTGAAAAAGGGCAGAATATCTGTACCTTATTAGCAAAGCAAAATAAGCAAGACAAACACGGAACAGAATCAGGGCTCCTCCTTCTTTACACCTAAAGGAGTAGAAGACGGAATTATAAAGGATTCTAACTCAGATTACTATTTTTAGTTTACCGTTCCATTTTAAGTAACTTTCTATTTTTAGTAGCTTTCCAGATTTAGTAACTTCTATAATTAACAGATTTCCATACTTAGCAAGATATTAACATTACAGATTAGGTTAAGTCCTTATTTCAAGGTTATTATGGAATTAAGGTACATTTTATCAAGTTACAAAAGTTTAAGGGTAATTATGACAAGTTTACATAGTTTAGGGTTTTAATTGTAAGTTCATTACATTCGAAGGTCTAACATGAAAATACTCTAAGTTACCGAATTATATGCTCCTTTTATTTAGGATTACATTTTAATCTCTTAAGTTTCACCATTTACAGTTTATACCCCTCTAGTTATATAATTTACAAAACAAACCTTATATTTACATAATTTACAAATTAAACCCTACAATATCCATATTTACCAAACAAGCATCCAATTTTACATTATTACAGAATGTGACATCAAAATTAAGTATATTACAGATTAGACCCTCAGAATTCGGAATTTACATAATTGGTCCTTTAAGTTTACAAAACTTATATATTAAATCATAATTTCATAACAATTACATATTAAGCCCATAAATTCTCTAAATTACACATTATACTTTTAATATCATTATTTACTCAGAATAACTTCAAGATTTTAGAATTTACACTTTTAGTCCCTCTCTTTAATTAATTACAAAACAACCCTTATAAATACAATTAATTCATTATCTTGCAATATTTACACTTAGGACCCTCAAGTTATATTTTTCCCACATTCCTAAAGATGTATATTAACATTATAAAAATATCCCAGAAGTTTCAAAAATGACAAAACAGGTCCTTATACTTTTAAAACCCAATCGGATAGACTATTTAAACACAATTACAAACCCTAATCAAAACCAATCATTGAACCATCATTATTACAACCTTAAAACACATTTAATGACCAGATTATGTACCCACAAACCCTAACCCTAATAATTTCAATTAGGTCTTATTTGTTTCTTTATTTTTCTAAAATCCGGTTTATACAAAAATTAGCCACACTTTATTTAAGCTTCCAAGGTTCGAACCCATATTTTTCCCAGGTTATAAGATGCATAAGGAACTCATAAAAATTATATAACAAGCCCAGAAAAATCGTATAGTATATTTTAGGTTTTACGTATGTTTTTGATATCAATAATTACCACGACATGTTCTATGCCTCTATAATTCGTTCCATCATTTTTCCCAGATCTAATACATCATATGAGGTCCATATAAAATAATCATAACCCCTATAAATTCGTATTACATATATTTACAATTTACGTGTGTTTTATATATATATTTTTCATACGCATCGTTTTAGCTTGCATGATTCGATTTGATTAATTTATATGAGTCATATACGACCAACATAACATCAGAAAAATACTAGTTCGAATATAGAATGTATGGATCTGTTGTAAGGATTTATTACCTTGCGGATGAATAGAACCGAACAAGAAAAGATACCACGATCGAATGCAACCTTCCACAACCCAACTCCTATTTTTCCTAGCTTGATTTGATCTTGAAGAACACCATAAAAATGCTAGATTACTTCCAGAAATTCGGATGGAGTGTGGGCGAATTTTTGTGTGTGTTATTTAGGGTTTCGGCTAGGTTAATTAGAGAATAAATAAGATAACTAATATAATAATATTTGGGCCGAGTAAAGAGGGGGGAAAAACCAATATACACGGTTTTCCTTAGTTATCAAAATCAAGATTTCAATTTTGTGATAGTTTCCCTATTTAAAACGTAATTATCTTAATATAAAAGATTTTATAAATATAATAAATTTTATTTATTTATTTTCGGATCATATGTTTATGTATATGTGAATTTATAATTTTTGGACATTCAAAAATAAAATAATGTTGTCCCAGATATTAATTTGCTTCATATATAGTTCGTTTTCAGAAGTTTGGAATTAATTTAGAACTTTATAAGTGATTTAATTAAATTTTAAAGTTTCAGGGGTGTTTTGGTCATTTTATATGGTTTCTGAATTTCAGGTATTACAACTTCTTCCCCACTAACAAAAAAAAATTTCGTCCTCGAAATTTGCAGGAAGCAGAAAGGAAAATTGAACGGAACTAAACAAATACATACCAGACCTAATAGATAATAATCGGATTCTCTCGGAAGAGACGTAAGAATTTCACAGGATTTTGACGGATAAGCCATCCACAAAATTTGATTTGAAAAATCAGATTAGAACGTACAGGAATAGATTATCGATAACATCAATTGGTAGAAGTTCTATAACAGAACCTAAGATTTTTATCGGGAGTCCAGAGGTCAGTAAAATGCGTGACGAGAATCCAGACGTATCAATTCGCATAACGGTGAAAGCAGATTACGCGTAAAGGTAGAATGAACTTAAAGTCTCACTAACGCAGATGATCTCAAATAGTTATCAGAATTTCTAAAGCTCTAAGGCACTTCTCGAAATATCTGATGCCCACAACAAGTGCACGTTATATGATGTAAGTATTATCACGTTGGCCAGACGTCATAATACTGGCATCATATAAATATGCCCCCACGATGGTCATACTTTATTTCAAGTCGTGAACAGAACAACTTATCTTAATCCACCTGGTCTTTCTATGGTCTCAGAGGTCATCAAAATCAAATACCCTGACTAAGAGGAGAACGAATCACTCGAAAGAGTTAACGGAATTCCCAGAATGTCTATCAGAATCTGGTACATCGTTAAAAGCATCAGATCATCCTTCATTTGTCCAATTTCACATAACAAAACCATCGTCCAACATACGCAGAATGAACACAAAGCGGAATTACTAATAGGGAACCTAAATCATTCAAAGGATTTTATTATCAGGTAACCGAAATTCAAATAGGTCAAGAGGAAATGAATTACGTCATCCATAGCTTCATCCATCACATAATTAATTCTTCTAAACACAAACGTTCACTTCGGAATTTTCTTCCATTCAAAATCATGATCTCTATTTCCATTCTCAAGTCTGCTTCTGCTCTCAATACATCTTAGTACAACTAAAATGAATAGAGAAGCAAGACCGCGAGTCTTGGACAGGTCTACTAGCACAGTTCAGAATTCGTCAACTCAGACTGCTGTCGTCACCAGATGCCTGGTAGTGGTGTCTGCTACAATCTCTAAACGCCCATCAAAACTACTCTTCCAGAACAAAGGTCATTCCATTTAATACGAAGATGGTCTACATGTTCCTCGTTCGTCTCAGAGCAAAAACATGTTGTCATACTATGACAATTGTCCAAATACTCGCGAACACATGATTCTTATTAGCCAATACTATTGGCATCATTTAAACTCACAATTGTCACAATGAGTACGAGAGTAGTTTCATGAATCGTTTCAGGAAAAACTTCATATCTAATTCACATCACCAATCTTTACGAATAAAACTGAAATACTTTACGGAAGTTGCTCTCAGTTAGTCATCTCCTATCTTAGGAGTTCTTGTGGTTACTTCTTCAGTCCTTCAAACATTAAAAGAGGTCGTCAGATACAGAGTTTCAAGGTAGAACAATTCAATCATTGATACGCAGAAATGAAAAGTGATTAAGGTTAACATTACGGTTAGGTTTACGATAGTTGATATGCTGACTCAAAATTTTCTCTTTCATCCTCATAAATTAATAGGGGTATTCAAGGGAAACACTGAGGGGGACAAAAACATATCTCATCAGCTTCTTCAATCTTTCAACTTCTTATAGCATCATGGTTCGTCAACTGAGATCGGTTCAGAGTCAATTCTACTTCTCAAACAGGAAGGAAAACCCAAGAGTTTCATCAGAAAGCACCGGAAAATTTGTACAACGAAACTTTCAATGCCAACGCTTTCTAGGGGTAGATACTGTTAGGTGTCAGGGAAAATGAAAATCAAATGAGAATGGGGTAAGTGTTTCCATAGCAACATTAATCTTATCAGATTTGAGCGGTTAAAGGTTTTCATAAAAAAAGTAGGGGGGAGCAGATTGTTAAGGATCACATTTCAAATACGGTAGTCTTATGGTAGCTTTTACGAAGAGTCAGCCAATCAATAACCAAAAGATCTCCAAAATCAAGTATATCAATAGTAAACAGATCCGCAGAACGAATATGGTCACTAAACCAGACGGATAGTTCATATGTCAGAGTCAAGTACATGGTTCAGTATAGTGTGGAGATATATAGGCGAACAATTCAAGGTGATGGAATCTTAATTAGCTACTTAGCACAAGTGGCAGGTAGGTTGCGAATCATCGGTAATACGAACATCGTATACTGTCAAAGTGAGGCGTATGAAATATCAGTTATCAGCATCATCATGATTAGTCAACAATTCCATACAGAGATGGTATTTGCATCAAATCCTTCCAAAAGAAAACTGATTGGCAAATAAGATTCATCATTCAAGGGAGGGAATAAACTTATATACCCAAGGTTAATAATCACTAGAGTTCTAATAGGAGTAGTAATGGATTTGCAAGACAGAATAGTATCAGGTGATACATTTATATCCAGCACGGTTATAGAATTTAGAGAATGGGTCAAACACATTAGGGTTAAATGACCTTCGAAATGATCGGAGAAAATATCAAACTGTTTATCAAACAGATCGGAAGTGAAGGTCAAAATCAGGTAGTGGCAGCAAAAGTTTAACAATCGGTAATCATGGCAAGGGTTCCAAAAATTGTTTCTAACGCCAAAGGTGAGACATAGGAGGATAGTCGTCAGTATTAAATGATCAGTCCATCAATCCTTATAAGAATAAAATCAAGGTTACTATCAAAGAAAGACGGATCAATAAGGAAGAATCTTATCGTTCAGAATGAGAAGGAAAATATTTTACACTCGTGGTTAAACACCACAAAACTTCTCATGGGAACAGGGATGGTTAAGACGAAATCAAATAGTGTCAAAAGATTCATAGAACAGCATGTACTAAGTATATCGTCGCCATAAGGATTCTCAGAATGCCCGAAGAGGCATCAGAATGATTAACAAAAGGTTCTGAGGTTGGAGTCGGAATCTGAAGGCAAGGATCAAACAGTGTCAAACAATTACTATGCAATTTCAATGCTTCAGGTTTTATTTAGGTTTCAAATTCTTAGGTGGGGCCAGGCATAAGCTCTAAAATTTTTTTTTCCAAATGTGATTTCAATAATCTTTAACCAAAAGCAAGACACTAATCAGAGTGATGCGGAAGCAAAGATACTTGAGCAAATGCCTTAGTCTACCCATTCCTCACTGGTCAAAACTTAAGTTCTTATAGGGAAATCCTAAAGCAAATTCTCAAAGGATGTCCTACGAGCGCCTACAGTGGAAACTTAGTGGTCCAGACTTCACAGGTCAAGGGTAAATGTATTACGAGTCGCAGCCTGTCTCACTGATACCATAAATTGTAACACCCCAACCCGACAAGGGTAAAGATATCACAATAATGGATTCACATCAGATCAAAACAAAGCATACATCTTCAGTAATACAAAAATCTCAAAGGATTACAAATGAAATACTGAATCCACAAGGTTACAAATGAGAACTTCCAAAAATACTAATTCTAAAATACATTATCTTCTAGCCAACTCTAATCTAGAATACCTATCAAATCTTCTAAGTCCAAAGGTACACTCTTCACTCATTCCCAGCTTCCTACTAAAACCTGCCGCAGGAAAAGAAATGCGGCTGAGCTACGAGAGCTCAGTGAACAGATATAACGATAACAAAAGCAGTAATAGAGAGTAGTACAAATAAAATCAAGAATACAGATCATACCGATACAAATCAAAGCGAAAGGAATAAGGAACGGAACAAGGACAAAAGAAAAGAATTAAGGAAAAGGAAACAATAAAGTTATAGAATAAGGGAAAAACAGAAATCTGTCACGAGCCCAGATAACAGATAATACCATAGCATACCAATATAATATAACAAACCTGTGTAGAGTGATCAGCTCTCAGACAATGTGAAAGATGTGTATCGCACACACCATCAGTCACCAGATATAATAACAGTAAACATATTACATAAACAGATAACAGATCAAATCTAGGATGCACCCATACGCCCCCGCAGACAAATCGATAATAATAATCATAATGGCCATAGCAGATAATAAATAAGGGACGGAACAGGTCATCACTCTCCTGCCCTAGAGTCATGTCAAAGGTGCGTCAATGACATGGACATGAAACCCTCATGCCTAGTGATTGGCTCGGACATCAGACTGTAGGTCAAAGGTCAGATGTACTATTAAAATAATCAAAAGTCATATCTTAAGAGTACATGGCAAAAGGTTCATGTCAAACAGTTTAGAAATAAATGTCAAAGGTTCAAATCACAGTTTATCAGATTAAGTTTTATATCAAAGTTTAAGTTCAGATTAAAAGGACTATATCAAATGGTTCAGAAAGAGAATTTCACCGGTTCATGATTAAAGTTTGTAGCAAAAGTTTATTTTAGAAATTCCTGTCAAAAGTTCATTGAAAGCATTCCTTTAATAACGGTTTTCAATAAAATGATCTTTCAGAATAGTTTTCATAAAATAATCTTTCACAACGGTTTTTCATAAAAACATTCTTTAAAACTAGTTTTCACAAAAGTTAACAACTGTCATATAAAATAGTATCATATCACCGTTCCTAATCATTCTTTTAAAATAACTTATTTTTCTCAAAACATTTCCTAGTCATAATTAGAAGATTTTCGCATAACAGATTTTTATATCAGGGGTCGTAACAACAAGGAATCATGAAAAAGGTTCAAAGCAAAGAGGATTATAATAAGGACATCAATTCAGAAGTTAAACAGGTCAGAACAAGAAAGAGATCATAGAAAGCTCACAAAACAAAGAGATCACATGAAAGGTTCACAAACCGAAGGGAACATAGCAATGGTATAGGGAATCCTAATAAGGAAAATGAAAAACAAGAAGAAGGGGATGAAAAACCCTTACTGAAAAAGGGCAAAATATCTGTACCTTATTAGCAAAGCAAAATAAGCAAGACTGTTAGGAACATGTTTTAATTAAATACAAGTCTTGTTCATATAGATTTAATGTTGCACGATTAGGACTATATTGTTTGTATTTATGGACCGGTTCAATAGTAGTCCTTGGACCGGTCATGTTATTTAGTTTATCCTTATCACATGTAAGGGAATATTCCTAAGAATTATTCCCCTCCCAATGCCTATAAATAGAAGGCATGGGAGTCATTCATATTGTTGGTTTTTCATGTTATGTGCGTAAGCTATGTTCGAGTAACAAGTGATTAATTGAAAGCCGACCATTCTTCTTCTCATCTTATTCTCTTCTTATCTCTTGTAATCTTATTAGCTTATTTCTATTCATACGTAGCTTATTCTAGTGTAGTAGATCGAGTACTTATTAGTATTATCGAGTTTGTGTTTGAGATTTAGTCGTGACCTACAAGTGGTATCAGAGCCAGGTTTCGATCCTGGGACCTGTGGGTTATGGGCCCACCACGCTTCCGCTGCGCCACTCTGATGACTTGACATAATTTTTTCCACAAGTTTTAAATTGTACTTGCATATTTTTCAGAAATTGTTGTGCAATTTGGTGATAAGATTTTAAGATAACAAACTTGTGTGCATTAACTGTAACAAAATGAGACTTAGTGATTAGCATGATGGTGGTTTAGGACTAGGATTTCAAAGATATCAAGGTTAGAGGACTATTTGTGTAATAATTGCAAATTTTCATGCTAGATACTTAAAGTCAAGCAAAATTAATAACCGCAGTTATTACTCTGCCAAATATTCACCAACCGTATTCAATTCACTTCCACCCACCATCATCGACGGCCAACAATCAATCCACCAATCCGAACAAGATCTTTGATTTTTGTGAGTGTTATTATGTTTATTATGTAATTATAAATGATGGTTTTGAACAGATTCTTGATCCAACGGCTAGAATAATCTAAATTGTAAAATTTAGTTCTAAGGTTTGCGTTAATTTGGGATTTTTGATTTAGAGCGTTTGTGCTATAAAATGATTGTACGATGATACCTTTACAATGATAGTTAACCTATATTGCATGCTTAATCACCCTCAGAAACCACAAATTAGTCGAATCGAATTTTAGGGTTTAAGCAACGATTTGGGGAAATCTGTGTAAAAGTGTTATTGGATAATCTGTTGAATGGAAAGATGTTGTTTGATGTTTAATTGAATAATGCCATGATTGATTTGTACCCAGAAACACTTTAAGAGAATCAATTGAATTTTAGGGTTTATCAAGAACAAGAACACTAGTAGTTTGATTTATGTGTAATTATGGTTCGTTTTTGTTATAACTTAGCCAAAATGCCCATAATAGTCATACAAATTGTTTGTGAAAATCTGTGGTCACAAATCATAATGAATCACGATAAAGATTTGAATGTTCATCGTCAAAAAGTGCTCGTAAACTCTTGTATAAGAGTTTATCGAAGTTGGCCAAAATTATCGCAGTTGGGATAAGTTATCGCAGTTGGGATAATTATCGCGGTTAAGATTTTTATCTTGATTGACTTAATTATCGTGATTGTCATAATTATCGCAGTTGGATAATTATCGCAGTTGGATAATTATCGCAGTCGGGCTAATTATCTCAGTTGAGCTAATTATCGCAGTTGGGATGATTATCGCAGTTGAGATGCTTATCGCAGTTGGATACTTATTTCAATTAAAAGACTTATCTTGATTGAATGATTATCGCAGTTTTCATAATTATCGCAGTTGACAATAATTATCGCAGTTGACATAATTTATCGCAGTTGTGATCTGATATAAAATTTTGATCAATTTCCTTAGGTATATCCTTTATACTTATCAAAGTTAATCAAAATTTTATTGAATTTGGCTAGTTTTTGATAAATTCTTTGACCAAGCATGTAACAAACAATCATTAATACAATAGAATGCTATGTGTTGTTCTTAAAAGCTAACAATTTTTCTAACAAACATGCATTCTGTATACTCGTATATGATTGTTGATTCAGAAACATCAATGGCAACTTCCCAACAACATCCACTTCCTGCTCTCACCAAAGAAGAAGTCTTTCCTCGTGGGTATACTCTGGAAATAGGGAAGAACAATTCACGGGTAGAATTGGACAAGATCAAATGTTCTGATCCAAGTTGCCAGATTGGTGTAGAGATTCTCAAAGCTCACAAATGCAGGGATATTCTTGACAGCTCAGACACCATTCCAGAGTTATATATTCATCAATTCTGGGATACCTTCACTAAGAGCAATGATGACAAGTACTTTACTTGCACACTGGATCGGAAGAAAATCAGAGTTACACCTGCTACACTCAGAAAAGCCTTGAAACTTCCAGAGGCACCTGAAGCTGCTAACCGATTCCACCCAACACCTTCAGAGTCTGAGGTCATGCAATTCCTGGAAGATATTGGTTATGATGTTCAACCTGATACACCATTAACCACGATCTCCAAAGTTAATGCTAGATACATCCCTCAACCCTGGAGGACTATCTTCTTCATCATAACACATTCAATAACTGGAAGAGATAGTGGGTTTGAGCATCCAAGACTGTCTCATCTTCAAGTCTTGTGGGGATTTCTAAACCAAGAACCTATTGACTTTGCTGCTCTTATTTGGGATGACATAATGTACTTACAGCGTAAAATTTTCAAGAAAATCCCATTTGTTCGATTCACCAAAGTTCTTATCAGCTATCTACTTGATCAACATGAAGACCTTGATAAGCGTCCTACAGATCAAGAAGTTCATGAGTATAGCATGGATAAAACATTGGGTAAAGTTTATTTCCCAAAAGAAAGCACGCAAAAGCAAGGTTCAAGGTTGCCAGAATTTTTGATGCCTGATGAGGTCAAAGAAACAAAAGCTTATCATGATTACGACAAAGCATACCAAGAACGTCGTGTGGGTCTTGCCAAGATGGTTGAAGAATCTAGATCTTCAAAGACTCATTCAAAAGGTAATACAAAGATAGGAAGTGCCTCAAGTGTCTCTAAACCAAAAGAAAAACATCCAAGAACAACATTCATCAAGAGAAGAGTACCCAGTAAACCACAGCCAAAGCCTGAACCGAATAGAATCGTTGATGAAGATACATAATCTAACTCTGAATCATCTGAATCTAAAGAAGAACACGTCTTTATGACTGAAGAAGAAGCTGAACTTCACAATAAGATCTCTAAGGAGAATGCTCAAAAACAAAGTCTCAAATCATTAAAAGAAGATGAAAAGCGTAGAGCAAAGAGAGTATTGGAACAACAGATGGAGTATGAAAGAACACATGGAGTTGGAGGATCACAAACTGTTCCTAAAGAAGCCATGACCCAAGATGATCCGGTTAATCAACCCGGTGGGTCTGGAGCTGAATCAACAAAGGTCTCTTCACAGCAAACAAGTTCGGTTAATCAACCCGACTTGGGAACACCAACTCAGGAGGAAAAGGAAAAAGATCAGGATAGCAACATTGTCTTATCTGATAAGGATATTTCTGATTCTATGTTTGATGACAATGCCGAGGAACAAACACGTAATGATGATAATGAAGATTGGAACTTAGAAGAAGAAAAAGACATTCTGGGAGACCAAACAACTAAAGCAGCCAAAGATCTTGAGGAAGCAGCTAAACAGGAAGAAGAAAGGAAACGTAAGGAGGAGGCTCAAGCTAACCTGGAAGCAGATAGCTACCTTCGTTCTCACACTCCAACACCTCCTCCTTCCCCTCCAAAGGACACAAACGAATCTAAACTGGCTATGGTCGTTCATAACCCACAAAAGCAGCAAGAACAACCACCAGTTCAGTCCTCGACTGCTTCTTCACCCAAAACACCTCCTGGATCACCGCCTAAGAATCCAACACCTCCACCCTCACCTCAAAAGGAATCAACTACTAAATCTGATGAACCAATCCCTTCTCTCACTCCATCATCTTCGCGATCTTCATCACCAAAATCAAAATCAAAAGCATCAGTTTCTGAAGATATTCTTAAGGCCTACAAAGGAAAGAGCAAGAGAAGAATCGTCCATGTTACGAAAGTTGAGGTTGTGACTCCTGCAGCAAAGAAACTCAAAATGGCAGTAAAGAGAGCACAAGCACAACGAGACAACCAAGCTACAACTAAATTGGCTGAAATGGAAGACTTAGTCAAGAAGTTGTCTCAACAAATGGAAGAAATGCAGGAAAGCAAGAAGCAGATAGATGAATTCCTTGGTTTCAACATCAAAGATCATATGACACGCAAGGCAAAGAAATTTGTTAAGCAATTTCTTCCTGATCTTCAGCAAAACATAAATGAACACATTGATGCACAACTTGACGAAAAGATCAAAGAAGCTGTCTCTTCTTCTTCCCACTCCAAACCACTTCCAGAACTCACCACTGAATATATTGAGCTTGTGCTTCTCGATCGACTCTTTGAAATCACCTCTCCTTCTCCAGAAGAAATTAACCTGATTGCAGCTCTTAAAGCACATATTGAGCAGAAATCATGCAAGGAAACTGCTGTCAAAGGTAAACGCATTTGAGAAGATGATGAGGATGATTAGGACCCTAAACCCGAGAAAAAGAAACACAAAGGCGGGTCAGGGATTCACATTCAGGAGCCAACGGAACATAAACCATCATCTCAACCTCCTAAACATCAATCCTCTGGTCCCACTGAAATCGAACATCATCATGAGCAGTTTACAACTGAAGATGTGGAATTCCAGCCACACGATGATCAACCTCATTCACCATCATCATCACCAAAACCAAAGCCATCCAAGTCCAAGCCCTCACACAGCAGAAAGTCATCTACTGGACCAGCAGTTGTCACATGGCTGGATAATGATACGGATGTGCTAGGAAATGAATGGTTCGATCATCTAGCAAGCGCTCAAGTTCAGACTGACGAAGCTTCACGAGTTGAAGACAGCACCTTTGCTGTTACTCAAGAAATTAAAAGAACTCTCAATATCAAGAAAATGACCAAGAAGGAACTTCGTCGGATCAAGAATGATGCTTTCCTTCTTCTAAAGAACAAATCCAATAGCGCAGCAGAACTCGAATATCACCTTGAAAACATTGCACGGGCAATGTCAAGTGACTTCGACTGGGCTAGTCCAGACGTCGTCAGGAAAGTAGGCAAGCATCAACCATTCATCACTGATTGGACCAAGCCACTGACCGTGATTCGAAGACATCATCACTCAGAAATTCCCTTTCTAATGTTCTTCAACAAAGATCTGGAACTTCTAAAGAATGGAGCTCAAGGGAAGACAAAGTACGCTACATCTATCACTTTCACACCAGCTGCTCATTACGCACAATCAGCTATTGAAGAGGCAGCTATTAACAGCAATCTGTTTGTTAAAAAGCTCGTCAAATATGATCGTGATGCAGAGCTGGCGATTCATCACTGGTACTCTAAAAGACAAAGCTGGTACAAGTACAAACTTGCCCTCCAGAAATCAAAAGAACCAGTTTACAGTGATCTCAGAATATTGGCCGTCATCAACATAAGCGGATCTAGAAGATGCGATTATATATTTCTAGAAGAGATCACAGTAAGAAGAATCGATAACAATCTTTACAAATTCTCTGAGGCGGATTTTCCTGATCTAAATCTAAATGATATCGAAGACATGTATCTGATGAAGGTCCAAGGCAAATTGCAGCATCTGACCAACGAGCTTCGATATGCACTTAGTACTTCCCTCTGTCATTACATCAGGAGAACCATCATCAAAGAACGTGTAGAAGATCTCCAGCTTGGTGTGGAAAGTTATCAGACTCAGCTTAACCTTGTTGAACCACAGTTTCTTCTAAACAGCAATAAGGATCCTCAGTACACCATGCTACATCGTCCAAACTTTGGGTTCGTCTACAGAAGCACAACTGATTTTCACCGCTTCATGGCATTCAATGAAATTCACAAGTTCTGTGATGATACCCTAAAGAGTGTACGTGACGGGTTAGCCAATAGAGTTCGAGATTCGGCGTTGGGTAAATCAAAATGATGGAATTCGAAGGAGCTGCGACAAGTCAAGGAATTTATTCGGAAGATGGAAGAACGGTTATACCATCGGGATCAGATGAGGAGGCTAGAGAGCTATGTTGGGGGTCGTCCACCATTCGCCATCAGACTGTTTCAGCGAACTGACCCAGTGTTCACAACTTTTGGTAAAGGTGGATGATGTAAGAATTAATTCTCAAATTTCATCATATCATTCTTCTTTCCATAATTGGCCTGTACATTACGGCTTGTGCACACATCACAGTGTACAACCCGGACCTCAAAGAAAGGACCCTGAGGTACGCTTCAGTGCCTCAATCCTGAAAAAGGAGCGAAAGCTTCTTACTTATGAGCAGAATTAAAATCAGAATGTTTTCCAACGTTTTTCAAACATTCTGCTCATAAGGACAAATATTCCCTTGTTAAGGGGGAGTATTTGAAAATAAAATCTTTGTTCAAAGAATAATAAATGTTCTTGAAATTCTTCCCTAAAACTCAAAAACAGCATATTTTAATCATAAACGTTTTCCAAAAACATCATGAGTATGCTATTTTTGAGGGGGAGAAGAAAAAGATGATTAAAATATGATGTCTCATTTGCTGGAATCTCGTGTGCTCAAACTCAGAATTGACCCTCGAATTGACGAATAGGAAAGTCAGTAGTCGAAAGGACATGTCCCGGACGGGTAATAATTTCAAGCCAGTTTAACTGGTGATGTAAGCGTGTCTCGCAAAGGATGTGTCTGAGTAGAATGTACCAATTTCGAGCGATAATCTTTGAATCTGATCTGGACGGGTAATAATTTCAAGCCAGTTTAACTGGTGATGTAAGCGTGTCTCGCAAAGATCAGGTTCATTGAAAGTCAATCAATTCAAAAAGTGCCAACTTTTTCCGGCATGTGCAAATTTCAAAATTTAATACTTATGAGCACATGTTAAGGGGGAGTATTTCTGAAAATCATCAAACTCTCAAGGTGTCAACAAAATGTCTTTACAATTATCGACACTTTGAGAGATTTTCAATGGTTTGGTTTATGGCATCATTAGGATAGTCATGGAGTTACAAGGTGACTAAGGTTAGGGAAAACCGTCCTATGATCCGCCAGAGCCGGAGGGATCTACCCAAGGACAATACCAATAGTTTAGAACTAGAAAGTCCTAGGTATGATATCAAAAGGAGAAAATGAATGAATGGAGATAGAAGGGGTTGAAGAATTAAAAAGAAAAGTAAAGAAAAGGGTGAAAAGAAATAGCCCTCCATTTGTTCAACCTTAGGGCAGACACCGGGTTCAATTCATAATCTACTGGTTGATGAGCATCACCGGTATTGAAGACTAAAGACGTCATGGACCCAGTGACGCACTAATAAACCTTCTAAGCCACTCAAGTGTCTCTCAAAAGACATTTGTTTCATTCACACGGAGAACCCTTCATAATCTATCGACTTCTCATTACGAGAGTGTTGATATTGAAAAGGAGGCAATCTGCTCCATGCCTCCGATGACCAAACAAATGTGCACTGATTGAGTCTAGAGCCATGAGATTCATAAAAGATCTCTTAGGTACACTTAGTGTTACTCTGTTGTTCTACATCATGGGCAGCAGCTGTAAAATTAAGAAAGTGTCCTTCGCAGATCTTAGCAATCTGCCAAGAACATTCATGAGAGAAGTCACAATTGTGATTATCAATGATTGAATGGAAATCCTGCCAGAGCAACATCAAACAACTCTGACAGCAGGTCACTTCGGTAACTCCTTGTGAGTTACGCTTAGTGTTTGCTCCAAACGGTCTACAGTCGTGGGGTGATCTCCAGCGACTCACTGAATCGTGGGTGCACTTCGGTGTGTCCGTGTAATCCCTTTCGGGGGAATACGGTTCAGAACGGTCTGGGTTAGGATTTGAGAAAGTCTTCACACTATGCTGTTGATGATCTCAAATCTGAGCCTGTAAGTACCGGTTGGTTCGTGCTGATGCTACTGCTGCTGCTGAGGAGCTGGAGTTCGACCATCAAGACTCCATCATGTTCATATCTTGAAGTAATGTTTTTCACAAAGACTCAGTAACATCAAAAGTTCAAAATATGATTCAAAACAAGACAAAGACATATGAGCATGATGGAGAAGACGAAAAGACATTGGAGATTGGCAGAAAGAGACAACATCATATCATCATTAAACAAGAACAAAGAAACAAAGATTATACAGACGTCAGAAGCCCAAGAAGCAAAGAAGACGTCGAGCAACATTGATGATCAAGACTTAGGGAGAGATTGTTAGGAACATGTTTTAATTAAATACAAGTCTTGTTCATATAGATTTAATGTTGCACGATTAGGACTATATTGTTTGTATTTATGGACCGGTTCAATAGTAGTCCTTGAACCGGTCATGTTATTTAGTTTATCCTTATCACATGTAAGGGAATATTCCTAAGAATTATTCCCCTCCCAATGCCTATAAATAGAAGGCATGGGAGTCATTCATATTGTTGGTTTTTCATGTTATGTGCGTAAGCTATGTTCGAGTAACAAGTGATTAATTGAAAGCCGACCATTCTTCCTCTCATCTTATTCTCTTCTCATCTCTTGTAATCTTATTAGCTTATTTCTATTCATACGTAGCTTATTCTAGTGTAGTAGATCGAGTACTTATTAGTATTATCGAGTGTGTGTTTGAGATTTAGTCGTGACCTACAAAGACAAACACGGAACAGAATCAGGGCTCCTCCTTCTTTACACCAAAAGGAGTAGAAGACGGAATTATAAAGGATTCTAACACAGATTACTATTTTTAGTTTACCGTTCCATTTAAAGTAACTTTTTATTTTTAGTAGCTTTCCAGATTTAGTAACTACTATAATTAACAAATTTCCATACTTAGCAAGATATTAACATTACAGATTAGGTTAAGTCCTTATTTCAAGGTTATTATGGAATTAAGGTACATTTTATCAAGTTACAAAAGTTTAAGGGTAATTATGACAAGTTTACATAGTTTAGGGTTTTAATTGTAAGTTCATTACATTCGAAGGTCTAACATGAAAATACTTTAAGTTACCGAATTATATGCTCCTTTTATTCAAGATTACATTTTAATCTCTTAAGTTTCACCCTTTACAGTTTATACCCCTCTAGTTATATAATTTACAAAACAAACCTTATATTTACATAATTTACAAATTAAACCCTACAATATCCATATTTACCAAACAAGCATCCAATTTTACATTATTACAGAATGTGACATCAGAATTAAGTATATTACAGATTAGACCCCTCAGAATTCGGAATTTACATAATTGGTCCTTTAAGTTTATAAAACTTATATATTAAATCATAATTTCATAACAATTACATATTAAGCCCATAAATTCTCAAAATTACACATTATACTTTTAATATCAGTATTTACACAGAATAACTTCAAGATTTCAGAATTTACACTTTTAGTCCCTCTCTTTAATTAATTACAAAATAACCCTTATAAATACAATTAATTGATTATCTTGCAATATTTACACTTAGGACCCTCAAGTTATATTTTTCCCACATTCCTACAGATGTATATAACATTATAAAAATATCCCGGAAGTTTCAAAGTTGACAAAACAGGTCCTTATACTTTTAAAACCCAATCAGATAGACTTTTTAAACACAATTACAAACCCTAATCAAAACGAATCATTGAACCATCATTATTACAACCTTAAAACACATTTAATGACCAGATTATGTACCCACAAACCCTAACCCTAATAATTTCGATTAGGTCTTATTTGTTTCTTTATTTTTCTAAAATCCGGTTTATACAAAAATTAGCCACACTTTATTTAAGCTTCCAAGGTTCGAACCCATATTTTTCCCAGGTTATAAGATGCATAAAGCACTCATAAAAATTATATAACAAGCCCAGAAAAATCGTATAGTATATTTTAGGTTTTACGTATGTTTTTGATATCAATAATTACCATGACATGTTCTATGCCTCTACAATTCGTTCCATCATTTTTCCCAGATCTAATACATCATATGAGGTCCAAATAAAATAATCATAACCCCCAGAAATTCGTATTACATATATTTACAATTTACGTGTGTTTTATATATATATTTTTCGTACGCATGGTTTTAGCTTGTATGATTCGATTTGATTAATTTATATGAGTCATATACGACCAACATAACATCATAAAAATACTAGTTCAAATATAGAACGTATGGATCTGTTGTAAGGATTTATTACCTTGCGGATGAATAGAACCGAACAAGAAAAGATACCACGATCGAATGCAACCTTCCACAACCCAACTCCTATTTTTCCTAGCTTGATTTGATCTTGAAGAACACCATAAAAATGCTAGATTACTTCCAGAAATTCGGATGGAGTGTGGGCGAATTTTTGTGTGTGTTATTTAGGGTTTCGGCTAGGTTAATTAGAGAATAAATAAGATAACTTATAATAATATTTGGGCCGAGGAAGGAGGGGGGAAAAACCAATATACATGGTTTTCCTTAGTTATCAAAATCAAGATTTCAATTTTGTGATAGTTTCCCTATTTAAAACGTAATTATCTTAATATAAAAGATTTTATAAATATAATAAATTTTATTTATTTATTTTCGGATCATATGTTTATGTATATGTGAATTTATAATTTTTGGACGTTCAAAAATAATATAATGTTGTCCCAGATATTAATTTGCTTCATATATAGTTCGTTTTCAGAAGTTTGGAATTAATTCTGAACTTTATAAGTGATTTAATTAAATTTTAAATTTTCAGGGGTGTTTCGGTCATTTTATATGCTTTCTGAATTTCAGGTATTACAAGATATCACTTCATCAGGAACCATGTCATGAATGGTGACATTGAATTACATTTCATTCCTACTGAATATCAGCTAGCTGATATATTCACCAAGCCATTGGATGAACCAACTTTCTCCAGACTGAAAACAGAACTAGGAATGTTGGATATTGAGAATAAGTCTACTGATTGACTCCATCCAAATATGTTTAAATTCTGAATCCCTGACTCAATGTGTTCTTCAGTGAGAAAGGTCACTAAACTTCAGGAACTAAACCCAAGTTCCTGAATTCTTGGTCCTCAGGAACTAAACCCAAGTTCCTGAACCCTGAACCTCAGGAATTAGACCCAAATTTCTGATCACTAGAACCATCAGTGACTAAACCCAAGTCCTGACAATCAGGTTCACTGAATGAAAAGTCATTCAGGGTCCTCAAGAGACATTAAATACTAACTTAAATGCTCTAAGTATCTAGTTAGTAAATGTCCGAGGTTGGTAACTGAACTCATATTTAATTTAAGAATATTTTTTCTTTTTGCCTTTCTGGCTTCCACTTCTGGGCCCCCACATTCCCACTTGGCATTAAATGCCTCTCTAATCACATTACAAATACGTGATGCCTCATCTCTGCAAATTACACTTTTGCAGAACTGCTCAACTGTTCACCTTGACTGTTGCGCCAAACCAGGGAAAAGTGGAGTGTTGGCATTAAATGCGGATCCCAAAATATTTTATTCAAAACAGTTTCCAAAAATTCTTTTTGAATAAATAAAATCCGTTTAATGCCTAAAATACCCTCCACTTCACTTCCCTATAAATACCCAAACCAAAACATCAACACACACGTCTATTAGAAATTTTAAGCAAATTCTGCCCATTTTTTCTCTCAAAACTAATATTGTGTGTGTTCTTAGGCTTTAGAAACCCATAATCATTTGTTAACCCAGACCCACCAATACAAATGGCTACTTCTAATGCTATCACATACGCCCCTAATGTAGATTTCATATTAGAAGGCGTAGACCTCACAAAGAACAATGTGGTGGGAAACTTTTCCTATCCACAAAAGTTCCATGCCTACAAGAACGTTATGAAATATCTTCAAAACTGTTTTCTTGCAAAGGCATTTACCAAGACCCCCTCAGTCATCTACCATGACTACCTGAGGGAATTCTGGTGTACTGCTGTGGCTACTAGCCCAAAAGACACCAAAGAATCCATCATCACATTCACAGTGATGAATGGGAAAAGACCCCTTTCCCTGGATTACAACACCTTCATCAAGGCCACAGGTCTTGATTTTGCTGAGGCTTTTGAGCCCAACACCACTGATCAAGAGGTTAAGAATGAATTAATCTTTCTAGGACCTCATGACCTCAGACGTCCTGATCAGTCTGCTAGAGCCTTATTGGAGAAGGCTCCAATAGTCAAAACCTGGTTCCACCCAGTCTGGAGGATCCTGATGACATTTATCATTCAGGTCCTTGGGGGGAATAAATCCTCCACGGAGCAATTGAACTCATCACAACAATTGATGTTGTTCAGCCTCCTGGAGGGTAAAAAGATTGATATCGGAGGAATAATCTTCTGAGACCTCGTTGCCAAGCTCTCAGGAAAATCTAGGCAAAAACATTTGTCTTACCCTAGGTTTATTTCCTGTGTGCTTCAGGACCTTCTTGGTTCTGACTATGATAGGCCTAAAGTCGAAGGTACAAAACCTGACGTCATGCATAAGACCAATTTTTCTAGTGGCATCCCTGAGGTAACACCCATTACCCTGACCACCTATATGATGGAGGTGATTCAGGGGGAGAACGCTGTCTCACCAATACCTTCACCGACCAAAAAGGTGAAGAATACAAAGAAGGGTCAGTCCAGTAAGGTGGTTAGACCCAAACCACTCGCCACTGAGACTAATGCCGAAAACCAACTCAACCTTAAAAAGGGTTGAATGTGGCCCAGACCTTTGAGACACCCACTACAGAGACCCCCTGACCACAAAACAAAGGCCAACGGAGGGCACTGAGAAATCATCCTCAGTGTCATCGGGCAAACCCTTTCCACATGTTCCCACTGACATACACAAGTCTGAGGGATCAGGAACATTCACCATTTCACATCCCCATGAAGGAACTGACAAATCACAATCAGTTCCTGAGGGAGAAAAGGGTTCTAAATCCTCGGTGGGGCAGCACTACTCCACTGGGAAGGGGACCCACAAATAATCACATCCTGCTAACGTTCTTGAGCAAACACACTCAGGATCTCAGGGAGTTCAAGAAACTAAATCCCCAAAAGGACAGTACAATCCTGATGGGAAGGGGGTCCGTCAATCATCACAATCAGTTCCTAGTGATACTACTGGAAAACACCCATCAGTAGTTGAAGGCGCTAAGGGGGACAAAGACTCAGAGGGAAAGAAACAACCCGCTGATATGGAACCCATCACCCCCTCAGGCGGATCCATTCACTCAGGAACTGCCCCCAAAAGCCAGGTTGGTATTACCCCAGTTATTATGGCTAGTCAAGCTGAGCAAACCCACTCAGTTATTATGACAACGGGGTCAGGACCTGGCCAAAACAAAGGCGAGTCTTCTTATGAAGAGGAGCCGGTTCAAATTTTGGGTATTGAGTCCATGGGGGACATTCAGGCTCTTCTTGAGTCTGATGATGAGCTCAAGGAAGAGAGTGATGAGGAAATTTTTTAGGCAGGTGAGGATATGGAAACTGATGTACAATCTGAACACTCTGAACAACCTGAACAATCACATCAGTCATCTCCACATCCAAGTGAAGAATCAGAATCTCAAGCTGCTAGTTCTTCGGATACTGACAACATCCTCAGCAAGTATGACAACACTCTTCCTCTCACTGAGAGACAATTGGTCAAGTTCCTGCTTAAGACCAACAAGGCTCTCTTCCAAGGTCTGACTGAAGAAATGTTTGACCAGCACACTGAAGCCGCTGTTCATTATGTCAACCTGAAGGAATCAGTGGAAGCCTATCATGATGATGTAAATGAGCACAATTCATCTATCTCTTTCTCCCTGACGAATCTTGATTACAACTTTAAACTGTTCAACGAGACTCTCACCAACTTACAAAAGAGCGTTGACACTATTCAAGAGTCAGTGAAAGATGACCTTGAGCTAAACAAGAATGTTCTTCAGGCTTTAGAAACTTACCAGCAACAAACTTCTCAGTTGGCTGAGCTGGTAACTGTGCTAAGATCCTCAAATCTTCAGGGACTCAACTCATCAGTGGACTCCATCCGATCTTCCCTGGGTCTTATGGAGTCCCACATGGCTTCTTTGGCATCGTCTTCTTCCTCCCTGGCTTGGAATCTTGGGCCAAGGATGACTGCATTAGAGGCTTCTCAGGCTTCTCTTGAGACTAAGGTCTCAACTCTTCAGGAGGACACCTCAGACATCAAGTCCATGATGACTGAGATCTATCAGGCCTTCAAAGGTCAAGCTCCCTCAACTTCAATAAGCGAACCAACTTTTTCTCTCACTATGGGTCAAGCAACAGTTGAGGGGGAGAAAGTCACTGAAGAACCTCCACAACCTAAACAAGAACAACCTCCTTCTCACACTGAGGGGGAGAATCCTAAAGCCACCTCATCTTCATCCCACCAAGACAAAGGCAAGGGCATTCTCACAACCATTGAGCCTGAGCCCACAATCTTGGTACCTGCCTCCAAGGAAAGAAGGCCAGACCCTGATGAACCAGTCAGGGTTCCTTATGAAATCAATGGGGTGATGGAACTTCTCACTCATGCTGAAATTCAAGCTCACATAGAGAAAGAGGAGGCAGTAAAGAAAGCTGCTGAAGATGAAAGGCAGAACAAGCTTGCTCTCATTCAGGTTGCAAGAGAAGAGGCTGAGAAGATTGGGATTGAGGCAAAAGACCTTGCAAAAAGGGAAGGTGGAAAGAGCTTTGTGGAAGCTCAGAATGCTCAGTTGGCTGCTCTCAGGCAGAAAAGAGAAGAAAGGGCGAAAAGGGCTGAAGAAACTAGGCAGAACAGGATTGAGAGATATCAGTGGGTCATGACAAGCAGGTTGAAGCCTGAACCCATCCTTGATATCAAGATTCACCAAAACACCAAGCCTGCCATTGTTACTGTCTACAGGAGTACTGACAAAAGAATTCTTCAGGTTCATAGCCCCTTCAGATTCGCAGACTTCGGGATCACTGAGTTGGATGAATTGGGTTCAATATTAGCGAAAAAATCTAATGTTGTGGTCCCTGGTCTGTTAAAATCCCTGAGCCTGAGGTATGAAAGATTGGCAGCAGCACCTCAGGAACTTGGTATTCCATCTCTTCTTCCTGCTTCAGCCGAACAGCCTGCTCCTTCTCAGTCTTCTTCAAGAAAGAGAAAGAAGATTGAAGTTGAGCCTGAGATCAAGGTTCCTGGTCTTGACTGTAATAGGGCTCTCCCTGAAGGTGTTCCATTCAGGAACAATGTGGTCATTGAACAACCTGAAAGAGGTATGTTCTTCATTGATGAGTTCGGTGACCGAGCCTTTCAGAGATGGAGTGATATTGATCTATCAGGGATCAAAGCCATGCTTGGCTTTCTAATGATGGCCTCCCCACTCAAAACTCCTGAAAATGTGAGGTTTTGTCAAGATCTGAAAAGGAAAATCCGAGAGCACCCTGACCAACAAGAACTACAGTCAAAGAAGCCTAAGCTTGAAGCCCTTGGGATTAAGTTGAACTGATGAATCTGCCTGACTACCACCACCACTTTTTGTACTTAGTTTTGATAGGACTTGTAATGATATTAATAAGATGAAGTTTTTATTATTTCAGTGTCCTTATTTACTTTCTATTACATTCAGTATGAGTAGAAGTCATTAGCTCACTCATAACTGATCAAAACACTTAGGAATAATTTATATCCAAATAGGAGGAGATTGTTGGGTCCATCAGTACCCAAGAATACTTAAAACAAGATTTGGAAACAAATTAACTAAGTGTTAACTTAAACTGAGAACAATTCAAGTCACTGAGAGAACAGTCTCTCAGTGAGTCATCTTCAGGATGCTTAAGGCGAATTCAAGAAGAAGAATTCACTACTCAGGAAGGCGGCACTCCCTGAGTAGGACTTAAGCCAAAGAAGAAGATGATGGTTCAGTGAGTGTTGGACAAGAACTCACTGAACCCCGGTCTCCTCAACGACAATTGTGATTAATAAATGAAGGCGTGTACTGAAGAACTTAAAGCCTAAAAGAAAGGTGGGAAGATCTGGGAAGAGTTTAAGATAAGATCAAATCTTATCTTGTCGAGAAGAAACCTTTCCTAAGACGGCTAAAAGTCATGGAGTGTCAGACCAACCACTCCTAAAGACTTTTAGCCCATTCCTATTGGTTCTTGGAAATGACAATTACTGTTGTAATTGTCAGACACGCTTGCTTCAACAACTTGTATTATTTTAATCACTTTTACTCTTTATACTTGTGTATAAATAGGTTCAGATAGGAGAGAAGTTAAGTATGTTTTGTACATTGAAAGCTTAGACTTTTACAAAGCAACTTCTCTCCTACAAAGAGTAACCAGTCCCTGAGATAGCTCAGTGAGGCACATTGTTACCACTCAAAGCAAAGCTTAAGTTTAGATAGGAGACACCACCATACCTTGTCTATTCAATCCCAAGTGTTTGTTCCGCAAAACACTTGGGTAATAGATTCTTTGATTCATTTCTAATAAGAATTTAAACGTTGAAAAATACTTATGTGTTTTTACTTTTACGTTTCATTAATCTGTTAGAATTAATCATAACATTGTATTAGTCATAAACACGAATAGATTAACTTTCTAGTTAACTCTAAGCGTGTTAAGGGAACAACAACCGCATTCTTTCGAATTTCGATCTTTGATTCGTTTATGATTCATTTAGATACCTTTTCATACATTCAGAGAATTTGTATATCGGTATATGTATGAATTTGATGTGTTTGACACATTCTGTAGTTTCCCTTGCTTTTGCTAAGCAAATTAAGGTCCCCTCTGCACTATTAGAATCTGATTTACTCATTTCTATTCCCATGAGAAAATTTGTGATTATCCGTCACGAGTATCGGAATTATCCAGTATGTTTGAAGGTATTGGAAGATAAGTTCGTTCTTCTAATCTGTTTCCTTTGGGAATGTTTAATTTGATGTTATTTTGAATAAGGATTTGCTGACTAAGCATCGAGATGCTAACAACAGTCATATTAGATTTGTAATCTTTGGCGATTTGAGAAACTCAAACTCTGTACCATGGTTCCTAACCTGGTAAATAATTTTGATCACCTCTGTTTTAAAAATTCGTACGTTAATCTGTCGCGGTGGTGAAGATGTTTCGTTTGACGAAATTTGCCTTGAGAGTTATTCAGTTGTTTGAAATTTTCGTAATGTATTCCTAAATGAACTATCAAGACTTCCATCTAAGTGTGAATTTGTTTTGATCTGGATATGAGAATTTGTTTAGTCACGACTCGAGGTAGACTGTGATTGCAATAAATGCATGTGTATATGATACAAGTATTATGACGCCTGGCCAACGTGATAATAGTTACATCATATACCTTGAACTTATTGGGATCAGAGGAAATCTTGAGCAGTGCCTGAGATCAGTAAGTGGTTGATTCAGAAACTCTATCCATATAAGAGCAACATTTTGCCTGATTCTGAAACACCGCGTTTTATGTCATTAGTGAATGGAAAGAATTGAAGGACCAACTTTTAGAAAGTGGTTTTATCCGTTTGAGTGCGTATCTGTGGTGTACCCAAGTTGTATTCATGAAGAAGGATGATGATAGCATGAAGTTGTGTAGTGATCTCGGGAAGCTAAATAGTATTGTGGTTAGAACTGTTATTCGTTACCTCGAATCGACGATTTAATTAATCAACTCCAGAGTGTAAAGTTTTCCCAATGATGAATTTTAGACCTGATTATTTTTTTCAGTTACGTTTAATGGAGCAAGATGTTCCTAGAATTGCTTTCCGTATTCGTTTTGATCTCTATGAGTATTGTGATGCCAATCGTATTGGCTACTGCTCCGAATGTTCTGATAAACTTGATGAATCGTGTCTTTCATGAATACTTGGACAACTTGTCATAGTATGACATATTGGTATATTCAGAGACGAAAGAGAAACACGGAAATCACCTTCTTATTTTATGTTGAAGTTTCTACATCAGGAGGAACTATATGTTGTACTCTCGAAGAGTAAATTTTGGATTGGGATGAAGAATGAGAGGAAAATTTTGAGAAGCTGAAAAGAGAATTGTTTCTACTCAAGAAGGGGACTTAGCTCTTGTCCTTATGCAACACGGGAAGATTGTTGGTACAGCTAGAACCGCAAGAAGTGAACTATCCGACGCATGACTTGGGAGTGATTGGTGACAGGCATGAAGAAGCTCGGGAACAAGACGGTGGAACATGATCTATGTTAGAAGACTTGAGGGAAGCAGTTTTGATTAAAGCACACTATTTACTCTATTCATCTTAGTTGTACTATTATGTGAGGAGACTTGCAGCAGAAATTTTGATGGAATGGTATGAAGACGGTTGTGACTACATTAGTGGTGAAGTGGTTGGCGTGTCAACAGGTTAAGATTCAGTATCAGCGTACAAGTGGTTTTCTTTAGTGTTGGATGTTCGTATGTAAAAGTGAGATTAAACTTTCAGGGATTTTGTAACAGGAATTCCACGCATATGTAGGAAGGACAACACGAATTGAGTTGTAGTGGACGGTTTGACTAGGTCGGCTCACTTGGAAGATTGGCAGTGATTTCTTTCGGCAGAAGATTATTCAAACTACATGGCGCACCTGCAGTGATCATGTCAGAGATTCGCATTTCAACATCGCATTCCTAGGAAGGGCTGCTGAAGGCTTGAGGGACCAGACTCGATTTAGTAATGCTTTGCACCTCCAAACCGATGAATAAGCAGAGCAACTATTCGAGCTTGGAAGATGTGTTGAGCAGGATTTTTGACAGAGATGAAGAACACCTTTTGGGTTAAATTAGGTTAGGGAGCTGTTTATTGAAGGACCTGAGTAAATTCAATGACTAATGGATTAGATATCATGTTGGAAGAAAAATTATGAAACTTTAGACCGGGAATTGGTGTGTTCCGTGTGATGTTTCGTACAACAGTGGTGGGCATTGTGGCGTTTGAGAAAGATTTAGTTCACGACACGTTAGACCTTAGATTATTCTGATCTGTGTGATTATTCTACCTATTCCATTAGACTTCTGATACGTTTTGATATTCCGATATGTGCTTAGCTGATCGTCGATACGAATATGTTACCCACCTATATATGAAACTCTTGAGACGTTTGGTAATTTCGATATGTGCTGCTCTGATTATTAGCCAGTTCCTCAATTCACTCAGAATCTCGATAGAGTTGATGAGGTTTTATCGTTTAGCTCTACCTCCGTATTTGCCTCATGTGTACATGTGTTTCATGTATCTCTTAGTGAGATTACAAAGATCATCTGTCATGTATATGTTCCGCATTCGTTCGATCGAGATTTGTTATAATTTGTCTGTTATTGAAGAGCCTGAGGCTATCTTGGAGCGTCAGGATCGGGTCATGAGAAATTGAAGAATTATACGTATATGTCATCCACACATCTTCTGTGATTCGATACATTTCCATCTGACCTCTCTACTCTAATTTTGAGGACGAAATTTTTCTTCTAGAGGGGAAGAGTTGTAAAACCCTCATTTTCCATTCAGTTGAAATCCCTAAATTACCCCTCTAATTTGAATTTTACAAGAACTAAGTAAATTAATATAAGAATTATGAAAATTCCTAACCTAAGTTTATAATAAATTAATTAAATGAATATAAACTTACCTTGTAATTAAAACTACATAATCCCTAAACTAAACTAATATAAATAAAAATGACACAACATATTCGTTGTATCAAATTTAACACATTTAAAAAGTTACATAAGGACCGAATTTAATTTAAAACCTATACATAATATTTTGGTACACATAAAGGTCTAAATACACTTGTAAATTGAAAATCAAATTGGGCCTTGGGTCACCCCTAAAATCCGGCCCTATTCCCCCCCCCCCTTTTCTTTTATACGGAATATCACCAAAAAAAAATAAATAAATAAAAAAAAAATGGCATTTTATTTCCCCCCCCCCCCTCCCCATACGATTTTCCCATAAACCCTAGCTTCAAGAGAGTGGTGGCAACCTGGTAATTCTCATCATTCGATCAGTAACAAGGCTCAAGGAAGGTGGTTTTAATTCGTGGTTACGTTAGTGTACAAGGAGGGTTAGTCTCGGCTTGATTTGTTGGTCATTGGTTCTTATTTTCCTTCCTATTCGATCACACAAAGGGTAAACGTATCATCCTTTTTGTTTTTTCCTTTCGTTTTGATCTCTATATAAACGTATAATATGTCACCTAAAAGTGTAAGAATGATGGCTAAAAGAATTGGTATGAACCCTAAAAGAATTAAACAAAATACGGCTATAATAAGGGGTTTGCGATATGTGATTTCTTGTGAAATTGTGAGCGGTATTGTGACTAAATGGATCGGAGTTTTTGGGATTTATTTTGTGGTTCACTTAAGTCTAATATGTGTCTAATGAACTGGAGAAAATGGTTTTGTGAATCGGATTATTATGTGTTTTATAAAGGTTTGAAAATCATTATTTTATGTGGTTGTTTGACCAGGACAGTTTTGATAGTCGAATTTGGATTCATCATACAACGAGTTTTATAGAGGTTTAATTCTATATTTTTTTCTTGTAAACTTAGTTTAGGGTCCTAGGAAAGTATTCCAATTGGTTTGAAGGGATTTGAGGTTGATTTGATTGTATTTCTGAATTTATTGTGTGATATACCAAAACTGTTCTGACAGGATATGATTTCAGTTGTGGTTTGGATTTTTCATTTTCAAACCATAGCAAACAAGTGGCCACAAATTTATAGGAATCATATTTCATATGTGTGCTATCTCCTGGAATTTTTGTAGAATTTTCTGAAGTCATGTGGTTAGGTTTTTAATTTCATACTTTTGAAGTGTATCTGCAAATCAGATTCTGGACATGTTAGCATAAACGATTTTTGAAAGGGGGAGTACACTTAATAATAAAATCTGTAAAAATTCTAGTAGACTCTTAAGACATGTGGGCTGCTGTGAGAATTTTTTTGATTTTTAGTTTGGGATTCTGATACATTTTTAAAATTCATTTAGTAGGCTTAATTCTGTGATAAAACTAGTTAATGTGTATACATGTATTGCATAAGTGGTAAATGTGTTCCTTTGGTGTTTGATGCCCTAATGCACGTTCCTATATCGGGTGGGTCTTGTTAATGTTGGGTTGACTTTTGTGTGAGTACGTTTAACCTAATTGATCATCCAGAACCCTAAACCAAATTTTACTAAATTAGGAAGTCGTATTAACAGTTACTAAATATGGAAAGTTCCAAAATATGGAAATTTACTAATTATAGAAAGTTACTAATTAGGGAGAGTTACTTAATCTGAAAGGTTACTAAATATGGAAAGTTACTATTTATATAGAGTAACTAATTATGGAAAGTTACTTAATCTAGAAGGTTACTAAATATGGAAACTTACTAAATATGGAAAGTTACTAAAAATGGAAAGTTTCTAAAAATAAAAAGAAACCTAAATCATGAAATCTGATTAAAATGAGCTTATAAGTAATATGTGATTATTAATTTGTATAGGTTCGGTGAAGAAGGAGTGACTTTCCGTTTCTGTGTGATCCACCTTTTATCTGTTTGTCTTTTGGCATAAGTTATAGATATTCTACCCTTTCTCAGTAAGGGTGTCTTTCTCATGACTTTGATTCGTTTGCTTTGATATGACATGATTCCTTTGCTATGATCCTTTGATATGATCCCTTTTGATATGAGCTTTGCTATGATCCCAGTTATATGATCCTTTGTAATGATTCAGTTGATATATGCCATTGCTATGATTCCCTCTGATATGATGCTATGATATGACATGCTTTGTTCTGTTTTGTCGCCCGAGCTAACTAGCCATGGAGGTACCATGGCCATGTCATTGAGGCACCGATGGCATGACACTTTCTGTGGAGGTGTGATTGATCCATGGCGTCTCCTTCTGTTATGATATGATATTTGTGCACATTGGCCATTATGTATATGTATGTACAGTCTCAAACTGGCATATGTATTTTGTTTTGCAGGGGGCGTATGGATGCATCCTAGGCTTATATGATATGATATGTGATATGATTTGCTTGGTGACTGGCTGTGTGTGCCCTACACCCCACTCATGATTTGGTACTTAGAGGCCTCCCCTCTCCGTACACTTATGATATGGTATGATATGTATATTTGATTATGTGGTCTATTCGAGTGGCTCGTTTAGACAGGCTCGTGGCTATCTGTTAGGTATCTTTGGTACGTTCGAGTGGCTCGTTTGGACGCGTTCGTTGCCGTTTTCTTATTTGACTCTTAGTGCTATTCTGACTCATGATATTTATGCATTTGATCCATTTGATTTGTATTTCTCCATTTCATTTGACTTATGATATTTGTCCAGATGATCTTGATCTCTCATTCTTTTGATAGATGATATTCGTTTCAGCAGGAGCTTGTGTTTCCTTTTTCTTTACATATATATGTTTGATTTGTTCTCTGTTATATATATATCTGTTCACTGGGCTTTTTAAGCTCAGCAGCATTTCTTTTCCTGCGGCAGGTTTTAGGTTGGAAGCTGGGTTTAAGTGAAGAGTGCGTAGGAGCTCTTAGTGGACTACCCTGATGATAGAACTCCCTTTGCATTTGGATTAGACTTTGGATTTATTTCCATTTAGATTTGATTCAGTCTTGTATTCTAGTTTGATAGGCATTATTGTTTGATTTATTATGTCCTTAGTTTCATTTGAAACCTTTGTAACCTTAATAATTATAAAAGTCTTACGCTTGCGTTTATTTTGTATGTTCTGATAGACACCATAATGTGGCATCTTAACCAAGGGCGGGTTGGGGTGTTACAATATTACTCATAAGTGGAAGGACATAGTTAGTGTCATATTACATTGCTTTATCACATGAGATATTACTCTTAAGTAACTAAGAACGACAATTTAAATACTCTTCATCTTCCATACAGTGTTATATCACAAGAGATAAATAAGAGTCACTTACAAATATCAAAATGAATAAAAAGGAAGAAAACTATAAAAATAGAAACTTGACGTATTCTCAAAATCAAACAAGTGTTGCATTAAATTAGCATTGTTTCTATAAAACAATAAGAATTCACCTAAAGAGTCTTTAACCCTTGTATTTCTACTAATAGTATAATATCACAAGTGATAGATAACATTAAATAAATATATATATATATATATATATATATAATATATATATATATGTGTGTGTGTGTGTGTGTGTGTGTGTGTGTGTGTGTGTGTGTGTCCATTGCGATTAAAGGTACAAAAATTATCTTGTAACTGAAAATTATAAAATATTAGAAAATACATAGGTGATAATGTATAAAAAATATACAGACCAATGAAATATCTCAGATGATATTAAAGGTTAAAAAAGCATACTTGTCTGTTTTTGAAATATCACAAGTGATATTAGATATTAACTATTTTTATAAAATATCACAAGTGATATTAGACATGTAATATAATAAACTTTAATAACAAGCAAGAAAACATATGAAAACGAACGAAAACGTTTAATAACTACCGAAAACGGACGCAAACATATGAAAAAAAACAAAAACGTATGAAAACGGACAAAAACGTATACTAACAGAGAAAAAACATATGAAAACGGATAAAAAAAGTCTCAAAACGGACGAAAACGTATAAAAAGAATGAAAACGTCTGAAAACGGATGAAAACGTATATAAACGTATGAAAACGGACAAAAACATATGAAAACGGACGAAAACATATAAAAACGGACGAAAACACTTGAAAGCGTATAAAAATGGACGAAAATGTCTGAAAACAGACGAAAACGTACTGAAAATGGACGAAAACGTATGAAAACAAACAAAGACATACAAGAACGTATAAAAACGGACTAAAACGTTTGAAAACAGATGAAAACGGACAAAAACGTAAAATAACGGACGAAAATGTATGAAAATGGACAAAAACGTCTGAAAGCGGACAAAAACGTATGAAAACGGACAAAAACGTCTAAAAACGGACGGAAACGTATGAAAACGGGCTAAAACGTATGAAGACGGGCGAAAACATTAGAAAACGGAGGAAAATGTATGAAAATGGACGAAAACAGATGAAAACGTATAAAAACGGATTAAAACGTATGAAAATAGACGAAAATGTATGAAAGCTAAGAAAAAAACGTGAATTAAAAAAATAAGTGAATTAAAAAAAAAAAAAAAAAAAAACAATAAAAGAAAACGTGAATTAAGAAAAAAGGTGAATTTAACGAAAAAAAAAAATGTGAATAAATAAGAAAGACGAAAAGACAAGAAAAAAAAACACAGAATTAAGTTGACATATTAAATTTTAGGTTAATCCCTACCATTAGATCAAACTATGTGGATGGTGAAGATTTGTCATTTAGTATGCATAGATTTATGGGTAAGTAAAATAAAGTGACTCTGATATGATATCTTTTCAATTTTCTAGTTCGAACAGATATTTAACGATATATAAGAATGCCCTTTCATGTTTCGATGAAGCTTGTGCAAAGTACACATTCCATTTCATTTCCGAAATTTTTTATTATACATGTGTACTTTCGAGATCAATTTGCCAAAAATGATAGCCATATACTGAATTTATGCAAATAATCAAACTACATACAAGATCGTCACACCACTTTGCTTTAAGACGGTTTCAAATGTTGTCATTTTCTATTAGTTTCTGTAATTGGAAAACAAACTTTATGAATCCAAAACCTTAAACAAGTGCAGAATAATTAACGGTTTAACTTTTGATTTTTGTCATTTAATGAGACAAAGCATCCAACCCAAGAGAATAAATTTATGTGTTTTCATTATATTATTATTGAACTTGTATTCATATTCCTATACAAAGGAAACCACCATGTCCCCCTTGGCTACGATAACTAGGCTCGATTTGGTTTCATGCATGTTTTATAATAAATCACTCAATTTCTCATCCCAATACATGCTTATACAGTTCTACATACATGTTTCAATCTCAATTTCAATACATGAAATGATAATCAATATCAAATGAGAGCATTTCTAATGTTATTATGGTTATTGAAAAATATAACACTTATATCACTACAAAATTTTGGACATTCACTCACTAAAACTTTTCCTTACTAAAATTTTTAAAAGTCACAAAAAAGTAAAAAATAAACACAAAATTATAAAAGTAAAACTTTGACATATACTCACTAAAAATTTTCCTCACTAAAACTTTTATAAAGTCACCAAAAGTAAGTGAAAGACAAAAAAAATAAAAAAGTAAAATTTTAACGTATGCCCACTAATGACCCAAAGAGTTACTGAAAACCTTCTTTGTAACATTTGCTTACTTAAGTGTATCTAAATAAAAGTAAGGAAAAGGTTTACTTAAATCTTTTTAAAAAAATGGGGGCAAGTTTATAAATTTTAAAACTAAATAAAAGCCATTTATGAATATAATGTTAAAACGTCGAGGCAAGTATTAAATAAATCCACCATTCTTCCCCCAAACGCATCTCCCAAACGCATCTCTCAACGCATCTCCCAAACGCCTCATTCTCCTAAATCCACCATGGTCAATTGCTGAAGGTTCAATTGCTATCCGTAACAGCTATTGTTGGTTGAGTCAATTGCTGATTCTCGATGACCACTGCACTAAAACCCTAAATCCGGCCTAAATCCACCACCGAAACCCTAAAATTGTTAATCGTCATCGTCTCCTGTCTCTATCCCTAACTCCGGCACCGTCGCTATCCGTCGTTGCTGTATTTGTAACTCCGGCACCATCTCTATCCGTCGTTGCTGTATCAGTTACTAAGGTCTAATTTTACTTCTTATTTTTATACATTTAGTCGTTGCTGTATTATTTATTGATCTGATGATTGTATAGTTATTCGTTAAGGTTATGTATAATCGAGTTTGCGAAAGAAGTTTAACGAGCCGAGCGTGAGCCTTTAGTAATGTTTATTTACTGATTGAAAGCGTTATTTGTTGTTACGTGCATCTGTTTGTTAGTTGATCGGTTAGTTAGTGTAGTATCTGTTAGGTTAATGATTTGAGCTTTTATGAAACGAGCTTGAGAGGTTATAACTGCTTGAATCGAGAGTTTGCGGAACGAGATATAAAGAGCCGATGAGTGTTTTTGTTACTGTTACAGTTATTTTTAAATGCATTTGTTTGTTGATTGATACAATGTATGTTTTGTATTTAGAAAGTGTTAATAAGTGAACTTAGGTTGATGTTTAAACAAGTGTGTTGAATTAGATATTGACCGATTATAGCTTCAGGGAAGTGAACTTAGGTTGATGCTTGTAAATTAACGTAAATGTAGTAGAGACTTAACTTTTTTGTGTTTATTTGATGATAATGTTTTGTACACAAACACAAAGATTTTTTCAGTAGCTAATAGAGTTACATGGCTGGCTTTTAGGGACGTAAGAGTTGAATATTACTTCAATTTTTCTACTTTTGACATCATTATGGACAAATCTTGGATGTATTTTGCACCAAGATATAGTTCACAATATGTAAATGGCGTGGAATATTTTCTTAACTTTGCTTTTGAGAAATCGAGTCAACATGGAGGAGAGATATTGTGTCCATGCACGAATTGTCACAATAGATTTCGCCTTAAAAGAGAAAAAGTGCATGATCACTTTATATGTTTTGGCTTCAAGAGAGGTTACCTGAATTGGACGGATCATGGGGAAAGTTATGAGGTATCATCTTCGAGTATGATGGAAAATGATGAAGAAGGAGACAACGAACATGAAATGAATGAGATATTGCATGACCTTTTTCCTACGGCGTCAATGGAAGGAAGTATGGGTGAAAGAGAACCTCAACCTCAACCTGAACTTGAACCTAATTTGAACCGTGAAAAGCAAAATGATAAAACGAAGTTTGATGATTTGGTCAAAGATGTTAATCAGAAGGTGTATCCTAATGCTAAGCATAACAAGTTGTCTGCCTTGGTTCGTTTATACCATATAAAATCTCTTTGTGGTTGGAGCAACACATCATTTTCTATGTTATTGGAGTTTCTTCAAGAAGAGTTGTTGCCTGACGGGAATATATTTCCCAAGAAACATCATGAGGCGAAAAACATCATGAAGAAGCTGGGGTTAGGGTATGAAAAAATACATGCATGTCCTAACGGGTGCATGTTGTTCTGGAATGAAAATGAGAACAAAGATATATGCTCCATTTGTAATGCTTCCAGATGGAGGCCCACCCAAGATAACCCTGGAGATGAGTTTGGAGATGAGGCGGGTATACAAGATGAGGCGGGTATCCAAGATGAGGCGGGTATACAAGATGAGCCGGGTCTAAAAAAGAAAAAGAAGAAAGCAATGAACGTTTTGCGTTGGTTTCCTCTAAAACCAAGGCTTCAAAGGTTGTTTATGTCTTCAAAAACGGCCCATCTTATGAAATGGCATCATTTGGAACGGGTAAAAGATGGTAAACTACGACACCCAGCTGATGCATTGTCATGGAAACACTTTGATGAGAAGCATTCTGAATTTGCAAGCGATCCTCGAAATGTTCGTTTGACTCTAACAAGTGATGGTTTCAATCCATACAGGTCAATGAATCTAAACTACAGTATTTGGCCTGTCTTCGTTATTCCATATAATTTACCTCCATGGTATGTCATGAAACAACCCAATTTTATTCTTTCTTTGATCATTCCGGGCCCCAAAAGCCCCGGTAATAAATTAGATGTTTACATGCAACCTTTGATAAAGGAGTTAAAAGAGCTATGGGCCGGTATTGATACATTTGATGCCTCAACGAATCAAAATTTCAAAATGAAAGCCGCAGTCATTTCTACAATATCTGATTTTCCTGGATATGCTAACCTTTCTGGGTGGAGCACTAAAGGAGAATATGCATGTCCTGTATGTGCTTTTGACAAAACTTCAAAATGGCTAGATCACGGTAGAAAATGGTGTTACATGGGACATCGAAGATGGCTTGAACCAAATCATAGCTCACGTGAAGATACTCGATCCTTTGATGGACATCCAGAATTAAGACAAGCTCCTATCCCATTGTCTGGGGATGATATTCTAAATCAATTGAAAGGTGTCGATTTTCTTGTAGAAAATGTTGATAAGGGTCCTTGGAAAAAGAAAAGCATTTTCTTTGAGTTACCTTATTGGAAAGACTTGTTGTTGCGTCAAAATCTTGATGTGATGCACATTGAAAAGAATGTATGTGATAATATTGTCGGGACTTTGCTTGGTCAAGTAGGGAAGTCGAAAGATAACTTGAAAGCTTGTCTAGACTTGGAAAAATGGGGTATACGAGAAGAACTTCATCCAAAAAGGAATCCAAGAAACAATAATCTATCTTTGCCAAAAGCATGTTATGTAATGACTCGAGAGGAGAAAGATACGTTCTTGGAAACACTTAAATCTATCAAGCCTCCTGATGAATATTCGTCAAATATCTCTCGTTGTGTGCAATTAAAAGATAGGAAGCTTATGGGGATGAAAAGTTATGATTGCCACATGTTGATGCAAGAATATTTGCCAATAGCGCTACGTGGTACTTTGCCCAACCATGTTAGCAAAGTGGTAATTGAGTTATGCGATTTCTTTAGGCGGATTTGTCTAAAAGATCTAACGGAATATGATCTTAGATTTCTTGAATCCCGATTTGTTGTAACATTATGCAAAATGGAACAAATTTTTCCTCCTTCATTCTTTACTGTCATGGTTCATTTGGTGATCCATCTAGTTCGGGAGGTACGACTCGGAGGTCCAGTAACTTTTCGTTGGATGTATCCTATTGAAAGGTAACTTTTTTATCCTTAATAATTATAACTTTTACCTTATTATTTAAAAAGTTAGTAAAACTTCACTTAACCTTCAATTCAGGGACCTTATGACTCTTAAATCATATGTGAGCAATAAAGCTTATCCAGAAGGTTCAATTGCTGAAGGGTATTTAGTGAGAGAAAGCTTAACCTTTTGCTCTCGATACTTATCCGGAGTGGAAACCCTATTTACGAGACCAAAAAGGAATGATGACGATGATGGTGACAATCAAAATGAAATTGAAGAATCGAACTTTCTTCGTCCCGGTCGACCATTAGGAAAACATGCACATTCTGAACTATCATCTCTCAAAAGGAAAAGGATCCATAATTATGAAATCGATGACCAATCCCTTAAACAAGCACATCGCTATGTGTTATTTAATGTTAATTTGGTCACGCCTTTTCGAGAGTAAGTGAACTTTATTTCCTAATCAAAATTTTACACTTTTAACAAAAGTGTCTTATATTGATTATTTTCCATTTCTTATATAAGGGAACATAAAAGTATCGTTAGGGGGCAAAACCGTTCACGTCGACCATCTGAGTATGAACTTGAAAAGATTCACTGCCAAAAATTTAGTGAGTGGTTTCGAAATCAGGTAAGTATCTTAAACTATGATAAACACTACTACTAATTTATTGGTTAGGTCTAAATAGTTAATTATCAATATTTTCTAGGTTAAACGCTTAGAAGAACAAAGGAATCCAAGAGTAACAGAAGAAATTAAGTGGCTTGCTCGTGGTCCAAATAATCATGTGAACCGATATTCAGGCTACTTTGTTAAGGGATACCGTTTTCACACAAAAGAGCATGAGAAAACACTCAAAACTCAAAACAGTGGCGTTGTTGTTAGGGTGGTGGATGCTAATCCTCAAGATGGCAACACTAGGCCAGTAGTGGTGAATTACTATGGTTCCTTAAAGGATATTATTGAATTGAATTATTCTGGTAAGGTACGAGTAGTATTATTCAAGTGTGATTGGGTTGATGCTAGTAGAGGATGTAAAAGAGATGAATTTGGTGTCACACTAGTGAACTTCTCGTATGTAGTGCACACAGGTGCTCAATTACATGATGACCCTTTCGTTTTAGCATCACAAGTTGATAAAGTTTTTTATTCTCATGATCCAAAGTTAGAAGGGTGGCTAGCTGTTTGACATGTTAATATTAAAGATGCATTTAACATGCGATGTGATAATGATGATAACAGTCTTGCTTCATCTTCTTGCACACTTGACATACCAAACCTAAATAGGGTCGGAGTTGATGCTGATGAAGTAGTGGATATCGAATCTGAAGAGGAGGTTGACGAAGATGAAGTAGATTAAATTACTTATACTAATTAAGTAGTTATTTCCGAGGGAAACACAGTGTTGAGATGGAATGACTTACCCTGTGCATATGGTGAATTGAGTGTTGAGATGACTGTATATGGTACTGTAAAAGAGAAATAGTAGATCCAAAAGTATAAGAACGTTTCTTTTCTTGTTATACCTCAGATTGCTGCAATTAAAGTCGGGTAAGTGCTTGATTGATGGTAAAAACTGGACACAAATTCTAAGCTATGAAAACATAGATTCTGGAAAGGTGAATTTGGGATTAGAGGTGGAGGGGAAGAAGAATCTAGCAGAGAATGTTAATCATCTAAGCTATGAAAACAAATTCTTTGTCCTTGATCTTGAACTACAGAAACTGAGCTATGCTCTTTGTCCTGCTACATTATGTTGGTATGTGTGTTATGTGGTAATTGAGAGTTGAGACTGTGAGCTTACACCTTATGAACTAATAAACAAAAAATTTGTGATGTGAGCTATGCTATTTGTCCTGCTACATTAAGTTTGATGAAGAGACTGAAAATCTCACTCTTGAGTCATCTTACTACCTTACTTCTACTTTCTATCACTCATTTACATTTGTTGATCGAATAGGAATATACTACTGCTTTTTAAATGTAAAAAGATATATAAAAGAAACTTGTGTTTATATAATGTTGCTGATTATCTTCATCTCATCAGTTTGCTCCATTGGCATTACTTGTTTTGTAACTGTTCTTTGGGTTTATTCACACCACGTCCCTGATGCTCGTCTTATATTTCTAGTTATGTGTAGATATTTTGTATAATGTTGCTGAATTATATGCACATCCTGCTCAACTTATGTTATTGATTGCATCTTCGGTTGTGTGACATGCAGGAATTAGGAGATTTTTTTCGGTTGTGTGATACACAGTTATAAAGAATAGTCTGCTTTGTGCTTATTGAAGATTAATAATGGATGCACAACAAGGTATATTCCATGTTGAATTTGGTTTGCTCATTTTGATATGACAGTAGAGTCTTAAAAGTTTTTATTAAGTGTTGCTTATATACAACACACTGATTGGCATTATTTTCATAAATATTGAGTGAAATTATAGGTCCACCGAAACGGGTTCGTGGTCACACTAGAAAGCAAGCTATATGGGATTTTGAACCTAATGAAAGGTTAACGGTTACGTTTGAGGCTGGACAACCTGTTGGCAAAGAGGCAAAGGAGCTAACTAGCTTTCTCGGAACAGTTGCGAAAATGTCTCAACATATCGATATAAGTATCAAAGATTGGAGGAAAGTATCAGAAGAAAAGAAAGATGATTTATGGAGCATTGTGAAGGTAAATTTGATATAATATGTGTACAAAGATATTATTTAATTTATAAATACTCATGATTTATACATCACTAATATGCTGGCTAAATATTGAATTGTAGGAGAAATTTGAATTTGCTCCTGTTGAAACAGAAGAAATCAAATTGTGGGTCATGTCGGACATAGGGCGAAAATGGAAGACATGGAAATATGAGCTAAAAAAACGTTCATTTGATTCAAGCTTAACCACTGATGAAATTGTAGCTACTCAAACTGATTCTAGAGTGGAGAAACATGACTTCAGGAAGCTAGTGGCTCGATGGTTTTGTGAAGATACTCAGGTAATCGAATTCTTTTAATGCATTGACTAATCAGTTTTAAATGCATTGACTAATCAGTTTTAAACGTGAACAAAGTGTAGGAAACTGATAATCGACTGTATTTTCTCAATGAGATTGTTACATAAGTTCGGTATATATAAGATACAATGGGCCAAATATAAACAGGCCTAAACACAATATATAAGATCAAGAACATATATTTGTTAATCTCAGATTCTCAGTTCAAAGAGCTTGAGATAATGGTCGAGTCTTTTTAAGCCAAGTTCTGTTATAATATTTGTTGTTTTGCGATCCAGATTGCTTTTTAAGCCAAGTTCTGTTAACTGGCAGGCTATTAGTGAGAAGAAGAAGGAGATCCGTTCGAAATCCATTGAGCCTCACGTGTTGGGGACCAAATCTTTCGCCAGGCTAGCTCATGAAGAGGTGATGCTATTTTTTTTTTGTTTTAATATTATATATAGTAATTGCATTGAATTTGTTAAATGATGAACATATAATTTAGTGTTTCAATGATAAATAATTGCAGGTTGCTAATGAATCTAGTAGTGTTCATAATCATGGTCCTTCTGGAAACTCAACATCAACTCGTGCAAGTCAAAATAAAAAATCCGGTACTTGTTTTAACTCATTAGTTATCATATTGTTTGCATTATTGACATATTATGCGCTATTGACATAAAAAATAATTGCACTTTCTTACTCAAACAGCTAAAGCTGTTACATCTCCCGGGCCTTCTAATAAGATTACTCATCTTAGCTCAGCTGAAATCCAGCTTCGAACAAAGTTTTTGGAGGAGGACAGGCAAGTTTCTAATCTCAAAACAAATCATCTATTTTCACAAGTTTAAAAGGCTAATATAGATCATTTTTTGTAGTGAGCTGATGAAACTTCATCAACAGTTTGTTAAGAGCGGTCTAATGTCGGACAATGAGTTTTGGTGTATTAGGAAGGTAAAACAGCGAGTGGGCTATTGTCGCCAGGTATGTCACTTTAGTAATCAGTTGGTTATTTCTATTTTGATGGGTCAATAGAAACTAAAGAGATTGGGATAAGTCGTAAGCTAGTACCAAACCAGGCTGACTTCTAGTTGGACAGAACTGATGTCTAAAAATCCTACAATATTACATTTACACACATCTAATACATATTACAGATACTAGAGTAGCATAGCATCCTCACTCTAATACGTATAACAACATATAAGGGGCATCAGCAATAAGAAAATTTTACTGTTTTTTTGATTGTGGGATTGGTGCAGACATTGAAGGGACTCAAGAGAGAGGATGCTCCTCTACTAAGGAAATTTGGAATTCAATTTAAGGGGGGCTTTGAAAATGCAGAACCTGATGGGAATACAAACTCCTGTCAAAGGCGATGACTAGAGGTAACTATTTTGTAATCCTAAATCAACTTATCAAGTCTTTATATACAGAAAAGTATATTCAGTAATTGCATTCCAAACCCCCTCTTTATATAATCAGTTTAGGGTGTGTTTTGGGATCGCTTTTGAAAGTTTGGGTCCAAAGTGATTCGAGTCTGTTTGTTTTGGAATTGTGAGTTTGGGTTCGTCTTGTCTATACCCAAAGAACAATTATAATAAAGAAGAGTGAAACGAGAGCTGTTTGTATGCCATATCATTTGACGTCGTAGCAAGTACTGAATTGTAGATATAGGTTAAAAGGATCAGCTATAGACTGAATATTTAGTTTCTCCGTGACTAGTTGGACATGATAGCCGTCTAGGCTGCAAGTTGAAGGGGAATGCCAGATAAGTAGGATAGTTTTTACTTTCATTTAAAGATGATTATATGGTATCTCTGTTCGAATTAGGCGATACATGTTGATCAAACTATGTTATTTAGTGACAGTTTCTCAGTTATGGTTGATCAAACTAAATGGATTGTTATCCAACTTATTTTGCATTCGTCAAAAAAGTGTTGTTTTTCAGTTTTGAATATCTATATTTTTTTAACTCATCCTGCCATCCTGGACACAGAACCCCCAAGTTTGTTTGTTTTTTTTTTTTTTTTTTTTTTTTTTTTTTTTTTCCTGTAGCATTTAGTATCAGAAACTAAAGAAAGTATAATTGGGTGGGTTGAGGCATGGTGTGTTGTCGGGGGAGTATAAAGACCTAATTAGATGGTTTGTAATGCTAAGAGCCTAAGACTGTTTTTTAATGGTAAATGCGCAGGCTTTTACTTTGATCTCTTTTTCCCCTTCAAATTAAGCATTATTGCCTCCTAATTCTCCAACGCATTTTTTTTTATACAGGACGAACCATCACCCTTTTCTTTGAAGGATTTTCTGAAGAGATAGATCTACATGTCCATTTTACAGTTTAATTTCAGTATCCTTGGTTCTGATGCGTGCTGCTGTTTGGTATGTTGTATTAACCGTTGTCACATGGTTTTATGTTGTATTAACCGTTGTCACATGGCTCATTGTCTCGTATACTGTTGTAATTCTGATCTTGTATTTGGGTTGTGAGTTTGGTAGAAGAATATACTCATATAAATACTTCAAAAATTCTTAGAAGGGTTCGTTTCTCCAGTGTAAAGATTCATTTGTAAGAACAAATATGCTCTCTTTAATAGTCAGCTTGAGAATAAATTCATCCCACTGTTAGCAAAATTTGGCGCTGTATTGTGGACCATTTATTGGTTGTTGATGTGTAACATTTTTTGCTTAACTGTGTGGTCTTGTGTGCCATGGCGTTATAGCAAATAACCATGTTTCAATCTTTTAGATATTTCTGGAAAACTCAATTATGGAAAGTATTTCTGTTTTGTATCAATTGGGGATACAAAAAGTGTATTATTTATGAATTAGCTTTACTCACTTATCATTTAGTCACTAAAAGTGAACCTTTGCTCACTATTAGTTGTAAAAGAAAGTGGCTAAAACATTTTACATAGGCTTTGGTGTAAAAGAGATTGGACACATTTGCCTACTAAAAGAGAATAGTCACTAAAAATTTGACCCTTTTGCTTACTAAATATTGTGTAAGGATTGACTTTTAGTGATGGCTTCAGTAGTGACTGTTTTCTTTTTAGTGGGAGTTGCCAAAATAACTTTTAGTAACTCTTTTCTTATCTTTTGCTCACACTTGAATTAGTGAGCAAATGTCACAAATTTTGTAGTGTATGATGCCCATAAGTACGTGTAATTGTAACTGAGACTGAAGCTCAGGCTTCGGCATAAATTCAAAATTTGAGAATTTGGGACCTAGTAGATATGAGATAACTTTACTCGAGGAGCCCATTGCGAAAAGGAAAAGTGAACAAAAGCAATATAAATCTTGAATCTTGACCCATAATTTGTCTTCGAAAATAGGAAAATAATTAACAATAGATAAAAATATGTAATAAAAGGAAGGATGAAACCTTTACCCAAAAAAAAAAAAAAAAAAAAAAAGGAATGATGAAATAAAACAAAAATCTTCTTTTGAATTTATACCGATGGAGGTGCATCTGTATCCATGTTTACATATGATATGTGTGTCGTCTTCTATTTAGATGATTGTAAATTTGTCAGGGAAATTTGCAATTTCTATTGACCATTTAATTTTTAAGTTGACTCACATTCGTTAATAAAAATATCAAAACCACCTTTTTGACATTCTCTGCCGCCATCTCCCTACAATCTGTACGCTTTGATTTCAAAATCTTTTTTTTTTTCCCCGATCGTATTCTTGTATTTGTGTTCCCAGGTCATCGTAACATATTTAGGTTGTATAGTATTCTAGATAAAAATAATAAAATGTTAGACAAATCTACTATCTTGGTCATCTTCATTTATGTGGCATCCATATTTTCCATCCATTTTATATGGGAGGTGATTTACTGATTTTCAAATTCCACTAATTGATTTGAAAACTCAAAGTATTGTATCTTTGACATATATACCTTTAAATCACTTTTACTCATGTTCTAATTTATAAGGGTATAAATGTCAAAAAAAAAAAAAAAAAAAAAAAAAAAAAAAAACTTTTGAATATGCAAATAAATTAATGGGGTGTGCAAAACACTACCCATTATATATTTTCTTACACCAGGATAACCGTCATATGAAGAAATATACTACGATGACTCACCATAAAATATACTACCTCCGCATCACGTTAAGTGTTCATTATGACTTTTATAAGTATTTTTTTATCAACTTTTACTTTAAATATATTTGTTTGTGTTATATAATACTTATTTAAAATTATACAAATGAAAATACATTTAAAAAATTAATTCATTCATATATCTTGCATCAAAGCATTATATAGCACGAACATAAATATTTAAAGTCAAAGTTGAAGAAAAAAAACTTAAAAAAGTTGTAGTGGACACTTAATGTGGGACGGGAGAAGTAGTAATCTATACTACATATAAAGAGAAAACATATTTGTTTAAAACCTGAAAACTTAAGAAAAAAGTAATGTTGTTAAACTAAAATACTCATACTTATAAAAGTCAATGCAATCTATTAACTATTTTTATACTTAATCATAACTTAAACTAATAACTTTCTTCACTCCCATTTACTGAACACTCATATATACATAAAAAAATATATGCACAAATTAATGCTAACATACATTATCGCCGCTATGCGCGGATAATCGTCTAATATTGATTAATAAGTGCAATCAAACTATTTTGGATATTAGTGTTGTAATTATTGGTTAAATGAATGAAATATAAAGGTGAAAAGGAAAATTTATGTCGAAAGTAAGTTGGATTTTAGAATGGAATAAGGGAATTTTTGGATTTTAATGTTGTAATTATTGTTAAAATGAATGAAAAAAATAAAGGGGAAAAAATTATGTTGAATGTAACTGGAATTGCAAGTTCAATAATGGAGGATTGGGAAGAAAGGGGGTAGAAAAGAGAGAGCATGAGGTTCGTAACAGGAGAGGTTCGCAAAAGGTTCACAATGGTAATTTGGAGGGGGGGGGGGGGTTCGCAATGGGTCATAATAGGGGAAAAAAATGATTCTTTAGAAGAAAGAGGGGTTTATTTGGTGAAGATAGAAGGTGAATTTATGTATATATCTTAACTATTTATAAAAAGTGCATGTCATTTCTTGAATTCATTAAAACTAAAAACTTAATGAATCTTGACTAATTACCATATATTGACTAATACAACAACTTATATTCGAACTACCTAAACATATTCATTACTGGAATACAATAAATCACAATGTCATAAATATCAATATTTTCCATGTGAAAATTCACCTTTTGGCCCGTTAGTGAATATCTTCAAAATTTTCGAGTAATACAGCGTACCTGTAATTATGGCACAGGGTCGGGCCTCCAAAATCAACGAGACGGCCCTGATGAAGGGTCACATCGAAACCACAAGTTCACAAGTATAATCATTTGTCGCTATATACCGTCGCTTTGCGCGGGTATTCGTCTTGTTTAATACTCGTATTAAAGTGTATTGCGAATTTATTTCGAATTTTTGTAGCTATATAAAAATTCTCAAAATAATTTTTTAAATGTATATCGAAATGGATATCAAGTTAAAGATTATGAAATAATACATAATTTGGCATAATTTGTTCTAAATTTTTCTGTTTTAATTTCACATAGAAATGGAATTAAAAGAGATGTACGTGTTTTAAGTATGTGAAAATGTAAACATAAATTACAACTATCTAAACAAAGCTCACAGTACTCTTAGAAAAAAAGATAAAAAAACAATTCACATCTAAAAGCGAGGGCATTTTTGTTTGTTTGCATATTTTAGTCATAGATTTTGCAATATATCAATCATACAAGTCACACCAAAAATAAGTGGTACTTTGGCGTCATAAATGCCAATTTCTATGTGTCATGTTATAGGGACCCTCCTTATGGGTCAACCGTACAAATCGCTAAACAATTTGCTATCATTGTCTGGTATCCCTATGCTTACTATGATCCAAATTATTGGCTATGGGATTATAACTCCTCTCTTTTAACTAGACCCAGGGCTTAGGTTAATTGTGGGAACATTGTTATATCAAACTTTATAATGAAGAAAATCAGAATTGACTAGGGATGATACATAGGAATCGTTTAGAACCAATGAATGAAAATGAATCATATTTTAAAGTTGTTACAGTTCGAGACTTACGATTGGCGAGTGGAGTTATAAGAAAGGTCAGCGACTTCTTTGTTCGGACGTACACACTAGTAGAGAAAGGATATTTTACAACGGACTAAATAATTTGGAAAAGATTATATGTAACGGTTAATAAAGACAAGTAATATAAAATATATCATTTAGAACGGTTGTTTTCTCTATTTAATTTCTTCTTATTATTTACAGCGGTTGCATATAACCGTTTTAAAACAATTCAATATTTTATAATTTAATCTCATTATTTACAGCGCTTGCATACAATCGTTTAAAAAAAATTCATTTAATGCTATTTTTTACTACGGTTCTATATAATTGTTTTAAAAGAACTCAATTTAATCTTGCGCCAGTTATTTATTTGGAACTGTTCTGGACACTATTCAATTCCTAAAAAAATTCTTATTTTCAAAATATTTCACCTCAAATAAGCGGGAATTTTCCCTCCATTTGTGTTTTTTATCCTTCCTTATCTCTTATCTATTACAGAGTATTTCTTTATATAATCAAACTCCACACTTTTTTTTCTTTTACTTTGTTATATCCACAACAAAATAGTGCATTATTTCTCTTTCTTTATACCTCAAACCATCTATCTAATGCTTCACATGTTTTTTTTTATTGCAGATCTTGAAGAACACACCTTTCATTCCTGAATACACTCAAGATTTTACATGTGTTTATCATTCATTTATCTATAGAAGGTACTTTTGAAGAGTTTTTGTTTCAATTTATATTTATGGGTTTCTTTAATATAATAGTTTCAAAAGAAATCATGACTCATTGAATCTTCATTTTGACTTGTTTATAGGTTTGAAATAACATGAAACCAAGAACTATGGGATACATTGATAAGTGGGTTGAGTTTTCGGTGTCACAATTTTACTCAATTCATTTCTCACAAAATTGAGGTTTTTATTGTCGAATTGTATATGTATAATGGTTAGGTTATGAACAAATTTGGATATGAAAGTTTGTTATCATGACATTTGATGATATATTTGTGTATGAGATTGTCATCTTAGTTTATTAAATTGTTAAGTAATGGTTTTATCCATTTGAGTTATTGATTTATTGTTGGTATTCAAGTTTAGTTTTATTTTGGCATTATCTTCTAATTATAGTACTTGTAGTAAAAAAAAAAAATTATGAATAGTACTTGCGAAATAATATAATAATATCATAAATTTTTTTTAGCATGAAATAGTTTAAAACAACGGTTGTTTTTGCATGTTGTAAAAAAGAAATAATATATATTTATTAATATTATATGTAATTAGTGGGACATGTGGTATATCTTTTATAACGGTTCAAAACCGTTGTAAATACTCATTCTATTATTTATTAACCTCTATAATACAACGGTTCATTTCCGCTTTAAAAAATGTATTTTCACCGTTCTTAAAAACCATTTGTGTACTAGTGACACTCGGCTTGTTAAGGATCAATTCAGTTGAGATAATGTAAAACAAATTGTGTTTCGCTATTAGTTTAATTCAGCTTCCTGTAAAATTCACTTAGATTTTTTGTTTAATATTTCTGTATGGTCAAAGTTTAATAATTTCTCCATGAGGATAATTATAAAAAAGGTACCAAAATATCATATTTTCTTGAGCATATTTTTATATGAAGATGAACAAATAAAGCCTTTAACTTTTCTTAAGCACGGTTTAAGTAGCTTCCTTAGATGTATCGTCCTCGTCTTGGTGTAATCAGTTAATGGCAACTTCAGTGATTGCTTAGTTTAGCTTTAGGTCCCATTTGATTTGGACCTGATTTCATTGCGTAGCATGATTTCGTTGAGTGTCTTACATATCAAACTGTGTGTATCGATAGACTCATATGCGTTAATAAATTTATATAGTGTTTAATCTGTAATTTTGAAAAGAAAAAAAGCAGCATGTAAAATATGATTGTGCGCTACAAATTCTGGTTACCACAAAATGTGTATTTTGTTTTCTTGCTCTATAATTGAAAAGCAAGTACATAAATAAGAAACTTTTGAACCACTAGATTACGAAGACACTGAAGAGTACCATCCCTTGAAATCAGGGTTTTAGAGTAAATGTGGTCCGTGGAGTAGTATCTGACAAATAGAATAAATACTCATTGACCCTCAAAAGGGCCCTACTTTAGGTCATCCATCTCTCTATTATCTTTAATTGTTATGCATTAGATGCTTGAACCGGACATCGGACCGGTTTTTTAAAGGGTTCCGATTTAAACAAGTTTTTCCGTTTTAACTGGCCAATTTCGACCAAACCGGTTCTAGGTTCAATCGGACGAACCAACCGGTCTAGTTCAGTTTTCAAAACACTGCACAATGATGAGGAGTATGGATGGCAAGACCTAGCAAATTTGTCAAACGGTGTTTCATACCTTCCACCCTAACAGTTTATTAAATTGAACAAAATTCGTAAGTACATATATATGAAATTAACCTCACTCTCAACACCTGATTATATTGTGGATTTTTCAGTTGTTTATAATTAGTGATTTCTCGTAAGAAATTGTAAGGAACATGCCGACTAACCAAAAGACGTCCGTAGTTTACTACTCTCATGGAGAGATACAACGAACCTCAACAACTTGGCTGAGTCAAGTTTCCGTGTTGTAACTCATCAATATTAGAGGATAAATAGGCGCAACCCGGTATGTGGGTTTAGGGTATATAGGGATTTACTATTATAAATAATCGTCAATAATAATGTAAAACCTTAGAACAATTGGAGATATTGAAATATAGTTTGGTCGACTCAAAATCGTCTCGTATAGAAAATCTTTGAGAAGATAGGAAAATCGAGTCCCACCGTTGCCTTCTTCATACCAAAAGAAAATTAAAGCAAGCTAAGTTGGTTTGAATGGGCGAGTGCTGTGTCGGCTTAATTTCTCTTTTTTCCCCTACCATATTGCTTGTTTATTAACATTTCCGCTAAAAACTTGTAAATGAAATTAAGTGTAATATCTTGGTATTATTTTAAGCTATCTGAAGAAACAAAATAAAATCTAAAAACTTCAGTGTATCTGTCCTAAAAGTTCTTGTATCTGTCCTTTAGTTTCTTGGTAGGAATAGGAAATTAAATCTGCCTTGCTCAGATCGGATAGGTGATCCTAAATTAGCTTGAATTGTTCCCAAATTTTGGAATGTTGTTCTCTTTTTTTCTAACTTCTTTCTATTTGGTTTTTAATAATAAGGGGCAATTCCATAAACAAATATTATAATTTTATATTTTCTTTTAAAAGAATTGTACTTATACATTGAAAACTTGTCATTTGGGTAAATATAGAATTATGAAGTTTTTTTTAGGTAATACAGAATTCTCCCTTAATAACAAATATTATATTTGGCGAACCATTGATCGAGTTTTGTACTACCTCCGTCCCAAAATAATTGTCCTCTTTTGACTTTTTAAAGTCTTTTTTAATCTACTTTAATCTTAAATATTTCCGTTTGTGTTATACAATAGTTGATGTAAAATATATAAATGAATTGGTTTTTAAATGTATTTTTTATTGGTATAATTTTTATTACGTATTTTATAAAACAATCAAAAATATTATTGATTAAATTTGATAAAAAAAAACTTTAAAAAGTTAAAAGATGACAATTATTATGAGACGGGGGGAGTATTTATTGTTAGGGTTGGCCAATTTGATAAAAATTTATAATCATCATAACTAAAATGTCATAGATATCAAGTTCGCGTAAGTAATATTAAAGTGGTTAAGCAAACCTCCTCACCTGAAAAAATGGGCTTCACCTATAGCTAGTTTTAGTTTGTGTGAAAGTGAAATCTACAGCATCCCAAAATGTGGGAAACCTAGTTTAAAGAAATAGTGCAAACGGATACCACTTGAAAACCATTGTCATATATATATATATATATATATATATATATATATATATATATATCAAATAAAAAGACAAATATCCGTACATTATGTAAAAAGAATTTTTTTTTTAAAAATTTTTCTCGAAAAATCCAAAAAAAAAACTCCACAAAATCAGGTATGTTGGTGCATGATGCATGAAAAAATTGTGAAGGAAGTTTTTCAAAAAGTGGATATTTTTTCAGAAAAAAAATTATGAAAAAATACGTTTGTGCATTAAATCGTTTTTTTGTGCATCTAAAATTCGTTTTTGCACCCAAGTTATTTTGACTTTTTTAATCAAAATAACATTGCGCATCTAACTAAAACAAGTTGAAAATTTTGTGCATCAAAATTCGTTTTTTGTGCATTAAAAAAAACGTATAAAAACTCTAAATCAGAAAAACTTCTTTCACAAAAGTTTTATGCACCAACATACCCGATCTTGTGCAATTTTTTTGGATTTATTCGCGAAATAAAAAAAAAAAAAAAAAAAAAAAAAAAAAATTTTACGTAATGTACGGATATTTTTCTTTTTATTTTAACTTTATATATATATATATATGTATGTATTTTTTTTTTATATGTGTATTTTTTATTATTATTTTTTTTTTTTGAAAAGCTACCATTGTCATAATCTTAGAACCATAACTAAACATAATCACCGTTCAAAAAAAAAAAAAAAAAACCGTTCAAAAACTAAACATAATCCAATACTTGTGTCTTCCTCTCTTTCGAAATCCTCTGCATGCGGAAACTATCACCTCTCACCGTTCTTCAATATCATCCATATGTTTTACTCACATCTTAATTCAGGTGTCAAAGTAGTGGTCCCGGCCGCTTAACATAGTCACACAATGAAACCAATTAAAACTAATGCCTTAAAGAAAAAGTTGGGTCTGAAAAATCATTGAATTAAAATGGTCATATCTAAATAGCACATAACTATAAACACTATTCCAAGCATTAGTGAGGTCCGTTGTTTTCCGGCAAAAACATGGCATGTGGGCTGCACCACTATACGTCTATATCATTCTAAATGTGTAATTCTGGATACATCCGTTATGTAGGTTTGCATATTTGAGAAAACATCAAAACAGACTATTTTATCCTTATATCGATTTCAAGAAACATTTTAAAATGTTTGATTTAACAAATACTTGTTAGAAAAGTTAAATGCATAAAATAGATATCACTATTACAGAAAACAAGCTAATTCTCATCAGGTTTAATTTAGGTTCTTTATGATACGCGGGTGTTCTTGGTTCATGTTGCACGATGTAAAACGAATTTTATCAGGTTCTTGTATATTTGACAGAACTCATACTTTGATTGTTTTTTAACGGTGATTTTTCAGTAATCTAGCAAGAAGCAAAAAGGAAATTAGCATAACGTACATTAAGTTTTTTCTTTTCTTTTTGAACCATTTAAATCCAACATTTTGGCCGACTAACACACAGGGGTTGAGCCTACTAGGCTACCACGACAGACTTAAACCGTGTAAACCCCTCCTTGTAAAAGTTAACTTGAAACATTTCACATTTTAATGATGATAGTCGCACATTTTTTACCACTAGACCATTTTTAGTAGTTGCATTACTACAATGCAAGCAAGGATTGGTTTCGAGATCCAAATATTCCAGTTGGCTTTTACTCCATATTCTTATCCGTATGGAGAACGATGAATATCATAGGATTTTAATCTCCTTAGTCCTTAGCAAGCATATTTTTACGAGGGGAATTCAAATCGATGCACACTCTCTTCCTATATTTACACTTATCTTCCGATATTTTCCAGTGACATTATTATTATTTTTCCTGAATAATTTAATAACTTTTCATGACAATATACTGTCGACCTGTATGACTATACTTCCCCTCGTGTTTTCACGGTTTCCAACCGAGAATACACGGTACTAGGTTATGCTAAAAGAGAATGTTTGTTACAGCGACACAAAATCACGAAGTCACTAAAACAGCAATGCTAGATATACAGTGATGTCCTCGAGGATGTTTAGGAAAAACAGCCACCAATCCAGCCACACAAATAGAGATGTCTCTCATATATAACAGCGAGGCATATAGCGATACACACCGATATCTTACAAAGTAAAGACAAAAATAGCAATGTATTTTCTTGCAGTCACAAAAAGAGGCATATATGATGAGATGTTCGTATAGGTGTCACTGCATATCGCGACATGAACGGCCACCAACTATTACCAACAACAGGGTCTATCACCTGAATCATCACTACAAAAGTTGCTATGATGCTTTCTAATTTACTTTTGTTTATATTTACGTTTAAAATGATCATGTGATATATGTCAAGTAATTAAAATCATACCAAACGGTATTAATTGGCTTAACAGCATGTAACTGGCCTATCAACTAGGTCTAGGGTTCAAGTTTCAATTGAGACATATGTGAGGTATATGTTATGTGGTATAATTAATGCACAAATGTTTGCTTTTCTAAAAGAGCATTGATAAAGCCTTCTATAATATCCTCATACACACAACAATATTATATATAACTTTTCCACTCATTCTCTCTCTGCATCCAAACCCTCAATTTTGAATTTTTCAGTGAGTAGGAGGATACATAGGAACAATTTGTAAGAGGAAATAGCATTCTCCTTTCTAAAAACGAATAAAAAGCATTATATAATCGGTCACTATAAAATGGTTGGTTGAAGGAGCTTTTATTTTCCTTCTTTTATTTGAAGTTGTAATGATTAGATTATTAGATTTTGTATACTTTAATTAGCACATCATATGATGTGTATAGATATGTGAGATGTTTTGTGATCTGAGAATACAAGACTGTCGAACTATGTAAAATTAGGTGATACTATTCTTCAGTCAGGTTGAAACTGCTATGAAACTAGCTAACTGAATGTTAGATTCTAGTTAGAAGAGATATTTGGTGCAAGTTTCCTTTAACAATCCTTATGTAGTCCCATTTGGCTTGACACGATCCGAAGATGGTTGCCATAAGGATATTAAGCCAGCAAAACCCTTGAAACGATGTCGTGTGAATAAAAACATCATGAAATAAAGCGGTAGGTTGCCATTATGTCTTTCTTAATCCATCCATGGATGGAAACACTTTTTCTTCCTTTTGCTTTATGTGAAGGACTCTTTTACTCAAATTTAACTTTAATAAGACCAACCAAAATGATACCTTTATTCATCATAAAGAAGATATGAGTACACATCAAGAGCTTTTGTATCCAATGAGATCTCTTTCACAGATTCATGTTTCCTCCATGAGATGTTAGGAAAATATGTCTCATATAATTAACAATCTTATTGAGGAATAATTACCGTCAATCAAATTATTATGTCGACAATATGAAGAACGAAACAATACGTGGTTTCTACTAAGACGGAAGTTGTGAATTTAGTATTAGAAGCACCTATGAGGATCGAGGTTCAGATATATGGTCCAATCTTGTCCTGCTTATAGTCCAGCTAGCCCGTAACTTTACACAATAATAACTAAAACACGAGACTAGCTTTCTACAGATGTTAACATAGCATATATAATGCCAGATCGATGGCCAAGCACAAATACAAACATATACGAATTGACAATAAAGATAGAACTAGATCTTAAAAGTGGGCAATTCTTATTATAAATCTTTTAAATAAAAATTAAGTCTTCCCAAAACCTAAAATAACCAGGGTATTTAAATGGTTTTAAAACGAGTCTTGGAGAAAATTCCAAGAATCCTTTACCAACAGAAATTGAGAGAAAAAAATCGTTAACTATAATTCATAAACCCAAACAGGGAAAATTATTGAAAATGCGATTTCTCGGTGGTTAAACGACTCCAAATGGCCTAAAAACACCAGCCTTCATTGGAAGCATGAAATCACCTCGTTGGCCCGTTTCTGGTCAACCATGTGAATTCCAATAAGTAGAATGAGTGACATCACATTTTGATTGATGACATCATCAACGTTATTGTCCCCCACATATATCAGTAAATGTAACACTTAGGATACATGTTTGACACCAGTAAAAGTAAAACGTAGGATACATGTATTGATATGTTGCAATCTTTCTCCTATATCATCTTGCCAGGCCAGTTTGTTCAAATGAAAATGCTGTTAAAATAAATAAATAAATAAATAAATAAATAAATAAATAACTCAGCATGCACTAGATGTGTGAATCTTCGCTCTATTGTTGTCGTTATAAATTGTCATCTAGTTTAGCTGCACAATAATAGACTACACACCATAAAGTATTATATCAAGTATAAAGTACACATCCCACATCATAGTTAGGTGAAGGGGAATAAAGATATAGAACAGGACTAAGCTATCATTCACATGCAAATGTCTGCATTAGTATGTAAGATTGTAAGTACATGCATTAAGGTTCGTTCCACACACTTAGAACAATAACATCGTTATCTTTGAATAGAACGGTTTAGAAGAGGTTGAAAAACATTTTCGAACTTTGATCTATTTCATTGCCATTTTAAATATGCGATTAATTAGCTTTGCAATTTTCATGCAACACACTAATAATGTTAACAGTAAGCAATGAATTATAAACATAACATTCTATATATTGGTCATTTTGAAAAACTAAATAAATAAATAAAATAAAATAAAAAGTTAAAAAAAAAACAAAAAAACCACACACACAAACAGGGAGCCCGTTGGGACCTATCGACATATTATGTAGCTCACTTCGACCCGTTACACAACCTCACGATTTTGCAACATCTGCAAGTGGGGATTAAGTTAGACCAATTTTATATTACTAGACACAAAGAGTTAACTTGGACCATATAGGTGTTGATCTAGACTCGGTAAGATGTTCCGTTTGTGACAATGGCCTCGAGACGGAAGATCACATTTTGGTGAAGTGCGAAGTTTCTGCCTCGGTTTGGATTGAAGTTCTAAATTGGTGGAACATAAACAACATTCATCTTTACAATCTCAATGACATCCTATCCATCCCAAGCCTCGCAAATCTGTCTCCCATGCTCACATCAGTCCTCGACGCGGTGGTGCAATCCACCCTTTGGATTCTTTGGCGTTTTAGAAATGACTCTTCCTTTGCTCCTAAGCGTCTGAATAGGAGAATGATTCTAAATGATGTCAAGCTCTGTAACTTCAACTGGATTTCTAATAGGCTTCGTAAGATTTCTTTTAATTGGATAGATCGAGTGGCTTTTTAACCCATGTAACGCCCAATCCACACCTTTGTAATTTGTTTCCTAGCTTCTTGCTAGTGTTCTATGATATCTTCTGCGGTTCAGAAAAAAAAAAAAAAAAAAAAAAGGCATAGGGTCAGGCTCTCAGCACAAAGCATTGTGTAACATAGTCTTAACCCATATGGTAATTAATTTTTAACAGCATAGAAGACCAAAGACTGAAAAGCCTATGTACATTACAAAAGCAAAGTGTACCATCTGAAAATCTACGAGTTCCTATATGGTGAAAACTCAAAATCCAGATCCTTATTAAAAGTAGTTGAAACAGCATTTATGATGGTGCAAGTTTTATGAGTAAAACTAAAACTACCACGCTAAATATATGCATCTTCTTTGAGCTAACTACGGGAAAATGTCACTAGAAGTAAGTCAAGAACAGGGAGTACTCTAGAAATAGATACAGGCTATTAAAAAGTTATCTTGACCACAATTCATCACGAAAGTTTTGTTTTGACACAATTTTTCTGCATATACCATGGGATCTCATGATGACAAAGTAGGAGGCTTATGCAATGAAGGGCGATATGTATCGCATTTTTTCCTTTTTCTTACCATTGGTTATCTTATAAATCATGCAAGCAAGCACTCTAGCAAGAGATTAGAAGCGGAACAAACGTTACCACTACAACATTTACCCTATTCCCCATCGACATTTCGGCTCTTTCCCAAGCGACATGTCGCTGGGGATTCCTTTCCCCAGTGATTTGTCGCTGGGGAATCTTCGCTGGGGAAGCCTCGACAGGGATTGTATCCCCAGCGATAATCCCCGGCGACGATGTGGGTCCCACTCATTTTTCAGTCAAAGAAGTAGTGCCACGGTGGCATTAGTATCCCCAGCGACATGTCGCTGGGAAATATTCGGGTTAAGCTAAAGTGATTAGCTCGCCTAATTAAAGCTACATCGACATTTCCAATTTTCCCCAGCGACTTGTCGCTGGGGAAACTATGTTTATACGTTGACAAGTCAACGAATAAGCATAGTATCCCCGGCGACATGTCGATTGGGAAAGTGTGGTAAACTGTGTTTTTTCGTTGACTTGTCAACGTTTTATTGGTGGTATCCCCGGCGACAAGTCGCTGGGGAAAATCTGCAATTTTTTTTTAATGCAGCCTGCACAGCAGGCAATTCTCAGATTTTTCCCGGAAAAAATTTACCAAATATCAAACCTGTACCAAAACCTGTATAGACTCACCACAACTTATACCAAAATACAAATACAATATAACGGATCAACGCAATACAAATACATCACAACTTTTACCAAAACCGAAAGATAATAAAGCTAAATCGTCCAAAATCCGAATAAGTCTACAAAACGTTGCTTCCTAGTTATAAACATGGCTTACAAGTCAATATTCAACATGATAGATAGGGAAACAAGTGTTTAAATGTCGCCAAGATGAACCTAAAGTACCAAAGTAGCATACTAATAATATATAACACAACTAAACAAGTGTTTAAATGTCGCCAAGATGAACCTAAAGTACAAAAGTAGCATACTAATAATATATAACACAACTACCTCTCGTCGTCGTCATTCTGATCCTCGCCATCCTCATGATCGTCACTCTCCTCGTCATCACCACACCCGCCACTCCCGCTAGCACCACCCGACTCAAACTCCTTAAACATATCCGAGTATTTTTCGTCGCTTCTGAAAATACTCATCATAAAGTTTATCTTTCTCTGCATGCTCTTGAACGACTTGTCGGGGGCGGGCATACTTGGCCTGGATGTGGCCCGTGATGACACTACCCGACCCACACCAGGAATGTGCCCACGAAGCTTACCCCCTCTTGCCAACGCATTGATCTCATCCTCCGTGTACTCACCCGTAGCCTCAAGCCTTTTCATCTCCTCCTATGTAGTGACAAAAACACAAGATAGTAAATATATTAGTCGGGTTGCTACATTATTTCTCGATAATTCATTAAAGTGTGTTTTGAAACAAAACTTACATATATGCGGCGGTCCTCATCGTTAGGGAATACCCCGTCAACAGTATGTGTTCGCCAGAAGGTGTCAATGAGTGAAGGGTACTCCTTCGGGTCTGAGGCCTGCCTCTGTACATACACACGCATATAAGATGAAACTAATTAAAAACGACAAATCACAACACACCAAAGCGTATAATCAGATATATATGTATATATGCATGTAAAATAATTATAATGTTTATTACCATCTCATCTCGAAGGCGAGCCAGCGACCGGGATCCCTGTCGAGATATGACCAGGCTCTTTTGCCGGTTTAGCCGATTTTGAGCGTAGGATTATTTGACTTTTCTACGAGAATTTGTGCCACGTAGGATCTATTTTTGTCGTTTAGTTCAGATACCCCAGCGACAAATGTCGCCGGGGAAAATGTCAATGGGGAAACTGGTAAATGTTGTAGTGTACATATATTGACAGCAAGCCGAGCTGAGGTTGGCTTACCAACCCATTGAAGCAAGTTGCACTTGTAATTTCCACTTCTGTTTCAGACCGAAATAAAAGAGATATATTTGATATCACAAAGGTCATTCCCCTTGGTTTTTATTGCTTGAAACTCATTATTTTTTTTTTTGGGGTAAATGGTATTCCACCTGGTAAAATATATTACTCCAAAAAACGTTTAAGTACAATGGAATATGCCTGAAGTTCCACATTACCCACAAGCAATCGCTTGACACAGCCACTACATCATTTATGACAGGCCATAAATGAGAAATAGCTACAGCCAATAAGACTACTAAACCAAACCCAGCATAAAATAATATACATCAGAAAATTTTATGCAAAAATATAAAACAACCACTACAACAATCAGCAGGAAGGGCGAGGAGGCTTTCGGCGGGGACGCACATATCCCCGCCGAAAGTCGCTAAACGACAAAAGCGATGCTGAGATGGCATACAAACTCGCTGACCGTTTACTAAATTTTCAACGCAAACTTTCGGCGGAGACATGTCCCTGCCGAAAGTAGATTTGATATTTGGCAAACTTTGAACAAAATTGTAACTCTTAATTGTTCCTGGGTTTTTTTCCCGCTACAACTTTTAGTGGGGACATGTTCCCGCCAAAATCTTAGATACACAGTACTAACATTTTGGCGGGGACACGTCCCCGCTAAAAGTGTTATCCAGTTTTGCCTCTATGCAATTACTTTATCCTGCCAATATTTTCTGCTAATGGTAATAGCTTTTGTCGGGGACATGTCCCCGCCAACAGTGTTGGCATCAATTTATCCCGCCAAATTGCAATTTATCCCGCCAAAGTTTTACTTATATATAACCTAACCGATCAACCCCAATTCGGAAAAACACAAATAATCCAATCGTCAATTCCCACAAAACACACATAATAATGGCTTGTTACATGCTGGAAGATGAGTGGTCAAAGGTTTTATCGTCGCTGTATCTCTTTAATGAAGTTCTTAATACATATGGCATCGAAATTTATGATGAATATGGTTCTTATAAGAACATTAGCCAGTGGATGAGAGAGCAAATTCTGGAATGGTTGAGGAAAAAGCCATACTACAGAGAGATGTTGGACGGCGAAGCTGAAAGTATGTTGGAGACCAAACTTGATGATCTGGGAAATAGGATAACAAATCTTGAAGCTTTGTTTGAATATCCATCAAGCAAAAGAATGCAATGAAGGGAAAAGGTGGTGCATGTTCTAGCCAAGTGGGTAGTAGGAGCAAAAATAAATGAATGGGCGATGTTTGTTATGGTCTATGTCGTGTGTTTCGTTTGTTTGTCGAGTTGTTTCGTTTGCTTGTTGATAACGCCCTAATCATACATATTTTCGGGCATGATATTACATGTTTTCTAATCATTTCTTGTGAACTTTCGATACTTAATAGCATGAAATGTATGGAGGTTCACTCGCAGATGCTCTGGATCAAGAAACGTCAAGAATGCAAGTATTTTAGTAAATAAAGCCAATAAATATGAAGTCTACAAAATAAGTCTAAAGATTCTACCCAAGTGCGCCGGTTTTCCTCTTATGTGCGCCACACTTGCTTGCTCGGTCAAGAAAAGTTAGAGGCGGTTATTAATAGAAGTACGCCGGTTTTGTATTTTATGTGCGCCGTACTTCCTCTGCATTTATGAAACTTTGGCGCCAAGAAAATAGCTAAGTGCGCCACACTTACAATCGAAGTACGTCGTACTTCGCCTATCAGAAGGCTATATAAAGAGCCATTTGCAGGCATTTGAGCCTCTCCACTCTCCAACTAATTTCCACTAAGTCAGTACTAAGAAGTACGAAGTAAAGAACGTGTGCAAGAGCAAGGAGCAAGGGTAGATCGAATTAAACAAGGGTCGATTACACTCTTTGGTTGTAGAATTTTGGGTTGCTTGTGACATTATTGTAATCCGTTTGATCATTCCAATCCGTATGTCTATTGTTTACTCTTCTATCATTACTGTTATCATGAAATCATTAGCCATGAGAGGCTAAACCTATTGTGATTGTTTTTACCCGTTATTCTTAGTTAAATAAAGAAACTTAATTGTGGTTGTAATAAGAACACTTTTGTCTATTAAATTGGATTGATTGAAAACTATCTTATAGGTCAAAAGATTAGTCGTTTGCACAATTGTAGCCTTTTTGTCTATGATCAGTTACCTTTTGTATTGACCATTCCTAGGCAAATTTGATGAAACAAAGGAATGTTTTTGTGTTTATGTTTGTGAAACTAACGTGAATCGAACTTATGAAACTTGAATTGATCTTGAATTGATTGGTTAAACTTAATGCTTGTTTTTATAAACTCAAATCTTGACGAAGGTTTAACTTGTAAGAACAATAGATTAGAACACCAACTAATTATCGTAACCAACATGTTGAAAGGAGTTATCACAATCATGCTTATCAAGAGTAATAAACTAGTCTAAGCAAGTGTAGTTTTAATCATTTGAATTTTCATAATCAAAATTAATACTTATTGTTGAGTACCTTGGATTTACTATTAGTAGATTTAGCACTTACTTCTCGATTTACACACAAATTCTTGCGAACGATCCCGACTTACCATCATAATCTTTCTATAACGGACGAGTTCACTTGCTCATATGTGTTATTAATAGATTATGTAAATCATCCTTATAATTTTAAAAACTTGTACACACACGTAACACATCATGTTTTTAGCGCCGCTTCCAGGGATTTTGATCATGTTTCTGTAAGTTTTCAAAATCCATTTTAGTCGATCCCTTGTCATTCTCATTTTCGAAAAAAAAATTAATTTTACCGAGCTGTCCATCCGATCGGGTTAGCGTCCATACGATCGGATTGCCCAAACATTCATCCAACTGATCGGTGCAGACCCGCATCCGATTCGGTCAGACGAATCTGATCCGTTAAAACTATTTTCTTTCATTGCTCGTGTGTTTAAACGTTGCCTAGATTCTCTTGGGAATTAAATGAACACTCACTCAACTGGAGTCGAACCAATTTCTCATCTTTCAAATCCTGAATATTTAATTCGAAGACCAAGAAGAAGAACACCTTTTGTTCTTTTGAAAATCGTATACCATGAGTTCCAAACCCACCGTTTGATAACGTGTTTGAAGCCAAAGTCGTTTACATCCCATTCACCGATCTGCCTTTTCCCATGGCCGACGATCAACCCATGTGGGCTGTCAACCGAGCCGTAGCGCCCATTCCTGCAGGCGCTATTGTTGCCATTAACTTAGTTGACAACTTCACCGTGAAGGGCCACCATCTTTCAATGATAAAAGATCGCCAATTCAATGGCCATGCGCGGGCCGATCCGCATAAGCACCTTGTCGAATTCATCGAAATTTGTGGCATGCTCTGATATGGAGAGACCGATGTCAGTTCCATCAAACTTAAACTTTTTCCATCATCACTTGCCAGAGATGCAAAAGTATGGTACAACGAATTAACTCCAGGAACTATCAATACTTGGGAGGAGATGAGGCAAGCTTTTGTGAGCTGATTCTTTTCCACCTGCCATGTTTGACCGACTCATGGGAGAAATTCGTGCTTTCACACAAAATCCTAACGAATCGCTTGTCGAAGCTTGGCTTCGCATGAAAGATTTGCTTCACAGTTGTCGTAGACATGGTCTAGCCCGTGGAACTATTATCCAAATCTTTCACCATGGACTTGACGAGACTTCTCGAGGAATCCTTGATGCTGGAGGAATTTTTCTCTATAAGACCCCTAACGAGGTACATCAACTACTCGAAGACCGAGTACTTCTAAAAGTTGATTGGTCTAAAGATTCCAAAACCAAACCCTTAAGAAAAACCGTTCTTTTGCTGAAAGTTCCGATACCTCAAAACTCATGGAGAAAATGGAAGCCTTAACTTCCAAAATCGACTCGCAATGCAAAGATCTTAAAGGAGAAATGAAAGAAATGCGAGATGGATGTAAAAATTGTGGAGGTAATCACCCATCGTCGGAATGTGACGATAAACCTATGGACGGACCCAAAGAAGGAGAAGCTAATTATGTCCAAGGAGGATACCGTAGAGGAGGATATCGTGGTAACTATTACGGTAGAAATTTTGGAAATTGGCAAGAACGCCAACAAAGGGATAACAACCGTGATTCTCAACTTTGAGCAGACAATCAACCTTCACAAACCTCTAAAAAAAAGTTGGAAGAAACCGATTTTGAAAAAACCATGAGAGAATTCATGACCGCTCAAAAATCAACAAATGATTTTATCAAGAACCAATTTTTCAATCTCAAAACCAAAGTTGAGCAAGGTCAAAAGAATCATCAAGCTTCTATCCAGGATCTTGAAAACCAATTCGATAGACTTTCTAACCAATTTTCTTCCTGACCATCTGGTTCGTTACCAAGTAATACCTAATCAAACCCAAAACTAACATCATCTGGATCAAACGATAAAACTTATCGTCCACCACAAACAACAAATGAGCATATCAATGCTGTATTCACAAGAAGTGGTCTCTCATATTATCCACCACCAAACCTAAATGATGATCCCACAATCATCCATGATGAAAGTGAGGATGAAGCTGAAGAAGCAACTAAAGAAAATAACCCAATCCAACCGACCAAAGAAAAAACTATTTCACTAATTAAGGCGTACAAACCAAAAATTCCATATCCTCAACGCCTTAGAAAATAGAAAATGGAGGAGTGATATAATAAGTTCGTTGAAATGATCAAAGAGGTTAGACTCAACGTACCCCTCGTTGATGTTCTAGCTGGGATGACCAACTACGGGAAATTCCTAAAGGAACTTCTGAACAACAAGAACAAATTAGAACAAATATCCGCTACCTTTCTCAATGAAGAATGTTCAGCCATTTTTCAAAACAAAATCCCACCAAAACTCGGAGATCCCGGAAGTTTTCTGATTCCATGCCCATTAGGAAATAACATCACATGCGATGCTTTAGCCGATCTTGGTGCAAGTATCAATTTGATGCCCTATTCATTGTATTCGAAACTCTCTATCAATACCTTGAAACCTACAAGGATGAGCATTCGATTTGCCAATCATTCTTACCAATACCCTGTTGGAGTTGCTGAGAATATGCTTGTCCATGTTGATAAATTCATTTTTCCAGTGGATTTTGTGATCTTAGAGATGGAGGAAGATAGTAGAGTCCCTCTCATTTTAGGGAGACCTTTTCTAAACACCGCTGATGCGATCTTTAAAGTTAAAGGTAAAGAACTCAACCTAGGAGTTGGAGAAGATAGAATTACCATTTTAATCGATAAGGCAATGCAATATCCACATTCCAGTGATGACACTTGTTTCAACATTGATGTCATTGATGAAGTCAGTGATGAAGAATTAGATGCATTACTTGACGATTCTGATCCATTCATGACTACTTCAGAGAAAATCATTGAAACAAATCTTGATAAAGAATTCGCTGATTTTATGGAAGTAAAATTCGAAGAAGATATCGAGGAAGCAGAAGAAGGAGAAATAGTGGAAGAGAATTTTGAGGAAATAACTTTTAACGATCAAATGAGGATCAAAACTTCTATCCAAGAACCACCAACTGATCTTGAGTTAAAACCCCTTCCCGATCATCTTGAATATGCTTATCTGGAAGAAAATTCACTTCTACCAGTGGTTATATCTTCGTTGCTCAAAGATAATGAAAAAGAACGTCTCATTTCTGTTCTCAAGAAGCATAAACAAGCTTTTGCTTGGAAAACTTCAGATATTCCAGGAATTAGCCCCGATTTTTGCAAACACAAAATCAATTTCGAAGAAGGTGCTAAAACCGTTGTGGAAAGACAATGTCGACTCAATCCCAACATGAAAGAAGTCGTTAAGAAAAAAATTATTAAACTTCTTGACGCTAGTATCATTTATCCCATCGAGGATAGCCCTTGGGTGAGTCTCGTTCATTGTGTTCCGAAAAAAAGGAGGAATGACCGTTGTGACCAACGAACGGAATGAATTAGTTCCTACTAGAACTGTCACTAGATAGCGTGTGTGTATTGATTATAGAAAATTAAACAAAGCCACCAGAAAAGATCATTTTCCTCTACCCTTCATGGATCAAATGCTTGAAAGACTAGCAGGGAACAAGTTCTTTTGTTTCCTCGATGGATTTTCAAGATATTTCCAAATTGCCATTGATCCTACCGATCAAGAAAAGACTACTTTCACATGTCCTTTTGGAACCTATGCCTACTAGCGTATGCCTTTCGGTTTATGTAATGCACCTGCGACTTTTCAAAGGTGTATGATTGCAATATTCAAAGAAATGCTTGAAACTTCTATGGAAGTTTTCATGGATGACTTTTCAGTATTTGGAGACTCATTTGATGCTTGTCTTTCTAATCTTGATAAAATGCTCGAAAGATGCGAAGCTGCACATCTTGTTCTTAACTAGGAAAAATGTCACTTTATGGTGACTGAAGGAATTGTGCTTGGTCACAAAATTTCCATTGTAGGAATGGAGGTGGACAAAGCAAAAATTGATGTTATCACAAAATTACCACCTCCAACCAACGTTAAAGCCGTTAGAAGTTTTCTTGGACATGTCAGTTTTTACCGCCGTTTTATCAAAGATTTTTCCAAAATATCTCGTCCAATGACAAAACTTCTTGAGAAGGATTATGTTTTTGACTTTAATGTGGATTGCATTAAGGCTTTCGAAACATTGAAAAATCAACTGACTAGTGAACCCATTATGGTTTCACCTAATTGGTTGCTACCATTCGAGCTCATGTGCAATGCAAGTGATTTTGTTATTGGTGCTGTATTAGGACAACGAGAAGGCAAACACTTACGTCCTATATATTTCGCCAGCAAGACACTCAACAATGCTCAACAAAATTACACGGTTACAGAGAAGGAATTTGTTAGCATTAAAGAAAAGTGATGGTCATTCTCATATTTATAACTTTGTAATGTGTCGTAGAATATATAATAGAATAGTTAATGAGATCATAGATTGGACTAATCTAATAGGTTAGTAGTTATTGTAAGCTAGTCCTTATATATAAGTTGTAATCCAAGTCCAATCCATGACCCAAACGAAGCCCATGAAAAGGCCCATTAGGGAGTCTCTTTCCAAGTATAAAAGCACACCAAAGCCTCATTTGTAAGGTGTGCTTGAGTGTGTATTGTGTGTGTTTTGCTTTAATAATATTTCTCTCCTTTTCTTCCTATTCCATACGTCACATACATATATACTCTTTCCACCATTCGTGCTTAATATTGTGTGATAAGTTACTAGATCTAAGGTCCTACAAGTGGTATCAATCGCCTAACAATGATTTAGGAATGATTTTGAGTTGGTTTTCATGTTTTTTTTTCTTTCTTTCTTCTCGTTATTTTTTTTAAGTCTATTACTTTTCTTGTTTTTTTGTGGTTTTAGCACTTTTTGATTACAAACTAGTGCTATAAACCTTTTGTCACAAGTTTCAAGCTTTTTGCTTAAATCTAAAGTTTTAGATTCGTACTTTTCAAGTTCTTGCACATGGACTTATGTGGCCCAATGAGAGTTGACAGCATAAATGGGAAGAAGTATATTCTTATTATCGTCGATGACTTTTCAAGATATACATGGGTTAAGTTTCTGAGGTCAAAAGACAAAGTACCAGGCATCATGATCACCTTTCTGAAGTGTATTCAAGTCATACTTCAAGCTCCAGTAAGGATTGTAAGAACAGACAACGGCACATAATTCACAAATCAGGAGTTAAGAACTTATTTTGAATATGTTGGAATCACACATCAGACATCTGTTGTTAGAACTCCACAGCATAATGGGGTAGTTGAAAGAAGAAATCGAACTCTTGTGGAAGCTGCTCGCACAATGCTAATTTATTCTAGTGCACCGTTATTCTTATGGGCTGATGCTGTTGCCACTGCTTGTTTCACTCAGAACCGTTCCCTAATCCATCCAAGATTCAATAAAACACCATATGAGCTAGTGAACAATCGAAAACCTGATATCTCTAACCTTCACGTGTTTGGCGCTTTGTGCTATCCAACGAACGACAGAGAAGATCTAGGTTAGCTGAAAGCTAAGGGTGATATTGGAATCATCATTGGATACTCAGAAAACTCGAGGGCATTCAGGGTGTATAATATAAGGACAAAAAGGATAATGGAGACGATGAATGTGAAGTTTGATGAAATTTCACAAATAGCTTTTGAGAGACTCGCTCTAGAACCCGCGCTTAATCCGATGGCTTCTAATCAAAACATATTAGGGCCCACACCAAACCCGTAGACTTCTGGACACATTAGTTCAGGGCTCATACCTCAAGGAGCTCAATCAACAACCACTGACAAACCTTCAGAACAAGAACTAGAAAATTTATTCGAGTTAATGTTTGATGAATACTATGGTGGAACTTCAACAAATGCATCACAACACCATTCCGCTGCACCCGCTCAAAACCATCAACCACCACCACCACCACAAGATGCATCTACTACAATCGAAGCTGACAAACCAACTCCCTCAACATCATCTACATCTACTCTAGCAACTCCAGTGTTTGAAATTGTTCTACTAAGAGTTGATGAGCAAAACCAAAGTACACCACTTCAAGAAGAAATAACACATAACCAAAATGATGCTGCGTTAGAAGAAGAAGTATTCGAAAACCCGTTTGCTACGGATTTGGCTTAATCATATTTAAGGGTACAAGAACCATCTAACACGCATACGTTAAACCCAAGGTATCCTTCTACACTCAAATGGACAAAAGACCATCCAATAGAACAAGTTATTGGTGAACCTTCAAGGCCAGTTCAGATGTGAAGACAACTTGCCACAAACCCCGAAATGTGCATCTACATTTTCTCAATAAGCCTCAAAGAACCAAAGGACATTCGAGAAGCAATGGCAGAAAACAACGCATGGATAGAAGCGATGCAAGACCAATTGACAAACTTGTCATTGATCTCAAATGGTTATGGAAGAACAAAAAGGATGAATAAATGACTTTGATTTGCAAGAAAACTCGTCTCGTGGCAAAAGGATTCAGACAGGAAGAAGGGATAGATTTTGAAGAATCATTCGCGCCAGTAGCAAGACTTGAAGCAGTCAGGATATTCTTAGCCTATGCAGCTCACAAGAACATCACACTATATCAGATGGACATCAAGACTGCATTCTTGAACGGAACTCTGAAAGAAGAAGTGTATGTGAGTCAACTAAAAGGATTCATTGAAGAGGAACATCCAGACTACGTCTACAAGCTAAAGAAAGCCATTTATGGTTTAAAACAAGCTCCAAGAGCGTGGTATGATGAACTATCATATTTTCTGATAAAAAACAATTTCACCAAAGGAACTGTTGATTCTACCTTGTTTACAAGAAAATATAATGATGACATTCTGATTGTTCAGATTTATGTGGACGACATTATCTTTGGGTCCACTAATCCGAATCATTCAAAATATTTTGAAAATCTCATGAAAAGCAAATTTGAAATGTACATGATCGGGGAACTTAGTTTTTTTTTGGTTTACAAATACACCAATCCCATTGTGGTATTTTTATTAATCAAGCTAAATACACAATTGAGATTTTGAAAAAACATGGTATGGAAAATTGTGACTTTGTTGGTACACCAATGGTCACTTCACCAAAAATCGGTGCTTATTTATTTGGGAAACCCATCGATCTGAAGAAATATCGGAGCATGATTGGTTCTCTCATATACCTTACTACTAGTCGACCCGATATTCATTTTTCTGTTTGCTTATTAGCACGGTTTCAGGCAAGGCCTACCGAACTTCACCTCCAAGAGGTCAAACGGATCTTTCGATACCTACGAAGAACCATTAACATGGGACTTTGGTATCCGAAAGATTCCGAGTTTAAACTAATAGCATTTTTAGATGCCAATCACGCAGGGTGTCAAGTTACAGCAAAAAGCACATCAGGAGGAGCCCAATTGTTGGGTGAAAAGCTAGTAGGAAGGTCATCAAGGAAATAAGATTGTACTGAATTATCAACCGCAAAAGCCGAGTATGTGTCCCTATCTGCATGTTGTGCCCAAGTTCTATGGATGAGGATACAACTTACAGATTATGGCTTTACTTTCGACATAATACCTTTGTATTGTGATTTGAAAAGTACCATAGCCATCTCGTGCAATCCGGTACAATACTCGAAGACCAAGCATATTAGAGTCCGCTATCACTTCATCAAAGAGCACGTAGAAGAGGGTACTGTTGAATTATTTTTTCGTGAAGACTGATTACCAACTCGCCGATCTATTTACTAAAGCCCTTCCAAAAGATAGGTTTGACGATTTAGTTCGATGAATTGGCATGCGAAGCCTAACTCCTGTGGAGCTAGAACGTCTTCTCGAATCTTCTTGAAAATATCTTTCAAAAAGCTTCGCTGTAAATACTTTTGAAAATCAAAACACAAAAATTGAAAAACCAACAAAAACAAAATACAACAATAGAAAATTTTCAAAAAATACAAAAACAATATAAAATGAAAAAATTTAAAAATATTCTTTTCACGACATGTCTATCGTATAATCGATATTCTGTACTTATCTAGAAATGTCATTCAACAATGATACGGACATGTACAGATGCTTGAGCGAGAGTTCACTAAAATGTTTTCTAAAACATGTCGTTTCTCAAAATTTTCTTCACAATGGCTTTCATATACTTCAGTACAAAACCCGAACTTAAATGATGACTTCTGATTATTTCAGATCAGGACTCGTATTTTTCAAAGTCGAAATCATTTACAGAAAGATCGAGTATAAATAAACGAAAATATTTCAATCAAAAACTCGTTCTACCAAAAAGACTTATGTACATTTCAGTACATAACTCGCATTTCAAGAAGATAACTCCCTCCAAACCCTTAATTGATTTTAACATTTCTGTTTGAAATATGCTTTCATTAAGGGGAATATAAAAATGAAAAATATTCCAATTTCATGCAAAACAAATCCATCTATCTCTCCAAAAACTTTTCTATTAATCAGTTCCTATAAAAAATATAACAATTATGCTATTTTTTAGGGGGAGAAGATGTGATTAAAATGTGATCAAAATGTTTAAATATCGTAGTTGAATCTCAAAAGAGCTCGACTCGGATAGTACCAAAGTATTGACGAAGCTTAAATGTCAGTAATCGAAAAGACTTGTCCTGGACGGGTAATAATTTCAAGCTGGTCTAACCAGTGATGTAAGCATGTCTCGAATAGGACTTGTCTAAGTAGAGTGTACCGTCTCAAGAGACTTTCTCTGAAATTGACCAGGACGGGTAATAATTTCAAGCTAGTCTAACTAGTGATGTAAGCGTGTCTCGAATCGATCATGTTCACTGAAAATCGATCAATTCGAAAGTGAAAACTCTACCCAACATGTGCAAAATTATCTTAAAAACACATATGCACATGTGAAAGGGGGAGTATTTCAAAAAATGCAAAACTCTCGTAGTGTTAACAAAATGTGTTTAATAATCATAAAGACTTTGAGAGATTTTCACAAAAGGTTTTATGGCATGTGATCAATGAACCTATGAAAATCATGGAGTAATAAGGTGATTATGGTTAGGTTTATGTCTTATGATCCGCCAGAGCCGGAGGGATCTACTCAAGGACAATTCTAATAGATAAGAATTAGAAGTCCTTAGGTATGATTGAAAAAAGGAGTAAAGTGATGAAAGGAGAAAGAATGGGTTGAAGAATTAAAAAGAAAAGTTTGTGAAAAGGGTGAAAAGAAATAGCCCTCCAATAAACTTAGGGCAGAAACCGGGTCAATACATCTACTATCGGTTATCACAAAGATGATACCGGTATTGAAGACAAGACGTCATGGACCCAGTGACGCGCTGCACAACCCTTCCTAGCCACTCAGATATCTCTTAAAAGATATTTGTTTCATTTCTCATGGAGAACTTTGCATAATCTATCGACCTCTCACTCCGAGATGTGTTGATATTGAAAAGGAGGCACTCTTCTTTATGCCTCCTACGACTAAAACCAAAATGCACATAATCGAGTCTAGAGCCATGAGATTCATTAAAATATCTCTTAGGATACACTTCCAATTGCATACACTTGTGTTCGCCAAAAAGGACACAAGTTGCATAAGAGTCTTTATAAGATCTATAGATATTGCCTTATCTATCGTGATGGTTACTTGTTTCAAACGGTCTACAATCGTAGAGTGATACTCCGGTATACTTCAGCGGCTCACCTGAATTGTGGGTATACTTCGGTATATCTGTTGTAAGCCTTCTTGAGGGTATCCAATCCAGGAACAAATTTGTAAGGATTAGAGAGGGTTTTCACACTATGCTGTTAATTCTCTCGAAGTCTGAGCCTGTAAGTGCTGGAAACCCCACCAAGGAGATTCCTTTCACGAATTGAGTCCTTAAGACGTGGGTTCAACTAAAAACCATCGATGATTCAAAGATATATTGGCAAGCATCAAGGTAGGCCAAACCACCGTTCCTGTCTCCTTTTTGTAGAAACAATAGAAAGTGCAGGTAGCTATTTCAAACCATATATATATTGAAAATGGGTCAATGCTGGTCGTATTTGATTGATAATTGGTCAAGGGGCTTAAATATAACATAAATAGAAATATGCAACAAGTCAAAAAATCACTAAAGTGTCATCTTATACAAAAGAAACTTAATGATTGCTTATACAAAATCAGCTCAGAAGAAATTACTTATTATAGCGTCTAAAAGTGGCAAAAGCAAACAAAAGAAAAGCTTATCAAGTCCCTGCAGATGGGATATTTATAGACGGTTATAGCTTATCAATCGACGAATCAAGCTTATCAGGTGAAAGTGAACCCGTGAACGTAGACAAAAAGAGGCCTTTCCTTTTATCAGGGACTAAAGTTCAAGATGGTTCGGGTAAAATGCTGGTTACATTTGTTGGAATGAAAACAGAACGGGGACGATTAACGGTGACTTTAAGTGAAGGTGGGGACGATGAGACTCCATTACAAGTGAAGCTCAATGGGGTGGCTACTATTATTGGAAAAATAGAACTCGCTTTCGCTGTGTTGACTTTTTTCTTGTTGACTGCTCGATTTATACTAACGAAAGTTGTTCATAACGAGATGGGTAAATGGAACATGACTGATGGCTTAGAGATTTTAAACTTTTTGTAATAGCGGTCACTATACTTGTGGTTGCTGTTCCTGAAGGGCTACCATTGGCGGTGACACTAAGTTTGGCTTTTGCTATGAAGAAACTAATGAATGATAAAGCACTCGTGAGGCATCTTTCTGCGTGTGAAACAATGGGCTCGGCTAAATGCATTTGTACTGACAAAACCGAAACTTTGACCACAAATCATATGGTTGTGACTCGACTATGGGTTGCTGGTGAAACTAAAGAAATTAAGATTAAAGAAAAGCTAATATCTACATTCGCTAAGAAAGTTCTAGCAGTTCTTTTACAATCAGTGTTTTTAAATACTAATTCCGAGATTGTGAAGGATGAAACTGGGAAAACCAACATAATCGATTCTCCAACCCTAATCCAAGTTACCAACGCTTGTCAACAGATATTAACCTTAAAATAAGTAACAATTGCGTATCAAAGTTAAATTAAGAAGAAGGAAAATACCATTTGATGTGCTCAAACTCAGATGAATGACCCAAATTGAGCGTGGTCGTGATGGTAGAAGTGAGTGTTGGTTTGGGATAGGATATTGATGCGTGGTTTTGCGACCTTACAACAGGTTTTACCTCTCAAGGGATCTCAAGAGGCTTACAACCCCACCAGGCAGTGTACCTGACCGATGTAGTATAGTATAGTGGTAAGTACGGGGGATTGATCGTTCTCCACAGGGAATAGTGTCGTTAGGATTGAAAAACTACTCTAATAGGTCTAGGGGTGAGAGAAGATTCTTTTTTTATGTTTTTATAATTTTATGAAAGCAAGTAAAATCTCGGGTTTGAAAGAGTGGGCGGAATTAGTTGCTAATCAACTAACCCAAATAACTACTAATGCAAATAAAATAAAATAACTGAAAATGAAAAGGTGGTAAAACTTATGTGGAGAGAAATGTGTTTACTTAGATTTCCTTACTCCCTAACTATCTTTTACCGGTTGATTAGTGTGTATTAATCGCATGGATGACGGGTGTATTCCTTAATACCAATCGTGGGGTGGCGTACGTACTTCCCCAACTCTATAAGCTCCTACTTCACTCCTATGTCGAGCCGGCTAAGAAGCTCCTAACATGGGATCACTAGAATTTTCTCATGCATTAAATACAACCATAAAAACCTTAGTACGCGTTGGTTCATGTTTCTTAAGACGTTCAAGCAAGTTACCGTATAGGAAGTTAGCCAGTTTTCTTAAGCCTAACATAGATGAACAATCATCCAATACAATTAATAACACACTAATAACCAACAATCAATAGCTAGGTTTCATTAGATCTAAGCAAACACAAGATAAATCTAGCCTAGCATGTTAAACAAAAGACAAGAACAAGATAGAATCAAACAATACATAGACATATTGAATGATTAATTGATAACTTATCTTCAATGTAACATGGAAGATCTCAAGGCAAAAAGCCTTGAAAAAGCTGCTAAAATCGTCTTAGGGTTTCCTCCCAAAAGGTTACACACAAAGTTCCACCCTAATGACAAAAAATTGCAAAACTATATATAGAGTTTAATGGCTGACGGCGTCACGTTATAGATCCTGACGCCGTCACCTCGCCGCTTTTAGGGTTCCCGGATGGCCTTCCTGACGCCGTCCCTCTTTAGACCTCCAAAATCCGTTCTGGCTTATCAAGGCTTGACGCTGTCAGATTATGGCTTGACGCCGTCCCTCTTTAAGTTAAGCCGTGACGACCTTGATCACTTCAAAGGGTGACGCCGTCAGATTTTTCATGCAAAATTCTCTGGCTTATCATGAGTAATTTTCATATCCACCTTTTTCTTGCCAAGCCATGACGCCGTCTGGGGAAATTCCTGACGCCGTCAAAGGTACTTTTTAGCCGATTTTGAGACTTTGTCGTTTTCTTCACTTTTATGCTCCAAAAACGTCCAAAATGCTTCCTTTTCCAGATTTCTTCTCCAAAGTACCTAAAATGACAAAAGGAACGATTTAGGGCAATATTTATCAAATAAATACGATTTAGGGCTTAAATGACCCCCTAAAAGCGGTACACTTTTCGCTTCATCAAATACCCTTACACTTGAGATTTGCTTGTCCTCAAGCAAATGCGCTTTTATTCTAATCAAAATACAAGTTAGGGGTCATTTAACACTAATATAAAAGTAATTACAACAATTAGTCGTTCCACTTTAATCATAATAAGCACGGAGATTACACACTAGCACCTCACAAGTAGTGTTTAGATACTCACATCTCTCAGGTGTCATCAAAATAAATCTCATAAATGAAAACGGATAATATCTCTCACTACCTGTCATAGCAAATAGATTACCATAGGCTTGGGAAAGGATCAAAAACCTCCTCCACTAGGCGTAAGCACCTAAGATAAACTATCAAAGAGGGCTTTTAAATGGGTTATAACGTTAGGTGTAGGGATATGATAAACACGGTTTTGTTGGATAAAGGATATTTTACTGGTGGCGAGTTAAAGATCTTGATTAATTACATGTACTATACAATGTTGCTAAGCCAAGACTCGACTCAATCTTAAGCTAAAAGCAAAATAACAAAAACATAAAATAAACATAAAATGAAACGGGATGGTAGTCCGTATGTTTTTTCTACTTTTCTTTTTCTCATTTTTTTTTGTATTTTTTTTTTGTATTTTTTTTTGTATTTTTTTTTTCATACACTCTTGCCCTACCATCCAAAATAATACATCATAGGGGCATTGCATTCCCCTTACACTTGAACTTTTACATAACTTTACAAATAACTATTCTAATGACTCGAATTAAGATAATTGAAAAACTTGGAGTACTTTTTTAAAAATATTTAGCACATATGGGGGTAATAATGTTGTTCTTCCCCATTACTCCATTACACTAGTACTTTACCCATGAGTCCCAATCGTCCCAAAACAATATGTACAAGGATATGACTCGACTTAGCAACCATGTAATCAATTAGATAATTTACTTGGGTTTAAACAAATGTTGTCACAATAATGCACTAAAAATGAGTGCATACAAGGTAGGCTAAGGCGATTTGGGTGTACATTTTAGTGGGGTGTAACAAATTCTTCCTTTAAGTAAAATACTTAAAGGTCGAAACGAAAAGATAGGCTCTGAGGGGTGTACTAGGGGTATCGTGTACTAAAAATGAGTACAACGCAAAGGGTGTGGGAGAATTACTTGACCATTGTAGCCAAAGTAATTATAACAAAAACACAGGTGTAAAATAATGGGTTAATCCTAATGCCTCTTATCATGTAGTAAATCTAACTACACGAATGTAGTCTCACTTGTGGCCTCGGAATGGTCCTAACGCAAGTTCTAGAATCTAAGTGCTACCGGTACACACATCATAGCATAAATGCTTTTCCTACCAATTCTAGGGGCGAACCTCACATATTTGGGGGTGGAAAATTTTTTAGTGGTACGGTTTTTGTGCTAGTCATATAACTCCTATCCATGAGATGCTCATTAAGATCAAAGTTTCACTCCTAAATGTTGTAAATTTTTTTAAATTTGGCACTAAAATTACCCTAACAGGTATTTATCTCAGTTTTATTACACATCTACTATTAAACAAACAAAAAAGCAAGCGTAATAGCATTTTCTAATCGTACTTTACCCCCCTTACACTTAAGATGAACATTGTACCCAATGTTCAAATAACAAGATGTAAAAGTAATAAGGTAAAAGAATGAAATCAAATACTCCCCTGATTCGCTCGGTGGATAATGAAGTAACATGGTTAAATCTTCTTCCAAGAGAATGTTGAAGCTCCATGACTAATGCATCGCCAAAAGCTTGATCCAACAAACATTTCCTTGTCCAAAATAACCTGTTAAGCCTGAGAAAACAAACACGAAAACCTGCATAACATCGGCGGGATAAACTCTATATATAAGGATATAATGCTTGTGGAATGATAGTTTTGCAGATTCCTGGAGATTATAAGTTAGAGATTTAATAAAAAATTTTATGAAAACAAAACTTTCAAAAATTTTCAGAAAATTAAACCTGACGCCGTCAGGTTGTAAATCCTGACGCCGTCAGAAATGATCTGACAGAATTCTCATGTTAAGTTTCCGGAAAAATTTTGGAAAAAACTATACCTTACTTCCTGGAAATCCTGCAAAACATCATTATGACTCGATACAAGCATTTGACTCAAAAAAATACTAATATGTATGTTAATTTATTATTATTACGATTCATGTTCATTTGTTCTAATAAACCGGTTTGGATTTCCCTTACACTTAACTTTTGCAAAATACCTTTATATGTAGTTAAGACGAAGTTAAAAACAAAATAAAGCATTTTCACAATTTAGTTTTGAACATGAATCAATAATAATAAAACTTAAACATACATACGGAAACAAATAAAATCAAACGAACAAATAAACACACAAAGCAAATAAAACTTGGGTTGCCTCCCAAGAAGCGCTTTTCTTTATTAACGAGTCTTGTAGCTAGACTCAAAGTCCTTCTACCCTATGTAAGTGAGTTCATCATCGAGGACGTCTTTAGGGTTAAGCTTGGATTGAAGTTTCCTATTGGTCCGCTTAGTACAATATATCTTTTCAAACTTCTCTCCATCCGGGTCATACAATGTCATCTTAATATGCCATGACCTATCTCCATCTTTGGGTGGTTTGTCCCAATCCCACTTATGATCCTCTTCCTCACAAGTCCACTTATTCATTCCTAGGTTAATTGGCACAACTCCTAGGAAATCAATCATCTTCCTAAAAACTAGAGGGTCTTTAAATGGATCCAATTCGGTGTCCCTAGCCAAGAGTTGTTCTACTGCATGTGTTCGGTTCACAAAGTCCTCTTCTAGGTAAAATGGGCGTTGGGGTCCTATGAAGTCTCTATCGATCCAAGGTCCATATCTAGATGGTCTCCTATTTAATTCTAACCAATGGGGTGTTGGTTCTCCACTAGTATCATAGGCATGTTTCTTAACATCATAGACTGACCAAGTATCACCTTCTCCTACCGCTATCTTAGATTCCTTACAATCAATCATAGCACTAGCGGTCGCCAGAAATCCTCTACCTATCAACAAGGGGCATGTAGGGTCGCTAACCATATCAAGGACGTGGAAATTGGCTAAAATGGTTAGTTTTCCTATGTGTACAAACACGTCCTTGACTACTCCAACCGGGTAAGCAACACTTCCATCCGCTAAACCTATTATCACCTCGGTCTCTTCAAGTTTTCCTACTTTTAGAGAGGTGTAGAGAGGTAACGGAAGTAGGTTAAGGCTTGATCCAAGATCGGCTAATGTGTCATAAGCCTCCGAATTACCGATCTTGCAAGGCAGAACAAATAAGCCCAGATCATCTAACTTCTTAGGTAGCTTGTTTTGAACAAAGGCGGTCCCTTTTTCGCCTAACTTGAGCTTCTTCTCATCCAACACATCAATAACCGGACTTTCAAGGTGGAGCTCCTTGAATTCATTGTCAAGGTTTTGAGTGGGAGGTGTTTCAACTATGTTGTTGACCAATTTGGATATCATAACTTCTTGGTCATTTTGAACGACTTGGGTTTGTTTGAAACACGAGCTCATGGAATTGACCGAATAATATTGTGGACAAGAACTAGGAGACGAAACCGACGAAATGGCGTTGACGTTTAGTTTCGGGTTCTTGACCGTGTTACTAGGGAGTGCTCCCATTTCTCGGTCATTGAGGGCTTTCAACAAAGTGTCAATCTTATTGGTCATCTCGCTTTGTTTTTGTTTGAAATCGGCTTCAAACTTGGCCAAACGAGCTTCTTGAGATGCCATAAATTGGGACATCAATCCTTCAAAGTTATTGGTACTACCATTGCCGGAAGGATTGTTGTTGAAAGTATGGTTCGAGTTGGAACCGCTTGATTGGAAACGATTAGGTGGGTTGGAAGAATTGGTTTGTTGTGCGTTTTGGTTTTGTTTCCACCTAAGGTTCGGGTGATTTTTCCATGAGGGGTTGTATGAATCACCGTAGGGGTTTGGCTCGGGTTTGAAAGTGTACCACTTGTCTCCCACTCCGTTGGTACGCGAGGATGCGTAGTCCGCAAAAGCTTGTTCGGGGAGTTCCATGCAATCACGAGTGTCGTGGGGACCATTACATAATTCACACGAAGAAGTGATTTTGTTCACTTGGCTTGAAGGTTTAGGAGCCTCGTAGGATTTCATAAGAAACTTGACTTGGTCTTCAAGTTCTATGATCCTACGGTCGGAAGTGCTTGAATTGTTCGAAGGCAAAGATATTGCCTTGACCGTTTTATTCAAATCACGGGGATCACTCCAACTTTCGTTGTCATAAAGAGCAAGATCTTCTAGGAGAGCCCATGATTGTTCCGCACTTAGATCACATAGCTTACCACCAGCCGATTGGTCAATGGTTTGCCTCGTGGAGAGATTGATATGGTCATAGAAGATTTGGACTTGGAGCCAAAGTTCTATGCCATGGTGAGGGACTTTTTGGAGTAAGTCCTTGAATCGAGTCCATGCCTCGTAGAGGGTTTCGCCTTGACGTTGTTGGAACATCAAGATATCATTCCTTAGCTTGGTAGTTCTTCCCGGTGGGAAAAACTGAGCAAGGAAACGAGTGGTGAGATCATCCCAAGAGGTGATGGATCCTGCGGGTAGACGCTCTAGCCATTGACTAGCTTGGTCCCGCAGAGAGAATTGAAAGAGACGCAGTCGGGTCGTCTCTCGAGTGGCAACATCAAGGTCTATAGAATCAACGATTTTGAGAAAGTCCTTGAGATGTTGATTAGGATCTTCAGAACGAAGTCCATGGAATGCGCATCCGCTTTGCACCAACCGGATGGTGTCGGATCGCAAGGGAGTGACATTGGCTCCTTGAGTGAGCTCAATGGTGTTTCGATAGCCATGGTGGCTAGGACGGGAGTACTCTCCTAAAGTACGGGCTCTAGGAGGTGGTGGTTGTTGGGATCGAGGATATTACCACCTTCCATGATGTCGGATGGTAATGGTTACGAACAAAGAAACGAAGAAAAAAAAGATAGACTAAAGAAAACCTAGAAAAATAAAATAAAAATCTCACTAGAAAGGAATCTAGTGAGTAGACCTATAAAATAAAAATTCAACCTAAACAATAACTATTCCCCGGCAGCGGCGCCAAAAACTTGATGCGTGGTTTTGCGACCTTACAACAGGTTTTACCTCTCGAGGGATCTCAAGAGGCTTACAACCCCACCAGGCAGTGTACCTGACCGATGTAGTATAGTGTAGTGGTAAGTACGGGGGATTGATCGTTCTCCACAGGGAATAGTGTCGTTAGGATTGAAAAACTACTCTAATAGGTCTAGGGGTGAGAGAAGATTCTTTTTTTTTTATGTTTTTATAATTTTATGAAAGCAAGTAAAATCTCGGGTTTGAAAGAGTGGGCGGAATTAGTTGCTAATCAACTAACCCAAATAACTACGAATTCAAATAAAATAAAATAACTGAAAATGAAAAGGTGGTAAAACTTATGTGGAGAGAAATGTGTTTACTTAGATTTCCTTACTCCCTAACTATCTTTTACCGGTTGATTAGTGTGTATTAATCGCGTGGATGACGGGTGTATTCCTAAATACCAATCGTGGGGTGGCGTACGTACTTCCCCAACTCTATAAGCTCCTACTTCACTCCTATGTCGAGCCGGCTAAGAAGCTCCTAACATGGGATCACTAGAATTTGCTCATGCATTAAATACAACCATAAAAACCTTAGTACGCGTTGGTTCATGTTTCTTAAGACGTTCAAGCAAGTTACCGTATAGGAAGTTAGCCAGTTTTCTTAAGCCTAACATAGATGAACAATCATCCAATACAATTAATAACACACTAATAACCAACAATCAATAGCTAGGCTTCATTAGATCTAAGCAAAAACAAGATAAATCTAGCCTAGCATGTTAAACAAAAGACAAGAACAAGATAGAATCAAACAATACATAGACATATTGAATGATTAATTGATAACTTATCTTCAATGTAACATGGAAGATCTCAAGGCAAAAAGCCTTGAAAAAGCTGCTAAAATCGTCTTAGGGTTTCCTCCCAAAAGGTTACACACAAAGTTCCACCCTAATGACAAAAAATTACAAAACTATATATAGAGTTTAATGGCTGATGGCGTCACGTTATAGATCCTGACGCCGTCACCTCGCCGCTTTTAGGGTTCCCGGATGGCCTTCCTGACGCCGTCCCTCTTTAGACCTCCAAAATCCGTTCTGGCTTATCAAGGCTTGACGCCGTCAGATTATGGCTTGACGCCGTCCCTCTTTAAGTTAAGCCGTGACGACCTTGATCACTTCAAAGGGTGACGCCGTCAGATTTTTCATGCAAAATTCTCTGGCTTATCATGAGTAATTTTCATATCCACCTTTTTCTTGCCAAGCCATGATGCCGTCTAGGGAAATTCCTGACGCCGTCAAAGGTACTTTTTAGCCGATTTTGAGACTTTGTCGTTTTCTTCACTTTTATGCTCCAAAAACGTCCAAAATGCTTCCTTTTCCAGATTTCTTCTCCAAAGTACCTAAAATGACAAAAGGAACGATTTAGGGCAATATTTGATCAAATAAATACGATTTAGGGCTTAAATGACCCCCTAAAAGCGGTACACTTTTCGCTTCATCAGATATGATAAAAAAGATTGCGGTTAATATCTTGTCAAATGATGCAAACAACATCATATATATTAAGAGGGGGTGGTGGTTAGGAGTCGATTGGTGGGAGGAGAATCTATGAAGGTGGAGGATCGTGGTGTTGTAGCGGTAAAATTTGGGGGGAAAGTTTGGGGAGAAGTTTTGGATCGTGGGTTGCATATAGTTTATTTATTTATTTATTTATTTTTCATAATAAAGATGAAATAATTTAGTCACTTATTTAGTTGGAGAAACGAAATTATTGCATAATATATGCTATTTATTTAATTTAGTTGGCTATGTCTTCGGTTTGTAGCGCCTGCAAAAATAAAAAATGTATAAAAACACATTAGTTGTTGACTATAAAATAATTATATTAGCTTAAATTTAGTTATAACTTGAGTAAATTATTTTATTACCTGACTCGTCATTCTTCGTGTCCTTCTTGATGAACCGATCTTAAATAAACAGTATCATCAAGAATTTCATCTAAAGACTGAATGCCACTAGAAAATGGAGGTAGCTCATCAAACTGATTATAGTCGTCCTCGTCCACAACATCATCAACACCAACTATATGTCATTTACCATGCATGACAATGTGCCATCTCTTGTCTTTTGAGTCCTCGACAAAAAAATACTTGGGTGGCTTGGTTTGCTAGAATGAATGGGTCAGATATGTAGCTGTTTGTGGAAAGATTGACACACGTGAAACCATCCCTATCAACTTTAACACCTCCCCTGTCATTGACCCATTTACACTTGAATAGGGGTATAACAAACAAATTGTAATCCAATTCCCATATTTCTTCAATGACACCATAATATGAATTTTTTAAGCTTATCATCCTCGATGAATCTGTCATTGTTGCTACAAGTGTCACTCCACTATTTTGCATTGTACTTTTATCATCTTGTTGTTTGGTATAGAACGTGTATCCGTTAATGTCGTAGCCTTGATATTGAAAAACACGTTGTGGCCGGTACCCCAATTGTGCCACTTCTGGATCAAGATTTGGAAACATACGACTAACTTTATCTGCAAACCATTGTGAAAATGTTCTTATATGCTCAGCTTCCAACCAAAGCTGACCTCGATGGCCGTTATTTTGTTTTAAATATGACATGTGCTCGTGTATGTATGGGTCAACACATGTCATATTTTGCAATATGGTAAAACGCGCTTGCTCTAAATCACTGTTGTTCGGTGTGACATCTTTGCGCCCAATTGTCCCTTTCCCATCAAGTCTACCAGCATGTCGAGATCGCGGAATGCCAATATTTGGGACACCTTCCATATAGTTTGTACAGAACTGAACTACTTCTTCAGAAGCATACCCTTCAATAATACTACCTTCTGGTCGAGATCGGTTCCTTACATACCCTTTTAAGAAACCCATATACCTCTCAAATGGATAAATGTATTGCAAGAATACAGGACCGCAAGCCTTTATTTCTCCAACAATATGAAATACAAGGTGAACCATGAAATCAAAAAAGGAAGGTGGAAAGTACATCTCGAGTTCACAGTGAGTAAGAATAATATCACTCTGCCATTCATCCAACTTTTCCGGGTCAATAACTTTGGAATGAATCATGTTAAAAAAGAGACAAAGCTTTGTAACTGTGTGTCGTACTCGATTCATTACATACAGGACATTCGTGTAGGTCTTTGTACCCTTTTCTGTACAATATACAATCGTTTGGACATACATGTATTCGTTCCACTTCCAATCCCATGGGACACGTTAGTTTTTTCGCTTGATACGTTGAAACAGGCAACTCATTATCTTCAGGGAACGCTTCGTGTAACAACATTAATAGGGTGGTGAAGCTTTTATCGCTCCAACCATTTTTTGCTTTTATGTCCAACAGTTTCACCACTATCGAAAGTATGGTGAACTTCTTACATCCGCTATACAATGGTTTTTCTGCATCGACAAACAATTGCTGTAACTTTTTAATATCCTTTTCAGCAACATCACGTTCCACATCACGTAACATCTCATCTATATTAACATGATGGTCATCGTTAGAATTATCATTCTCATCATGATCAATGTCTGAAACAAATGTGTGACTCTCAACTTGCGATTCACCGTGAAAAGTCCAAGCAGTATACTCTTTGTCAAACCCTTATTGTATGAGATGGCGTCTAATAATCTTAGGATTGGAATGGACACATTATTTCTACACTCTTTACAGGGACAAGAAATTTTTGTTTTTCCTGTCTTTTCTCTAAGATTCTCAGCGCATTTAAAAAATTCAGACAGTCCTTTCATGTATTCATGGGTAAAACGTCCTATCTTGTGCATCCACGTACTACGATCCATCTGAAATATATAAATAAAAAAAGTTATATTTTATGATTAGTTTTGCATATATACGGTTACAAGTGTTATAAATTGTGCCTAGTTGACGACATTGATTCAATCAAAGGTATGATCAACAGAAAGTAACGTCTAGTAAATTAATTTGGGTATTTTATTACATGGCTCTAGTAGAGATGTTAGTCAGGTTGACCCAGTCGGGTTTGGGTCAATTCGAGTTGAGGCAAATACCCAAACCCGACCCTATGTAAGACGTGGGTTAACCGCGTTGACCTGAATTGGCCCAAGTAAACTGATTCGAATAGGCTTAATCGGGTTCAACAAAATAAGCCTAATGAAAACAACATTTTAAAATTTGTCGCCTTTCAAATTGTTTAAACTTTAAAAAAAAAATGCCTGTATAAATTACATAGCATGTATTTAACCCGCTAAAAACTCTTTGATTAGGTTCAACTGTTGAATTTACTTAATAATAATCTCCAATGGCGGCGAAGATTTGTCATCATCAACCACCATCATTCCCTTCATCTTCATTTACTAATAACAATCTTTCAAAGAAACTATCATCCATTTACTTAATAATAATCTCCAATACCAAACACCCTTATTAAATGCAATCTTTCATCATCATCATCATCAGTTATTACAACAACATCAGAACCCTCACCCGTATTCACCTCCGTCAAGACCTTCGCACCCACCATAGTCGCCAACCTCGGACCCGGGTTTGACTTCTTGGGCTGCGCTGTTGACGGCATAGGTGATTACATCACTCTCCATGTGGACCCCACTGTCCACCCTGGCCAAATCTCCATCTCCGACATCACCGGCACTAACAATCTCTCCAAAAACCCACTTTACAACTGTGCGGGTATTATTATATCTCCCTCGGATCGGGTCGGGTCACATGGGTTTCTGGGTCCAAACAGGTCTGAGTCAAATGGGTCTCTAGTCAGGTTCACTAGTCGGGTTTTTGCAATTGACTCTTAGATTAGGTTCAACTGTTGAATTTTGGTTGATAAACAAAAGAAGGTCTGGTGAGGATGCCGAAGTGAAGGAGATGTGGGAAACGGTTGCTGGAGACGATTCGGAGGTATAATTTAGTTGCTAGTTTGATATATTTATGGGTTGACTTTATATAAATCGCAATGTTGCACGGATAAGTTGTACATATTTATAACTAATCTAACAAGGGATAAGTGTGCCGACTGTTGGGTTTTTAAATATGAACTTACACAACATTGTTTAGTTTTTAATGATTGTTTAGCTAGGTTCTAGGTGTTATGGTTCGTAAGAATATAGTGGACCAAGTAACAAGTTTTTTTGCAGGACTAATAAGCTCATAGATCTATTTTTGTTTATCCAACAAATATCTCAATGTGTAGGCTGTTGTTGTAGTCTCGGTTAAGTTATGCAGTTTGCAAGTGAAATATATGAGGTTCCCACTCTTATTCATTTGGGAAAAAGTTTACTTGTATTGAATATGGATCTCGAAGCTTGTGTTTAAAAGGTTGTTTTTTCCTAGACAGCTGCTCTATAATACGGTTATATGCCTGGAATTCTATTATGAAGGCTCTGTGAAACCAACAAGAACAACTTAGCTATTTTTTCCTTTCTTCTAAAGGATTTTCCAAGATGCAGACTTTTTGTTTGATCCGTATTCCATCAACCCTTACTATATTTAACCCATTAGTTATCTATATACTTTAGAAAAAGGGCTAAAGGTATATCAGGCGAGAATCTTACCCAACCCACACAAATTACTCATTTTGACCTGAATAGTTTAAAATGCTGTATTGCAGGTACGTGCCATTATTTCCTTAATTCGAGAATCTCAAGGATCTCCCAGATATGGCTTTCAGAGTTGTTGCAGATGATTATGGCTTTCACAGTTTGGGCTTATGAAATGTACAACGAAATCAAATAAGCCGATAAGCCCACAAATTAGCTTAAACTTACACTCCCTAAATACAGATGAGGTTTTTCGTGATAGGTTACCCAGGAGGGTGAGTCTTTTACTCATATATACCGATTCTGGCCTTTTTCGTGACCACCCCCAAGAGGTGTATGCTTAATATGTTTGATGTTCAAAGTTTTTTTTAGCTTCGTGTTTTAGGTTTTCTGTTCTAGTTTTTTATTGGGATAATTACCAAAATAGCCCAAACACAAATGGGCGGTTCCCTATCTAACCCGAAATCCGAAAATAATTGTGTTGCCCAGGGCAACCGGCATTTTTTGGGGCAACCGAAGGATTTCCAGTGTATTTTTTGGGCAACAATCGCCCTTTTTTGGGCAACTGGGGCATTGCCCAGGGCAACCGGGTAGAAATATCCCATTTGGGTTTTGGGCTATTTTAGTAATTATCCGAGTTTTTTATTTTAGTTTCATGAGATCAGATTGTTTTAGGTGTTTTCGCTGGTTAATGAGAATGATGAAAGTTGTGGTTTAAAACCTGTGATTCTGCTGATTTGATTCATGAATGTCAGAAACACAATATCATGGATCTTATTAGCAAACATTTTTGGAAATATCATGTCACTGTCATTGATTCATTGTGATGGTGAAATGATTTGTGTATATGCTATTTGTAGTTTGTACAGTTATAACATGTGAGCCCTGAACAACTTGATCTACATGATCATTTTCTGGTACAACTTGATCTACATGATCATTTTCTGGTATATTTATCTATGAGACACTTGGATAATTTATAGCTGACAGCGAATTATTATTGAGTTTTATATTCTTTGTTAACTTCTTGTTTGTTTTTCTGAGCTTCAATGTGATTTAGAAACATTTTGTCCTTTTATCAAACTTCACTCTCAACAACATGCTGAAATAATAGTTAGTTTTCATTTTCATTCTTTTATATTGTCATGTTTCTGAAGTTAATTAGTGCACTTAGGATTATTTATTATATAAGTAAGTCTCTTGTTCGATTGTTCCTTTTGAAGTAACAACAACGCTTTTGTAGTTTGTAAATGCGTATAAATAAGAGTATACCTCACTGAGTGACTTACAATATTTGTTGACGTGTCTTTTTATTTAACAATGAACTCTATAATATTATGCAACAGTCAGAATGATGATATACGATTATAAACTAGCATGTTTATCATTGTTATGTTTTAGATTTACTAGTTCGGTGTGAATGTAGATATAACATTTAGAAGATATCAATATTACAATTACAAGTGTTTTTTGCTGAGTATATGAAATTCATGTGCAGATTGCAACAATGACTCAACCAATTGAGATGCCAAACAAACCTGCTGACTCTTACCATCATTCACATGCTCCTCTTAACGAAAGGATTCTTTCATCCATGAAGAGAAGATCAGCTGCTTCCCACCCTTGGCATGATCTTGAGATAGGTATATCATATAACTAACTCCTTGAATTTATGTAATAACTGTTTCTGTCTAATGATGTAGTAATTACTCAAAAATCTGACTTTCTTATTTATCTAATGCAGGCCCAGGAGCACCAACAATATTCAACTGTGTATGTGGAATTAATATAAACAAAGTTCTAATGAGATGAATCATAATCATAATCCTTGCATATGGGATTGTGTATATAGATAACCGAAAGAGTGATCATAATTCTGTCTCTTTCTTGTAGGTGATTGAAATTAGCAAGGGAGCAAGGTGAAGTATGAGCTTGACAAAAAGACAGGACTTATCAAGGTATAAATGAGGATGATAAAAAAATTGGTGTAACGAACCAGATTCTATTGATTTGGCTAGTTTTCTTAAATTTGCTATCATCAGGTTGACCGTGTCCTATATTCATCAGTCGTGTACCCTCACAACTATGGCTTTGTCCCTCGTACTCTCTGTGAGGACAATGACCCACTTGATGTCTTGGTTATCATGCAGGTATGCCGCTTAAGCTAGTGCTTTGAATTTACAGATAATGATGTAATATTATAATGAATATTGTCAATAGTGTGTTGTGTTTAAAGTGTGTAGTTCTTATATGAACTGGAAATGTTGCTGATCTATTGTGGTGTTTGAAAATACTTGCAGGAACCAATCCTGCCAGGTTGTTTTCTTCGTGCAAAGGCAATTGGTGTCATGCCCATGATTGATCAGGTATTTTATATTTTAGATTCATATATGGGTAAACTTGTCAATATGGGTTATACATTGCCTCGAGCGGGTCAAATAAGTAAACTTACAGGTTAACAAAATTGAAAACGGGTTGAACGGGTTAAAAGTTACCCCAAAGTGTATCTACAGACTAAAATGCTTATAATATACTAAATTAGGGGCCCTGATGATATTTAAAACATTAGTTATTTATTAATTTCATATTAGATAGAAAAAGTTTATATGGATCGGTCCACCCCATCTTTACCTACTCTAAACATTACCCATTTTGACTTGGAACTTGTATGATCCATAACTCAAGCCGTCCATATTGCCTAGAATTGGTTTTTTTTTTTTTTTTTTTTTTACTTTTCTTTGACATATAATGGATATTGGTTGATACCATCAGGGAGAGAAAGATGATAAGATAATTGCAGTCTGTGCTAATGATCCCGAGTATAGACACTATCAACAGTATACTAGCGTAATTCTTATTTGCCATGTATAACACATTATCATGATCTATCTTTTCCTGAATTATTTGGGATTTATCTAAAGGTTAATTTTAGCTTTTCTTATCCTATTAACAGGAAGTGATACGACCACAATATTGGACGTTGGCCTGGAGATGTAGAGGCACACCAAAGATACATCTATGTTCGACCTATAAAGTTTTGCAAGATTTTTCATTCATCTTAAAATGTTCAACAATTCGTGCCTGAATTATTAATGGGCAATTAATCTTCTCTTTCGTCTTTTCAGAACATCTATTTGGTACTGAGCTATTAATAATATGATTATGTTTTTCATTCTCAATTATGCTTTTATCTAGCTACAATGGATGAATATGGGTTTAGCTACCAATGTATTTCGTACTAAATGCATAAGTGTTGCAAAAAGATTAGTTAAGTCAAATGTTTAAACGAAATACCTTCTTCAATGGATGAATATGGGTTTAGCTACCAATGTATTTCGTATGATCGATACAAAGCAAAATCTTTAACGTGCCTGTATATAGATATTAAAAAAGGAACATAAATTCTCAAAGCAATAACACATTCAATTATGTGAAAAAAAAGAAAAAAAGATATACACCTAATCTTATATATTCAGGTACAACACTAACGATAAAAATATATACTTTTGATAAAAAATATAAAAGATAATGCGTATCAGTGATGTATTGTTACCTTCCTTTTGAAGCATTTATGGTGTGTTTAAGGTTTTTTTAAAGCATTAATGGTGATATTAATCTTTTTAAAGAGTAAGTAGGTGAAATTTCCGAAAATTGAGATTCCAAATTTCCAAAAATTGAGATAGCATCCGTTGATTTGATTCAAAAGATCATTAAGACCGGTTTTATAGTAAACAACTAGTGTCTATAAGTGGAATATAATAGAATCCGGTTTCTTAAAAGAAACCGGTGTCTTTACTAATATTCTAAGACCGTTCTTTTTCGTAGAACAGGTTTTTCTTAATTTTTATATTAAAGAGAGTGGTTATTCTATGACAACCGGTTTTTTACACTTTCCCTACCCCATATTTTTTACAATAGGAACTGGTTATTATATAACCGGTTTCTATTAGGGTATGTTTATGTTCTTTTTTGTGGTAGTGATGGTGCAAAGAATTGAACAAGAGGATCCATATCAATTAATGAAAACAAATTGGTGAGAAACGACATTTTGAATGTGTGAAATGAATACGGATCATGTAGATGATAAAGAAGTGATTTTTGTTTTTTCGAATCGAGTTATCCAATAACTAGCACGGTAGTTATATCCAACGAACCAGAAAAATTTCACCCAAAATTAAAATTAATCTCGGATAATTGAAGCTCAATCAAAACTGTGGTTCACAAAGTTATCTCAATAATTCAACACCAATTTTTTTTGTCCCTTGATAAATAAACAACTCACGTAGCCTAACTTTAAATCTAATAACAAGATCGTCCCTTGGTGGAGTTACCAGCCTATCCAATTTAACTATTGTCCAAAAAGGCCCAAGGCCAAAAGAAAAACTGATACTTACCCTAAAAATCTTATTATAAAATGCCACTTATCTCACTTCCCCTAATCTCGTAACCCTAATCTCTCTAAAAAAAATGCAGTCACCACTTTTATCCTTTGGTAAATCTGAACCGAACATAAACCGAACACCAACACACCTTCTTGCTATTAATCGTTCCTTGTTTAGGCTGTGACACACTAAGAGCAATTATGTTTGCGGCTTTAAAATCCTTTAAAGGTCACAGGTAGGTGATGTTTTCTTTTGATTTTCATTTTCTTTGAATGAATGAAAGATGGAATGAAAACGATTGAGTTTTGTTCTTTTCTTAAAATATTCGAATATTATAACAAGAAGTTATGCTTCTATATAGATCAATGATGGTTGTGTGTTTAAAAAACTTGCGAATCTTTAAAGATTTGTAAACAAGTTGAACAAAACTCAGATCGGTTACTTTTAATTTCTATTGTTCTTGTTCGAATCTGTTTGAGGTTCATAGATTGTTGATGTTGTTGTTTTCGTGAGATGGTGAAGATGAGTTAGGATTAGATAGGATTTGATTTGTTTGTCGTGGGTGAGGTGAGTAGGGACAGAGGCTTGATTTTTCTGTATTTGTTTTTCGTTTTAATCGAACTAGAGAAAGGATAAAACGGTATGTTTTTGTTCTTTTCTTATTGACTTGTTCGAAAATTAAAAGAAGTTATATTCTTCGACAATGATCTGTGATGATAATCTCTTGTTGGTTTTGACTTTGGATGAATCTTGGTTACAAAAAAGAGTAGTCTGAGATCTTGTGTAAGTTTTGAGTCTTGGTTTAGATTAGATATAAATTAGAATGAGAGTTGAGTTGAATCTGAAAAGGGTGATTGTTGGATACGTTTTGTGTTTCTTGGACGTTGTTACTGAATCTACTCTCGTTCCTTTCTTCTTCTTTTTCTGGTAAATTCGATAAGTCACTACAAGTGCAATAACTGCTGGCCAATTGCGATAAGCAAATCCAATTGCGACAATCAAACCCAATTTCGACAATTAAACCCAATTCCGATAACACAAACCCAATTGTGACAACCAATGTAACACCCGGTAATTTTTCAAATCTTTTGTAGCTAATTATTGTAAAATTTTTCGTTACCTGAGAACTTAAACTTTTCATTGCACTTATTTGGGCTTGAGAAACGAGAGATATTACGAGAAACGAGAATATTGTCCCTTTTATTGAACCGGCACAACCTAGAAAGCACAAAAGTATCGTATTTTCCAAATATATTGATTTCGTGAAAGTATTGCATATTTATACTCGTTCTTATTGGAAAAATTATTTCGTGAACAATGGCGCAAGTTTCGTTAATTTTCAAGTCCGTTTGGTATGTCGAATGGGTCCCGCAATGTTTATTGCGAAAGATTAACCAATATGGCAGAAATAGTCCCTCCGCCCCACATTTCTATTTCACACCCCTCACTCTTATATTTACACTACTAGTCCCTCCCTAAAAATATTTAAACCCAAAAATTATCAAAATAATTCATTACTACTCACACACTCTCTCTCACTAGCTCTATCCTCGCCGGCGACCCACCGTCCGGCCACCAGAAAATTTTTCGGCGAGTATTTTTATTAGCTGAATCGATAGATCGGCCAATTTTACTCGTTTCTGGAGATTTTGAGCCCACGGCTCCCACCACAACCACTCTCACGCGCCACCACCGCCGCTGCCACCATCACCAAGACACCACCAAAACCCCCCTCCGTCTTCTCCTTCGGTAAAACCCACCCACGCGCCCATCATTTCTATTTTCTTTAAAAAAAAATTCAAAACCCTAATTTTATTTTTTATTAAATCCGAATAATAATAATGTTTTATTAATAAAAATGGTTGTAAAAAAATTGTTATAAAACTCATGTGGAGAACCCCCCCCCTTCTCGCTAGTGACTCGGTCAACTCACCGAGTCAACTCGGTTGACTCGGTGAGGGTTTGTTATTTTATTGTTTATTTTGTTGTTTTAATGTTATTATTGTTATTTGTGGACTTGAATTCGATTTGGGTCTCATTTGGATTGTTTGGGTTTCTGCAGCCACACGGCGTAGCCAAGCCGTGACTCACGGCGAGTCACGGCGAGATGAGGATTGTTTAGGATGAGTATGGTTTAATTTTTTATGTGGTTGTGTTGTTTGTGTTTGGGGTTTGGATTTGTTTAGGATTGGATTCGGGTTGTGTTTATGTTTGGTTGAATATTTGGAGTTGGAAATGGTTTTGGAATTTTGATATAAAGTTAATATAGGATTAGCTTTAGGATTAAGATAGTGTGGTTTTGATTTGTGTTTGCGTTGGATTTGGTTTTGGCCGAGAGCCTCATCGGCTTGGGTTGAGTCAAGCCGTGAGTCGTGGCGAGTCACGGCGAAGTTTATTTACTTGACGTTGTTTATTTATTTGCTTTCGTCGAGTCGTGGATTATTAGTTAGTCGTTATTTATTTATTTGTTTTACTTTATTTATTAGATGTCGAGTCGTGATTTTTAGGTTAATTGTTTAATTATTTAATTGTTCATTTGTTATCGATATGAGGTTTCGGAGTATTTGAAAATGATATGGGATAGAAATTGCAACATATGAGATATTTGATATATAATGATTTGGACTTGGATAATATTGTGATAATGTAACATTGTTGGACAAGGATTGGACGTATTGGATTTACGGTATTAGTTGATCTGTAACACCCCAAATTTTGGGATACGCAGCGGAATTCAAGCTGGGTGTTACTCGACAGTACAACAGTTATAGTAATAGAAAATGATCTCTATTTGAGTCGTTTTAAAAGATTTATCGTTCGAATTTTTATAATTATCAGAGTTTACAAAATGAGGTCCTAGAGGTTTCAAGGTTTACAAAATAAGTTTTCGAATGATAATAAAATTTATAGCCTTCTTGATATATCCGTGCTCCTCCTTGCAATCCTCGTTCATTATGGACCTGGGATAAACATGCTAAAAGCGTCAACACAAAGGTTGGTGAGTTCATAGAGTTTACAAGTAAAACAGTTGATTTCAGTAGTCAAAGTTGAGTAAATCCGTAATGTTCGTAAGCAAATCAGTTGAACACAAGTTTCAAGTTTAAGAAGATAATTGCAACGAATACAATAATGCGTAAGTAATAATTATTGCTCTAAGCCTCATGACACGCAAAACGTTATCAGGTTTAAGTATTACTAACATAATTAAATGAAAGTAATAATGCCCCCGAGTAGGAGTCTGCCAAAAGTCTTTATTGAACTCAAATAAAGTGCACTTGTCTATCCGGCTATCACTAAGGAAATCCATCCGGCTAGTACAAATGGGTCGTCATTCCAATAGATCTATTCACTATATTCGCGCTCACCCACAGGTGATTAATGGTGCATGATATGAGGGACTTTTAAATAGGCATCAGTTAACTTAGGCAATAATAATCAGGATAACGTACAGTAAGTTACTTGTGTTCAGCATATAATAAGTTTCAATAATGTTTCATCAATCGAGTAAAACAAGTAAGATTTGTAAATAAAACGAGCATGTATCTCCCATAAATAATTCAAAATAAGAAAAGAGGGGCTATGACTCACCTGAGTAGTCTAGATGGAAAACAAATTAAATATAGTTGATAAACATCTCCGGCACGCAACCTAGGTGAATACATCAAGTTTCAGTATTCGTATTCATATATATGTGATTTTAATATTTGTTTTGTAAGTGTTTTGTTGATGATTTAATGTTGAATGAGACAACATGAAGTCTCTTCAAAAGTTTTTGGATGCTAATATTTTATCATATTTCATATTATTATGTTTATGTTTCGTTTGTTCGTTCATCGATATAAATATTTCCTATATATATAAGTTTTATAAAATCCCGAGTCGTTAAATATATTTCTTATATAAGTTTTATAGTAATAATCCGAATCATTAAGTAGTGAAATATATTAATATTGTACTTTATACCCTTGAACTTTCATAAAATTGACAACTTTTATCCTTCAATTTTGGTGAAATGACAGTTTTTACCCTATAGTTTCAAAAATGACAATTTATACCCTCTAATATGGATCGTTGACAAAAAAACCCTTATAATAATATCTTTGTAAAATTTATATTTTCGGCTCACGAAAATTCCGTCTTCCAAAATCTACATGTTTTACCCCTAAAGCTTTTATATGTTTCGTTCTAAATCCTAAACTTGTTTTAAACATGTTTCTAATTTAGAAAAAGGCGATGCTTGTTATGACTTATCAAAATAAGTTGTAATTAGTTTGAAAATAAGTTGTATAGAGCTTATTTGCTTATATTTTAGTTTAGAGCTTTTCAAAAATAAAAATAAATAAAAAGGGTTCGTTTGGTTTTATGCACATCTTGCCGAAAAAAATAAAATAAATATAAGCGAGACCTTACGATGCTTTTACAACGTTGTTCTTTTCAATAGTTTGCCGGGTGGTCTTTCCAATGGTTCAATTCTGAAGTTCTAAGGTTTTATGGTTTGCTCAAAATAAATTATTAAAGTTGGGGTGTTGGGCGATATTTTTAAAGGTTGTTTGTTTTATTGTTCGACCAGCCTAAAAACAAGGGTCAATTCGAGACGGGGCGAGACCAACTTTTGACTATGCTTTTGTTCCTTTAAATACTTTGCTATGTGGTATTTTAGATGGCAAAATTTTAGATTTTATGAGTACGGTTTGATAGTCGAAATAAATGGCACAAGTTGGGTGCTTAGCTAGTTCGACAAAGAAAGAACAGAAAAGAAAGAAAGTGATAAAACGAAATTTTTATCTCGAAACCTCACGAGACTTTTTCCATAGTTTGTTAATAGATTATTAAGCTTATTAAAAGTCATTTCATTAGTAGCTTATGGCTTATTTTTGTAAAATTAATAATAGTGTACAAAATAAATGTTGGGTTTTTGTGATTTGCGATAGAAAAAGAACCCAAAAAGGAACGTGATACTTAGCTATTTTGACCAGGTTATGGGGGCGTTCTAGAGTCTCCTAGGTGGTGATTAAATAGCTTCAAATAATGACTTGGCATCTTTGAACTTGCTGAAGTTTAGAAGTTGATCATTGGGAATGGTCATCATCGGCATGCTTCTTGCCTTTAAGTCATTTTTCTTCTTTATTCTATCTTCTGCAGATGTTGGCTTTGTCTGCAGAGATATCACCACTTTGCCGTCCACTATTGATGAAATGGTTGTAGGCTGGTAAGAGTTTCCATCTTCAATGATTTCCCAAAGTGCATAGTCTTGCACTTGGAAATATTGCTCAATCCTCAGCCTCCACATCTCAAACTCATTTTGTTTGAGCATGGGTATTTTCGCAGCAAAATTTGTCTGAATAGATTCAATGTCTATTTCTTCTTCTTCGTCTTCTAAATCAACTATATCAACCTTGCTCTGATACCAATTGAGAGGAATTCGATACACTGTCAGGTGGTTAAACTTTGTTGCTTTGTGTATGTGATAAGTTGAGTTAATATGATCAAGTACGCGAAATTTACTTATTCACACTTAGAAGGTTATTTGTGTTGTGGAAATGGAACAGTTATGCTTGTGTATATAGAACAAAGAACATGCAATGTTATCACCAAACGATTCAATATTATTCAAGATAATACGAGTGATCTTCAATATCACTAGGTTACAAAGACCTTGAATCTTATGTTTTATATGACTTGTGATATTTGTTCTATGTTCTTGAGAGTTATTTTCTATGTAAAACCCTAAAATCTGAAAGCAAGCAAAAAGACTAAATTGCCCCTACAAGTTTAAAAATTTATTTAAAAGCTCATAAAGTACCGAATCAATCCCGAACTTCTGAAAATAGACAAGTTATGATACCAAATAATCTTGGCAACTACGATTAATATTCCTAAAAGTTACAAAATGACCAAAATGCCCTTAAGGGCCGAATGAATACTTTATATATTATTACAATTACTAATTAAACTTTATAAATAAGATTAAATACATTTAAATGCAAATTTAAGGAAAGTAATTATGCATATTATTGGGCCATTAATTTGACACGTTTTGGCCAGCCATTTCTCCACAAATCTCGGCAATTTACCATATATTCTAGCTAATTACATTTAAACCCTAAATAAACATATATCGATTAAGCAAAACACACACAAAATTATCTCCATTGCCATCCGATTTTCTGGAGGTCCATCATCATTTTTCCTTTGTTCTTAAACATTCCAAGAAGTCTAGAAAAATACCCTTTCGATTTATAAGGGCCGGATTCAAGGAGCATCGAAAATTCTTGTTCTATTCCACTCGATAGGTATTAATTCGCCAATCTTTGTTCCACTCGTTCTAAAATTCATTTTATATTTTTATTACATTCCTTACATCATATTAGACTCAGGAAAAATGGGAAATTCGAATCATGCAAAGTTTTTATAGCGCTTTAAATTTTGTGGGTTAAAACACACCTTAATTCCAAAATACGTGTCACGTATTTTTCTGGGTGCCATGGTTAAATTATTTAGACCATATGTGATGTATAAGGTCTGGGAAAAATGATAAAACGAATTATTGAAGCCTAAACAAGTCGTGGTGAATTATGGTCTTAAAAACGTACCTAAATTATAAAATATGTGATACGATTTATTGGAGCTATGTTTATAAATTTTATGGGTTCTAACATCATCATATAACTTGGGAAAAATATGTGTTTGATTTATGGAAGCTTAAATGATTTATTGGAGAATTAATTTAAAACCGGATTTTGTGAAAAATAGAGAAGAAATCAAATAAATTGGATCGGGCATTAGGGTTAGTATTTTTGGGCTTAGATCTGATTATTAATTGTGTATAATGATGGTACAATTATTTTTTAATGATTGGTGTGGCTTAGGGCTTGAAATGTTTTTTTTTTAAAAATGTAATCCGATTTGTAATTAAATCACAAGGGTGTGTTTTGTAACTTTTGAAACTCATGGGTTATTTTTTTAAAAATATTATTTAGGTCTGGTACAATGTGGGGAAAATATAACTTGAGGGTCCTATGTGTAAATATTGCAAGATAATGAATTAATGGTAATTAAAGGGTATGATTTGTAATTAATTAAACTAGAGGGACTAAAAGTGTAAATTCTGGAAATTTGAAGTTATTCTGGGTAAATTATGATATTAAAAGTGTTTTGGGTAAATTTGAGTATTTATGGGCTTAATATGTAATTAATATAGAATTATGATTTAAATTATAAGTTTTGTAAACTTAAGGGACTAAATGTGAAATTTCTGAAACTTGAGGGGCTGGATTCGTACAATAAGAAATTCTGAAGTTATATTCTGTGTTTTGATAAAATATGAGGCTTGTTTGGTAATTATGGATAAGATAAGGATTTAAAGTGTAAAATTATGAATTAAGGGGTTTAAATGGAAATTTTGTAAACTAAGGGGTATAAAATGTAAATTGGCAAACTTGAAGTATTGAAGACGTACATTCTGAATAAATGAAGGATTAAAAAGAATGAATGTGATAATTGCATATTTGACCTTTAACTTTGGAAGAATTACATTTGAAACCCTAAAGTATGGAAACCTGCCAAATAAGGAAACCTGCCTAAAATAGAAAGTTATTAAAATGGTAATCTGACTTAGAATCCTCTGTAATTCCGTCTTCTATTCCTCTAGGTGTGAAGAAGGAGAGATCCTGATCTGTTTGTGCTTCTATTTCTGTTTTTTTTGCATTCCTAATAAGGTACAGATATTCTGCCCTTCTTTAGTAAGGTGCCTTCGTCTCATTTCTGATTTCTGATTCACTGCCATGTTCTTTGATTCTATGAAACTTTCTTGTTTCTCCCATGATATTATGAACCTTTGACATGATCTTTATAGTACTGAATCTTGTTGACACTGAGCCATTTCTGATACATGACCTTTCTGTTATGAACCTTTCTGATATTAAACATTTCTGATATATGACCTTTCTGATATTGAACCTTTTGTGATGATGAACCTTTACTTATGAACTTTGCTTACGAACCATGGTTATGAACCTATGATTATGAACTTATGAAACAAGATATTGACCTATGCAAGCAAACTAAAAACATGATTCATGATACTTGACCTTTACCCTCAGTTTGATACTACGAGCCACTCACTAGGCATGAGGGTTTCATGTCCATGTCAGTCGATGCACCGATGGCATGACTCTAGGGCAGGAGAGTGATGACCTGTCTCATCCCTTTTCTGTATTTTATTTGGTGTATTGGGAGTTATGGCCACCAGGGGCGTATGGATGCATCCTAGATTTGTTTCTGTATTATGTTCATGTTATGATATGTTATGATATGCATGGTGACTGATGGTGTGTGCGATACACGTCTTTCACAACTCTGGGAGCTGATCACTCCATATTTCTGATTTCTGGGATTAGTGAGAGGAACACCTCTCTGCATGGCGATATGATTATGATTTCATGTTCATGTTTCTGGGCTCGTAGAGGATTACTGTTTTCCATGCACCTTATAGACTTATGACCTTTACCTTTCATTACTGACACCCTATGGCATGATACTGGACTTATCTCTGTACTTGGCTTGGTATGTTTGGGCTTGATGGGATCTTTTGATTACTTCACCATTACTCATGATACTATCCATACTTTCTGATATCTCTGTATAACCCTCATATTTCTTCTCATCTATTATTACATCATGTACGATTCCTTCCATCTTCCCTATTTCATTATTATTGTTTGTTACCGTTATATCTGTTCACTGAGCTCGTGTAGCTCAGCCGCGTTTCTTTTCCCGCGGCAGGTTTAGTTGGAAGCTGGGATTTGGGTGAAGAGTGTTTGGCTTTAGAAGACTTCACTAGCTTTTGCAAGATGACTAGAAGAACCTTATATTAGACATAGAAATTTTGTAATGTAAAGCTCGTAGTCCTGATTTCAGTTGTAAACCTTGGATTTTCATTGTATTATTTATGTCAAATGTCTGTGTTTGTTCTGATAAGAATCCGTATATGTGACACCTTTGCCCTTGTCGGGTTGGGGTGTTACAATTATGGTATCAGAGACAGGTTGCGACTTGTAATACATTTACCCTTGACCTGTGAAGTTTGGACCACTAAGTTTCCACTGTAGGCGCTCATAAAATAACCTGTAAGAAGTTGCTTTAGGATTTCTGGATATGAACCTAAGTTTTGACCAGTGAGGAATGGGTAGACTATAGGGCATTTGTTTAAGTATCTTTGCTTCCGCACCACTCTGATTCGTGCCTTACTTTTGGTTTAAGCCTGTTGAATCCCTCTTGGAGATTGAAAGTTTATGCCTACAAGATTTATGTCTTTGAGAACTGTATAATAATTGCATGACACTATTTGATCCTTATCTCTAGACTCCGACTCTGACCTCGGATCCTTTGTTTATCATGTTGATGCCTCTTCGGGCAAATCTGAGAATCTCCATGGCGATGACGTACTCGATATATTCTGTTGGTTGTCTCTTGCTTTTGATAAGCATCTATGAATCTTCTGACGCTATTTGACTTCGTTTTACCCCTCTCTATCCCTATGAAAATTCTTGTGATATTTTAATGTTTCTCTCTCACTTTTGAACGATAAGATTTGCCTTGTTGATCCGTCTTTCTTTGGATAGTCAACTTCGATTTTATTCTGATAAGGGATTGGTTGATTGAGCATTCGAAATTTTGACAACAACGGCGGCTACCCTGAAGAATGAAGACGTCCCTTACAAGCAGAAGTGTGGGTGATACAGAAGAAGAAAATCTAGTCAAGACGGCGAACCTGGAGCTGATGAAGACATGCAGTCTAACTTCCCTATTCGCCTTGGTTGTACTAAGATGAATTGAGAGCGGAAGCAGACTGGATGATGAAGGACTTGAAGATCGTGCCAGAAATTCATATTACTCCATCACATTCTAGGAAGAACAACAGGAGGCTTGAAGGACCAGACACAAGTTCACGATTTTGTTTCATTTCCAGATTAATGGACTCACTTAAACTTCGTTATATAGTAATAAGATTCCCTGATGTTTTAAGAAGCATTTCAGTTCCGTGATTATTTGTACGTTCATGGAAGATTTTAGCGAATTGTGAAAGATCTGACGCTTGTGGACGGCGTACCTTATACTGCTAAGCAATCAGGGATTCCGATACTCTTGCAAGTAGTTTGCTTTTCCCTCTTGGCTATGACATCGATTTTGTTGACTTCTGAGACTATAGAAGTACTAGGTGGATTAAGATAGGTTGTTTTGTTCACGACTTGAGATAAAGTATGATCATCATGAAGGCATAATTATGTGGTGCTGGTATTATTAACGTGATAATACTTACACCATATAACGTGCCCTCATTGTGGCCATAGGATATCTTGGGAAGTACCTAAGAAGTTAGAAATTGATCACCGTTGGATTATCCGTGATTTGTGAGACCTTAGGTTCATTCTACCTATGCGTATACTCCACATTCGTTCGTTAAATATCTGGATTAGTTTGGACTCTCGTGTTGCATTCTGTTGACCTCAGTTATGAATCTTAAACCCCTTGAAGAGCTCTCTGCTGGAGGTACAATTAATTCGATTTGAAATTCTTGTTCGCATTCCGTATGAGTATTCCGTTCTCTTTCTCTCTGCTTCCTGCAAATTTCGAGGACGAAATTTTTCTGTTAGAGGGGAAGAGTTGTAAAACCCTAAAATCTGAAAGCAAGCAAAAAGACTAAATTGCCCCTACAAGTTTAAAAATTTATTTAAAAGCTCATAAAGTACCGAATCAATCCCGAACTTCTGAAAATAGACAAGTTATGATACCAAATAATCTTGGCAACTACAATTAATATTCCTAAAAGTTACAAAATGACCAAAATGCCCTTAAGGGCCGAATGAATACTTTATATATTATTACAATTACTAATTAAACTTTATAAATAAGATTAAATACATTTAAATGCAAATTTAAGGAAAGTAATTATGCATATTATTGGGCCATTAATTTGACACGTTTTGGCCAGCTATTTCTCCACAAATCTTGGCAATTTACCATATATTCTAGCTAATCACATTTAAACCCTAAATAAACATATATCGATTAAGCAAAACACACACAAAATTATCTCCATTGCCATCCGATTTTCTGGAGGTCCATCATCATTTTTCTTGTGTTCTTAAACATTCCAAGAAGTCTAGAAAAATACCCTTTCAATTTATAAGGGCCGGATTCAAGGAGCATCGAAAATTCTTGTTCTATTCCACTCGATAGGTATTAATTCGCCAATCTTTGTTCCACTCGTTCTAAAATTCATTTTATATTTTTCTTACATTCCTTACATCATATTAGACTCAGGAAAAATGGGAAATTCGAATCATGCAAAGTTTTTATAGCGCTTTAAATTTTGTGGGTTAAAACACACCTTAATTCCAAAATATGTGTCACGTATTTTTCTGGGTGCCATGGTTAAATTATTTAGACCATATGTGATGTATAAGGTCTGGAAAAAATGATAAAACGAATTATTTAAGCCTAAACAAGTCGTGGTGAATTATGGTCTTAAAAACGTACCTAAATTATAAAATATGTGATACGATTTATTGGAGCTATGTTTATAAATTTTCTGGGTTCTAACATCATCATATAACTTGGGAAAAATATGTGTTTGATTTATGGAAGCTTAAATGATTTATTGGAGAATTAATTTAAAACCGGATTTTGTGAAAAATAGAGAAGAAATCAAATAAATTGGATCGGGCATTAGGGTTAGTATTTTTGGGCTTAGATCTGATTATTAATTGTGTATAATGATGGTACAATTATTTTTTAATGATTGGTGTGGCTTAGGGCTTGAAATGGTTTTTTTTTTTTTTTTTTTAAATGTAATCCGATTTGTAATTAAATCACAAGGGTGTGTTTTGTAGCTTTTGAAACTCATGGGTTATTTTTTTTAAAAATATTATTTAGGTCTGGTACAATGTGGGAAAAATATAACTTGAGGGTCCTATGTGTAAATATTGCAAGATAATGAATTAATGGTAATTAAAGGGTATGATTTGTAATTAATTAAACTAGAGGGACTAAAAGTGTAAATTCTGGAAAGTTGAAGTTATTCTGGGTAAATTATGATATTAAAAGTGTTTTGGGTAAATTTGAGTATTTATGGGCTTAATATGTAATTAATATAGAATTATGATTTAAATTATAAGTTTTGTAAACTTAAGGGACTAAATGTGAAATTTCTGAAACTTGAGGGGCTGGATTCGTACAATAAGAAATTCTGAAGTTATATTCTGTGTTTTGATAAAATATGAGGCTTGTTTGGTAATTATGGATAAGATAAGGATTTAAAGTGTAAAATTATGAATTAAGGGGTTTAAATGGAAATTTTGTAAACTAAGGGGTATAAAATGTAAATTGGCAAACTTGAAGTATTGAAGACGTACATTCTGAATAAATGAAGGATTAAAAAGAATGAATGTGATAATTACATATTTGACCTTTAACTTTGGAAGAATTACATTTGAAACCCTAAAGTATGGAAACCTGCCAAATAAGGAAACCTGCCTAAAATAGAAAGTTATTAAAATGGTAATCTTACTTAGAATCTTCTGTAATTCCGTCTTCTATTCCTCTAGGTGTGAAGAAGGAGAGATCCTGATCTGTTTGTGCTTCTATTTCTGTTTTTTTTGCATTCCTAATAAGGTACAGATATTCTGCCCTTCTTTAGTAAGGTGCCTTCATCTCATTTCTGATTTCTGATTCACTGCCATGTTCTTTGATTCTGTGAACCTTTCTTGTTTCTCCCATGATATTATGAACCTTTGACATGATCTTTATAGTACTGAATCTTGTTGACACTGAGCCATTTCTGATACATGACCTTTCTGTTATGAACCTTTCTGATATTAAACATTTCTGATATATGACCTTTCTGATATTGAACCTTTTGTGATGATGAACCTTTCATTCATGAACCTTTACTTATGAACTTTGCTTACGAACCATGGCTATGAACCTATGATTATGAACTTATGAAACAAGATATTGACCTATGCAAGCAAAACTAAAAACGTGATTCATGATACTTGACCTTTACCCTCAGTTTGATACTACGAGCCACTCACTAGGCATGAGGGTTTCATGTCCATGTCAGTCGATGAACCGATGGCATGACTCTAGGGCAGGAGAGTGATGACCTGTCCCGTCCCTTTTCTGTATTTTATTTGGTGTGTTGGGAGTTATGGCCACCAAGGGCGTATGGATGCATCCTAAATTTGTTTCTGTATTATGTTCATGTTATGATATGTTATGATATGCATGGTGACTGATGGTGTGTGCGATACACGTCTTTCACAACTCTGGGAGCTGATCACTCCATATTTCTGATTTCTGGGATTAGTGAGAGGAACACCTCTCTGCATGGCGGTATGATTATGATTTCATGTTCATGTTTCTGGGCTCGTAGAGGATCACTGTTTTCCATGCACCTTATAGACTTATGACCTTTACCTTTCATTACTGACACCCTATGGCATGATACTGGACTTATCTCTGTACTGGGCTTGGTATGTTTGGGCTTGATGGGATCTTTTGATTACTTCACCATTACTCATGATACTATCCATACTTTCTGATATCTCTGTATAACCCTCATATTTCTTCTCATCTATTATTACATCATGTACGATTCCTTCCATCTTCCCTATTTCATTATTATTGTTTGTTACCGTTATATCTGTTCACTGAGCTCGTGTAGCTCAGCCGCGTTTCTTTTCCCGCGGCAGGTTTAGTTGGAAGCTGGGATTTGGGTGAAGAGTGTTTGGCTTTAGAAGACTTCACTAGCTTTTTGAAGATGACTAGAAGAACCTTATATTAGACATAGAAATTTTGTAATGTAAAGCTCGTAGTCCTGATTTCAGTTGTAAACCTTGGATTTTCATTGTATTATTTATGTCAAATGTCTATGTTTGTTCTGATAAGAATCCGTATATGTGACACCTTTGCCCTTGTCGGGTTGGGGTGTTACATTCTAAGCACTTAATAATTCACACACTATTATGTCACTTATCACTAGTCTAAGATCTTTCTTTTATAACACAAGAAAGATCTTTACAATATTGTCAAGTCTAATCGAACACTTTCTTTGAGAGTGTCAGTCATCAAGATACAACTTGTATCTATGTTTACAGCTTGTTATGAGAATATAACATTATGACTTGTAGGATCGAGTACTTTGAGCTTGATTGAGCTTGTTTAAACGAGAACCTCTAGGTGTAAGACTTGCGTTTATGCGGAAACTAAACAACAAGAATATTAAAGAAGAAAAGACAATGATCCTCTATGGATCAGACTATGAACTAAGAATTATGTTATTGAATATTGTAATCGTTAAAGGTACATTAAACTCATGGACGGGATGTTTCTTTTATAATCATAAGAAACCCTAACCCTAACCCGTCTTACAAGAAAACGTGTGAAGAGATAAACATGATCTCTTCTAAAAATAAATCTAACAATCTTACTAAACATACGGATAACAAACAATAATATCTGCAGCAATAAACACTATCGGCAGTAAAAAACATAAACTATCGGCAGGAACCAACCGCAGCAGCAATGAATAACTCTCGGCAAGAACCAGCTTCACTATCGGCAGCAATGAGAAATTCCTTATTTCTCAGAGATCCTAACAATCCTCTCCTAATCTTGAGGTTGACTAGGTTAACCTGCAAGATTCCAACGTGATAGAGCTTTAACTTCTCAGGCTTGAGGATTGCAATTTAACAGCAGCAATAAGTAGTAACCAGCAGCAACATCTATAATCTGCAAGATTCCAACATCTATAGCAGCAACTTCAATAATTCAGCAGCAATAGGAAATCTTCTTCAAAACATGTAAACTGGTCACCATAACATTCACTTGAGCTTGACTGCTACTATGACAAAATGTACATCAAATCACTTAAGTTTCATACGATTCTCATCATATCCAGGTGTGTTAACTCCTGTGAGAGGTGAATCATTGAAAATTAATGGATTTGATGTCTCTTTACCAATAGCCATCACTACTGGAGTAGCCAATGTTTAGGTGTGTTAGACCATGGTACATTGATAACCATCTGATTTATTAGCAAATCAGCAACTGTAAACGGATTTGAGTTGTCTTTACCTATAGCCGTTTGCTCAGGACTAGCCAATTCTTAGGTTACAGCAAAACCTTGGTGAATTGAATACCAAATATGGATACCAAGTGTCTTTACCACAAACCATACTTTTGTGGACTAGCCAATTCTTTGGATCCCATAAAGGGTTACATCCATGGTGAATTGAGAACCATTTTCAACTCTCAAAACTGAATCATGGGTGAGTTGAAGTACCCTATAGCTTTGAGCAAGCTATTACAGCTATCAACAGATTTGATATTCACACCAGAGCCGTACCCTCATGGTGAGCCAACTCTTTCTTGTCTGCAAGACATGGTGAGTTGAATACCATTTAAGGTGAAGGTGTAAACACCAACACTGTACCTGCAAGGTGTTGCTTAAAACCAACTTATTAGCACACAAAATATACAAGAAATTTTTTATTTTTTTATTTTTTATTTTTTTATTTTTTATTTATTTTTTAACTAAGAAAAAGAAATTGGAAACAAACCAAAAGAAAAGAAAGAAAATAAGAAAAGAAACCAAAAGAAAGAAAGACAGAAAGATATACAACAACAACAACAAGAAACCTCCCCTTAAGCAGATGAACCTTTAGCTGCAAGTTGATCTTTGATGAATTTTACCAACTGTTCAGCTGTAGTTAAATCATTTCCAATTGTATGCTTGGGAACTCGGACCTTCTGTGTGAGCATTCTCTTCATAAGTCCCTCAGAAAAAGGATAAGTGACATCCACAAACATAGTCAGGAACTTGCCAGAAATGAGCTCCACGACATGAACATTGGAAGAAGGATACAGTCTTCAAGAAAATACTCTCCAGGATGATTGATTACCCCACACCAATTTAGCCTTTTCACCTTCCAATGAATTCATTAACACTTGTAAATCTCCCCAAAGTGTGGAAAACTAGAAGGGGGGTTGAATAGTTTTACGTCTTTTTAATTTATTATAAAAACTTTGTTTTATACTTTTAATAACTTTAGATTCTAGTTTGTTATGAAAAATAAAACATAAATCTTATTATTAGTTATATAAGTATTCTTTTAAATTGATTGTAAAAGTTTTGGTTTCTTGAATGGATTTTCAATTTGATCTTTATGTGAAGTTGACCTCTAATTAATACTAGCAATTATATAAGCCTATGTGTATGAAAGTAATGACGATGCAAGTAAAGAAATAAATAAGGTATGGAAAGATCTAACCGAGACACGAGAGATTTATAGTGGTTCGGCTACAAGGACACCTTCCTTGCCCTACTCCACTCCCCGAGCACACCTTGCTCGAGAGTTTTCTTCACAACTTCAACAAGCTCCCTTATGGCGGAGAAAACCGTACACAACTTTGGCTTACACAGGTTTAACGACACAAAGCTAAATGTCGAGTTCTAATCGTAGCTAGAACCAATCTCACAACTTCACAACACAACTTCTACACGACTTAATCACGACTTCTTCACAACGGCTTCACGACTTCTTCACGACTTCAACACGACCGCTACACAACCTCTATGATGCGGCTTCACGACTTCAACACTATGTCTTCATGACTTAGGACTTCACGACTTCAACATAACCGCTACACAACCTCTATGCTACGGCTTCACGACTTCAACACTAGGACTTCACGACTAGGACTTCACGGCTTCAACACGACCGCTACACAACTTCTATGCTACGGCTTCACGACTTCAACACTAGGACTTCACGACTAGGACATCACAACTTTAACACGACCGCTTCACAGCTTCTATGCTACGGCTTCATGACTTCAACACAAGGACATCATGTCTTCTAAGCTACGGCTTCACAACTTCTACACCACGGCTTCACGACTTCTACATTTTGACCTCACAACTTCTATACCACAACTACTTATACAACATCTTCACTACTTACACACAACACTAATCTACAACACACACCTTTACATACAAATGAATGAATGATTTACAAACTTTGTTGAACACACAACTTAAGTAACATGATGATACTAAGTTGTAATACTTCTAATCTTGATTGATAGAAGTATTCTTCTTTTGCACTTGGATGGTGGAAGCTTGGATCACTTCGAAACCAATGCTTAAGATTACATGATCAAAGGTTTTTCTAAGATATGAAATGAGATCTACAACAGAAAGTTTTTGTGCAAAAGGGTTGAGAAAAAATCCAGGGGAAGGCTGGTATTTATAGGGAAACATCTGGACAGCTGGAGCCTAATGGAGCGGGGGCGGTCCCCTTAATTATTAAGGGGGCCGCCTAGTAAAATTAAGGGGGCCGCCCCTACTGAACGTTGGCCAATTTTGTCCTTTTGTGGGGAAGGTTTTTCTGGAACATTTTAACTGATTTTGGTTAAAAATTTGAATTCATATTTTAATAAAAGATTAAACATTTTTATTTAATACCAAAAATGTTTTTCAAAAATATATAAAATGTTTTTGATGTTTTATAAAAAATCTAGTTATTAAGAAAATGTTCCTTTGATCATATAATGCATTAAGCACTTGTTTATTCATAGCTTAAGTGATTAAGTTGTAGAAATGAATATTTACAACTAAATACTTGTTTATTTGATAAGTTTATGTTTTAATGAGTTTACATTTTGTGATCATCAAAACATAGAGATATGAATATATTGATAATGTTTTTAGGCATTATTTATGTCAACAATCTCCCCCTTTTTGATGATTACAAAACCTAAACTCATTAAATCCAAAAAGTTATTTTTGGACAAGTATTTAGTGAGTTTATATTCACTTCTCCCCCTTTTTGTAGAATCAAAAAGGTTATGCCGACAAGTTTTTGAGACAAAATTTGTCGGGACGAGAACTCCCCCTTGATTTGTGCTCCCCCTCGTTTGAGGGCACCAAGGAATCGATATATGGAATACTTGCAAGAAAAATATTAGAAGCACAAGCATATATATAGCAAAAATAAGCATGCATATAAAGATATTCATTAAATATGTTGTGTATAAATACACAACCATCCAAGATTATATTCAATCCTACATTAGCTAGTAAGTAATGCAATCTACATAATCATTCTAGGAGTACATGATCTTCCATGGGGCTTGCACACAAAATGGTTTGAAAAATTATTTTTGATTAAGCATTGCATATGCTTAATTTGGTGAGAATAAAGGTGGTGGTAGTGTAGTGGGTGAAAATGATGGAGGTTGTGGTGGAGGTTGGTTGTTAAGCATATGTTCAAGGGATGAAAACATGTAGTGTATCTCATCTCTAAGACCAAAGATGATGGTTTGGTTGTGGGTGTGGTGGTATTGGTGATGATGAGAAATGAGCATCAAGAAGTGTTAATGGTGATATGGAAATGACAAGTTGGGTGAATGGAGGTTCTTGAGTAGGAGGTGGAGTTGATGCTCTTGATGGTTGTGATGAAAGGTGTGAGTTGATGTAGTTATTGATGGATGAAAGGGTGTTTTTGATGGTGCATTTGGTGCACTTGGGGATTAACATTGAGGTGGTGGTGATGGAGTTTTGGTGTCTTAGAGATGATTTTGGTGATAGCATGGTGAATGAAAATGGGTGTTTGATGGAGGTGATGGTTGATTTAGGTAAGGTTTGGGGTAGATAGAAGGGGTCGCAAGATGCAAAAGAAAACAGTAAATTTTACTGCCCAGATGGCCGGTCCCCTTAATTGTAGGCCGTCCCCCTTAAAATTAAGGGGACCGCCTAGGGAATTAAGGGGGCCGCCCATCTGGTGTTTTCCCAGGCGACCAAATTTGAAAATTTTCCAGAAAAGGGTCATTTTTAGGGTGTTTTTGCAGCAAGCTCCATTTGAATCATGTACATCAAGAATGATTGAATAGTGACGTAAACATGTTAATTACGCATGCATACATTTAAAACATATTATGGAATAAGCATGTTATTAATCATCAAGCATGTATATATATCATGATATCAGGTATACAAGCAATAAGCATAACAATCATATATTAAAGACAAGAAATAAAGCATTCATTAGTTGAAAATAATTATGTTAAAAACATAATTATTGATACAACACATATTATGCTTATAGCATGCAATAAGTAGAAAATTTTAAATTGCCTAAGAGATCCAAAGGACTTGCTTGAGACATGAAAACTTGGATTATTTTGGATGGATGATGGTAAAGAAGGGGTAAAAAAAATTGGATTAATGGGGTTGTAAGTTTGGGTGTATGGATGTTGGAGAGAGTGTTGATGGAGGAATTGGAGGTGGAGAGCTTGGACTTGACCATGTTGAATAAGGGTTTTGATGTTGTTCAAGTGGTGGTGTTGGATTAGATCTAGTGAGAAGATACTCAATCCAAGTGAGACTTTCATTTAAGGTGATGGTTTGATTTTTGAGAAAGATGCAACAAGGACTATTGTTGACATGTTTCTCAATTTGACTCGAGTGATGTGGTGATGATGGTAATGATGGTGAGATGGATGGTGATGATGGTAATGATGGTTTGATTTTGGAGAAAGATGCAACAAGGACAATTGTTGACATGTTTCTCAGTTTGACTCAAGTGATGTGGTGATGATGGTAATGATGGTGATATGGATAGTGATGGGTTTAAGTTGCTTTGAGCAAGGTGCAAAGCAAGGAGAGCATTAAGCTCATGGGCTTCCTTGAGTTCTTCAATGAACTTCAAGTGTTGAGTGGAAGGTGATGGTGATGGAGAGTGGTTGTTATTTGGTGGAAGTGGTGGTGACACTTTTGGTGGTGGAGACACTTGTGAACTTGGGTAATTATGAGTGAATGAAGGTGAACATATGGATGATTGGTTATGTGTGTGAAAGGGTTCATTAGGATGAGGTTTAGGTGTTGGTTGAGTTTGAACAACATCATTTGTTGGGTTAAGGCAAATGTCAAGCTTCCTCCTCCAAATGGGTATGTATGGTGTAGTGATGATGTGATTGTGGAAGGTAAATTTTGGATGGTGGTTTGTGACAAAATGTGTTTGTGAATTTTGGGAATTATAGGATAAAATGGGTTGGAAATTGAAAAGGAGAATAGTAATCCATCACTCCAGATGGCCGGTCCCCTTAAATAGGGGCCGGTCCCCTTAATTTTAAGGGGCCGCCTGGGTATTTAAGGGGGCCGCCCATCTGCTGACTTCCAGATTACTGGAAATGGGTTTTTGGCATAAATTTGTAGAAAAGGTTGTGTTTTTGGGTTTAGTTTCAAGCAATTCCAACTTCTTTCAAGGCAATTTAGGATTTAATAACTCATATATGCTAAGCATATTTATTTAAGCAACTTTATCTAACATGCAAACTACTCATTAAGCATATAACATGTATATACATATATTAGACAAGAAGATAATACATAGCACCAAGTAATTCATAGTATCATACTTAGGAAGATTAAAAGGCTAGTTAATTAATCCTATTGATTATCTATGTACAAGGGAATGTGGAGTTGTGATAGCATGGACTTCTAGACTTGTACCAAGTGAGATCTTTAATAAGCAAACCATGATTTTTCATTTTTGATTTAGTTCACTTATAACTGTCATGTACACAAGTATATATGACATATATGAGATCACCAAGCATGATTTAAAGAAATGTTTTTGGCATTATTCAACAATGCTTGAAAGTAGGTTTTATGTGGATGTGAAAAATGTATTAATTAAATAGTTTTGGCTTTATTTCAAAATGTTTTTATGAGGAAAGAAAACATATTTTTCCAATCTTTGGTTTTTGATAAACACGTAATTATAGACACAAGCTTGAAAGAAAGGTAGGATGGTGAAACATGTTTAATAGAAATGTGTCATAATCTTTTGAAAAATCATTTTTCCAAAATGTGAAGTTTTTACAAATTTAAAAACAAGTCCCATTAATTATAGGTTTAAAAAGTAATGGTTTATAAAAGATCTCATGCTCAAGTCTATTGTCACATGCTACCTCTTTCTACATATCCTATGGCATTTAAGCATGTATTATGACTAAATACAAAAATACATCATGTCAGAGTAGTTAGAGAAAAACAAAAGCTATTATAATGACAATGCATTCAACAACTAAACAAATAATTACGAAGGCATGCAGTCAAATCACATAGGAGCAAGTAAACATCTAGAAATTTTATATACGCAAGATGACATAAATCTAGGAATGAAAAACTCTAGTGAAAAGCAAAGTTCATAATAGTAAACTATCGTTAGGTATATTTAGGAAGAATAATGTATTCAAGTTGGAGAATGAGTATGAGACTATTACTAGTGGTGCTCAATTCAGGCTAAACACGACCGTTTTTACAGGTTACACACACCCAACTTCTCACATAGAAGCAATTCAACCGTTAGGTCAAATTGAGTTTCTAGTCAATAGATTCTCCAGTAGTCATTCTCTTTTTTTTGAAGAAATTAAGTTCCTAAATTTACCTATCGAAGAGTACCAAATATGAAGATTGCTTGGTTTACTAATACTTAGGGGGGCTAACTAAAGGGTTTCTAGTTCATTAAGCCACAGAACGAATATAACTAAAGTGTAAAGGCAAAGCAACCTATCAGACTAAGCGTATCCTAAGGCATTAATAAAATTATATGCATGAAGTAATTACTTATGAAATTTAAAAAGAGAACTTACCTCACGTCCTAGCTTTTCTTCGTAATATCTTAGATGATGATTGACTTATTTAAACCGAAGTGGCTTGACCCGAACATGATCTTCTCCTTCGTCTGTGTCACTCCATGATTTTGGATTGAGTTCACTTTGGAGTTGATTCATGTAGTCTTCGTCGTTAATACCTACATTAACAACATTTGAACTAGTAGCACATGTATCTATTTTATCTAAATGTTTATCTATTAAATTTTCTAAGATAACTAATTCATGTACAAGATCAAAATCCTCATCTTTGGCTTGACATTTTTCTTGATGAAAGTTTAAGAGATTTTTCCAAATATCGTTTGCCGTTTTACAGAAAGATATTCTTTCATATTCAACTTTCGGCAAGGTTTTGTAAATAATTATTTTAGCTTCATTATTTTTGTTATTCTTAGTTTTTAAATAATCATTTTGAGTTTCAAAATCTGTTTTTGTTTGACTTTCAAAATCCGTTTTTGTTAGTTGAAAATCACCAATCAAAATGACATGCCAAAGATCTAGATCAATTGATTTCACATAAGTTTCAAATTTATTTTTCCATTCAAGAAAAGTATAGTTTTCAAATAGTGGTGGTTTTAGCAAAGATTCCCCTTCTAGATATTTTTCAAATTCCATAGATCGATTCAAGTTTTAAAATACAGTATATTTTAAAGATCTTGATTGACGTGGCTCTTGATACCAATTGTGGAAAACTAGACGGGGGGGTTGAATAGTTTTACGTAATTTTTAATTTATTATAAAAACTTTGTTTTATACTTTTAATAACTTTAGATTCTAGTTTGTTATAAAAAATAAAACATAAATCTTATTATTAGTTATATAAGTATTCTTTTAAATTGATTGTAAAAGTTTTGGTTTCTTGAATGGATTTTCAATTTGATATTTATGTGAAGTTGACCTCTAATTAATACTAGCAATTATATAAGCCTATGTGTATGAAAGTAATGACGATGCATGTAAAGAAATAAATAAGGTATGGAAAGATCTAACCGAGACACGAGAGATTTATAGTGGTTCGGCTACAAGGACACCTTCCTTGCCCTACTCCACTCCCCGAGCACACCTTGCTCGAGAGTTTTCTTCACAACTTCAACAAGCTCCCTTATGGCGGAGAAAACCGTACACAACTTTGGCTTACACAGGTTTAACGACACAAAGCTAAATGTCGAGTTCTAATCGTAGCTAGAACCAATCTCACAACTTCACAACACAACTTCTACATGACTTAATCACGACTTCTTCACGACTTCTTCACAACGGCTTCACGACTTCTTCACGACTTCTTCACGACTTCAACACGACCGCTACACAACCTCTATGATGCGGCTTCACGACTACAACACTATGTCTTCATGACTTAGGACTTCACGACTTCAACATAACCGCTACACAACCTCTATGCTACGGCTTCACGACTTCAACACTAGGACTTCACGGCTTTAACACGACCGCTACACAACTTCTATGCTACGGCTTCACGACTTCAACACTAGGACTTCACGACTAGGACATCACAACTTTAACACGACCGCTTCACAGCTTCTATGCTACGGCTTCATGACTTCAACACAAGGACTTCATGTCTTCTAAGCTACGGCTTCACAACTTCTACACCACGGCTTCACGACTTCTACATTTTGACCTCACAACTTCTATACCACAACTACTTATACAACATCTTCACTACTTACACACAACACTAATCTACAACACACACCTTTACATACAAATGAATGAATGATTTACAAACTTTGTTGAACACACAACTTAAGTAACATGATGATACTAAGTTGTAATACTTCTAATCTTGATTGATAGAAGTATTCTTCTTTTGCACTTGGATGGTGGAAGCTTGGATCACTTGGAAACCAATGCTTAAGATTACATGATCAAAGGTTTTTCTAAGATATGAAATGAGATCTACAACAGAAAGTTTTTGTGCAAAAGGGTTGAGAAAAAATCCAGGGGAAGGCTGGTATTTATAGGGAAAAATCTGGACAGCTGGAGCCTACTGGAGCGGGGGCGGTCCCCTTAAATAGGGGGCGGTCCCCTTAATTATTAAGGGGGCCGCCTAGTAAAATTAAGGGGGCCGCCCCTACTGAACGTTGGCCAATTTTGTCCTTTTGTGGGGAAGGTTTTTCTGGAACATTTTAACTGATTTTGGTTAAAAATTTGAATTCATATTTTTATAAAAGATTAAACATTTTTATTTAATACCAAAAATGTTTTTCAAAAATATATAAAATGTTTTTGATGTTTTATAAAAAATCTAGTTATTAAGAAAATGTTCCTTTAATCATATAATGCATTAAGCACTTGTTTATTCATACCTTAAGTGATTAAGTTGTAGAAATGAATATTTACAACTAAATACTTGTTTATTTGATAAGTTTATGTTTTAATGAGTTTACATTTTGTGATCATCAAAACATAGAGATATGAATATATTGATAATATTTTTAGGCATTATTTATGTCAACACAAAGCATTTGGCCAATTCTAGTAGGAGTATGAGTTTGATAGTAATTATCCACTATCTTATAAAGATTCTCCAAATCTTTTCTTTCAACCCTATTCAACAGTTCCCTCAGAAAGGTAAAGAATTTGACTGTCCCATCAAGAGAAAACCAAACATTGACTTCACCTTCAGGAGTAGACCGAATCTCCCAGTGAGCAATATGACCCCAAGAATTAATAGAATCACCTCCTGAATCACTATCTGATTCCACCCTAATCAATTCTTGATCATCCACTTCAGAAATATCCCTAGAAGAAGGGTGGTGAGAGTGACTCTTCTGCCTTGTCCTTAGACCATATTGCAGGATAGGAACATAGGAAGATGGTTCAGCAGAAACAGAGACATGAGCAACAGGAATACCATCAGAAATAGGACCTTCTTGTGGTGCCTCAGATGCATCTACATTAGGAATTGGTGAAATGAATGTGGTATCCTGAATACCTTCAGTAGGAATCAAGGAAGATGGACCAGACAATGTCTCTCCAGGCTTCATTTTCTTTGCAACATCAGACTCTAAAGATGAAGGCTCTCTTTTCTTGCTTTGTGGAATATCTCTCTGGACTGAAGAATTTATCCTTGCATAGGTGTCAAGGAACAACTTTTGGATTGCAGCATCAGTCCAACCTTTGAAGTCACTGAGCTTGTAGTTAGCTTCATTCTTCAGATATACCTTCATAAAATTGACATTATCTTTGTTTGTAGGCATCTTAAATCCTGACTTTTGTCTTTCACTGATCCTATGCATCAAGTCATTCCAAATGGATGCTCTATGAGTCTTTAAGATAAATGCCTTGAGCTGATCTGACCTTTCATCCGAATCCAACTCTGAATCTTGAAGAATCATAAACCCATGAGCTCTAATAATCATATCAGTAGCCAATAAGTATTCAACTTGCTCACTGAAATCTTCTGAAGTAGGAGCTTCTGATCTTGTGTTATTCATAATCCCAACTATATTCCTCTCATCTTCGGACATTTTCCTTGCAAGCTCCTCATCTTGAGCAACCTGAGCTAGTCTAGCTTGTGCATCAGCAATTTCCTGTGCTTAGATCTGTCTAGCTATCTCATCATCATCTTGTGTTGCTTCAGGAGGAATGGTGTCACTACCAGCAGCAATGGATGGACTACCAGCAGTATTACCAGGAACCTTAGACTCAGAAGAAACACCACCAACTTCAGCAGGAACACCAGAGACATCAGCAGCAATGGTCCTTGTTCCAGTGAAGGCCTGAGGTTGAGGATTGATAGTGTGCTCAGAAGAGGTAGGCACTTGAGTATGAGCACTATCAAGAGAAACAGAAGCCAGCACATTAAGCCCATCAAATGACATATCATCCTGATCTTCCTCAGACTCAGAAAGTATAACCCTTCTTTTCTTCTGAGGATGTTGAGCTTCCAAAGAGCTGATTATATCATTGAGCTCTTGGATAGTTCTACTGAAAGTTTCCTTAGAATCCCTGAGCTCCTTTTCCAAATTCTCTACCGTCTCACTAAAACTCATTTTAGTCTCTGCAATTTTCTGCATAGACCTGTCAAGTAACTGGGACATAGAAGTTAGATCAGTAGCATCCTCAGCTCCACCAGCAGAAATACCTGAGGTGTTAGGAGCTTCATTGGATCTAGGTGGAGATACATGAAATTCTCCTCCTACATGGATGTCTTCATTGAAAGTCTGCCTAGAAGGACTAGGAGTTGAAAGCCTTGAAGAAGAAGGCAAATCCACATAAGGTGTTGGCTGAACAACAGGTGAAACAACTGTGGTGGCCTGGACATTAGGCTCATCAGGGACATTAGTCTCAGGTCTAGGTGTGGCTGGTCTAGGTGATGGTGGAAATGGGTCATCAGCAGCAACAGATGCAGATGCATCAGCAGCAACTGAAGTCCCTTCATCAGCAGCATTGGATGCACTAGCATCAGCTGCATTAGGTGATGGTAGGACACTGACATTGTCAGCAGGATCTGGGTTGTCAGCAGGATTGACATTGTATAACATGGCAGGTAATAAAGGAAAATGTTGGCCTGTAAAATTCATCTTCATCAGAGAAAACATTTTGGGAGTCAACCGATTCATTATCTTAGGGGATAGGTTAACGATCTGAACACCTAAGACAATTTGAAGAAATCTAGGGTACATAAAAAATCTGTTTTTATCACCAGAGATATTTTCAACCATCGCATCAAAAATATATTTGGCCCAATTAAATATTCTACCCTGAGATAGACAAACAAGACCAAACGCAATGGGACTTGGACATTGGTCCCAACCACCTGTCTTAACACTCATACACTGAAGTAAAGTATGAACCAGAAATCTCCATTGAGGAGACAACTTACTTTTAAAGAATGTACAACTACCAGTGACAGGATAACCTATAGCAGCCATACCATCATGGATTTCTTGCCTGGAAAGATCATATTCCCCATGCTCCTCAGGAAATTGAAGCTGTACCCGAATCAACCCCTCTGTGATGATGACTTCGTGCTCATCAATAGTGGCAACAATGTCATCCTCCCTTCCCACAATGTGTCTAACCTTAGCTGTTGCCCAAAACTGCTTAATCAGTGAATCATACACCGTTACTGGACAATAAGTGAGTGCATAGCGAATAGATGACCCACGAAGAAACACTAGCACCTCATCATAACCAACACTCCTTGAAGATGACTCTAAGTATGCAACCTTGTTATGATCATCCTTGTAGCGAAGTGTTGTCATTGTGTTGAATGAATGATCTAGGGTTCGAAATGAGAAAATTAGGGTTTGATAGGATTTTGAGAAATTGAAATGAGAAAAATGCAATTTTAGGTTGGGTTGCCAAATATATCACTTTAAATTGCTGCAATTCTCCGCACGTAACATTGACTACGACTTAATGAGGTTTAACCAATCGGCAGCAACACATGGTCAATCGGCAGCAATAAGAGGTTTGACCAATCGGCAGCAATGAGGTGGTTTGACCAAAGTCAACCTTCCGAATCCAGTCATTAGGAATAAACCTCCAGAATTAAAACACAACACCAACCAACAATAAATTTGCATTAATCACCTTCTCATTATAAATGCCCTTTTTCTCAAATCAAATACCTTCATTATCACAATAACTTCATCAAACCAAAAATCTTCAAAATCATGAGTTCATCTAAAATTCCAATTATCGAAATCTCATCCGATTCTTCCTCCTCCAGTGACTCAGGGTGGAAAAATTACTTTCCCAAAACTGCATCATCTTCTCAAAACAAAGGCAAGGCCAAGGTTGAGGAAGATTCATATTCATCTGATCCTCTTCCATCTACTCCTTCGTCATTTGAGTACTCTAGCTTTGATGATGAAGGAACATCAGAGCTGAAGTCCTTGACTTATTGTCAGGGTGAATGGGAGACATATCCTCCCAATTTTCCCATCACGGATAAGCTAAGGGAAGAGATGAAGGCAACTGTGGCTCTGCTAACTGAAGAGATGGAAAGGACAACTGCAACCTTCTATAAAGTACCGATACCAAAAGGTAATGCAGATCTTCAAGAAAACTCTAGCCGTGAAAAACCTAACCCTCGAAGTCGAAACAATCGACAACGTGAAAGCCAAGATCCAAGACAAAGAAAGAATCCCATCAGACCAACTCCTCAGCCAAGCCAGCCAAAACCAAAATCAAGCCACCCTGCTCCACAGCCAAGTCAACCATCTGCAAGGTCACGCCCCAGAACACATCAGAGGCAAACTACCTCAAGCTCTTCAACTCCAGCCCCTGAACCAAGACAGCCACTCCCAGTGGTGTTGGCACTTCCAGTCCCCCATGTGTATGAAGAAATTAGTCGTCAAAGGGGTAGGAGGTTCATGCCTGATTATATGGGTAAGGGAAAAGGGAAGATGGAATAGGTGGTAGGGTTTAGGTCGAGTGATGTTTGTAGGTTGGTATGATGTATGAATGATGTTGATAGGTAGCTTTTGGGATTTGTAACTGAATGTACTCATCTTAATCATGATGAATGGAAATTATGTCTTAAGTTTAAATTCCAAGCATTGAAAGATTGAAAGCTGCAAAACAAAGTTAGCTAACAAAAGACACTAAAAACCTGCAAAACAAAATTAGAGAAACACAAAACATAAATGAATGAAAAACAAGACAAAATTACAAGCATTAGCCTCCCCTAAAAACCAGCAAACAAGACTACAACAACATGATTATCCAAACTGGACAATTACCAAGGATACCATGGAGAATAAGCCATTCCCCCTCCAAAGATTTGATTATAATAGGCAGGCCTGAAATCCCTCTAAAAATATGAAGAGGTACCAGCAGGAATGGTTCCCTGAATATCAGCAGGAACAGAGGTACCAGCAGGAACAGGTCTATCAGCAGAAAAGGGACCCCTATAAAAGTTCATTCCTGCTGCTTGTGGAACATATGGTGGTATTTGTTTAACATTTTTCCACAATGATCTGGTCTGTTGTTGCCCACCATTCATTCTTTTCTCATGATAATCACAATCTTTAATGAGTTGATATTGACTACCACACACAAAACATGACTTCTTCCTAACAGCCTTGTTCTTACTATTACTTTTCTTAACATAGACAACATTATCACTAGTTGAACTAGAGACACATTTGTTTTTAACAGAATTAATTGAGCTGTTGTCTGAAAAGGCTGATTTAGAAGCAGATTTACCATTAGTAGTACTTGAGGACTCATGATATTTGAGTGTGGATGACTCTTCACTTGAATCACATGAAACAAAGTCTTTAGACTCTGCTTCTGAGGACTTGTCACTTGTGGAACAAGAGACACAATCATTAGGTTCAGGTAAGTCTCTGGACTTTTTACCATAAACCATTTGTGACCCATCTGAGTCAATGTCAGAGAGAGAGTGGACAGGGGTAGGCATAAAAACTCCTCTAATAGGTGGAGGAACAGCATGCAATTCTCCTTCCTTGACAAACTTAACAGGAACTTGATAGTCTACAGGTTCAGGGTCAAACACACTATACTCATTAGGGTCATAGACTTGTTCTTGCCCTATGTAGTCACCGAACCCTAAGCTACGTTTAGTTTTTACAGACATTGAACTATCAACTAACCTGAATAGGGTTTTAGATGAGTCTTTCCATTTGTTAAACCTAGCCAAGGAATTGTCTAGCTTAGACTACAAATCCTGATTTTCTAACATGACCTTAGTATTTTGAGATTCAGAATATTTAAGTTCATTAGCAGTATTTCTCAAATCTCTCTGTAAAACCTTAATCTTTTCCTCATAAGCTAACTGATTCTTTTGGAACCAAACCTTTTGTTTTTCTAAGGTTTTTACCGCATTATCATAAGCTTCAACCTTAATAAAGTATTCATTATACTTAGATTTCATGTCATCATATTCTTTATTAAGAGTTGAGTATAATTCTTGACAAGCAGGATTACATCTTTGTACCTGTGATGGAAATCCCATTAGAGCATATTCTTCCAAATTTTCTTTTGCCTCATAGGATTCATCATTTTCAGTCAGCTTTTCCATAGACTTATTATGGAACAGACTCCTAATCTTCCTTGCCCACATTTCAAATCTATCACCTGATAGCGACATTGTAAAAAGATTCAAGAAAGACGATTCAACAATGTTTCCTTCTTTATCAGAGATCCTCACCAGGCTCTGATACCACTTGTAGGATCGAGTACTTCGAGCTTGATTGAGCTTGGTTAAACGAGAACCTCTAGGTGTAAGACTTGCGTTTATGCGGAAACTAAACAACAAGAATATTAAAGAAGAAAAGACAATGATCCTCTATGGAGCAGACTATGAACTAAGAATTATGTTATTGAATATTGTAATCGTTAAAGGTACATTAAACTCATGGGCGAGATGTTTCTTTTATAATCATAAGAAACCCTAACCCTAACCCGTCTTACAAGAAAACGTGTGAAGAGATAAACATGATCTCTTCTAAAAATAAATCTAACAATCTTACTAAACATACAGATAACAAACAATAATATCCACAGCAATAAACACTATCGGCAGTAACAAACTTAAACTATCAGCAGGAACCAACCGCAGCAGCAATGAATAACTCTCGGCAGGAACCAGCTTCACTATCGGCAGCAATGAGAAATTCCTTATTTCTCAGAGATCCTAACATGACTGATCACATGGGGTAAGATATTATCTACCGTATATTGTTGACTTTAATACACATAATATCTTTTCATACTTATCCACTTAGCAGCAGAAAGTTCTTCACCAGCAGCAGAATCATAACACTAGCAGCAGAATCACTCAACAGTAGAATGTTAACACTAGCAGCAGAATCAAATGCTCTAGCAGCAAAATCATACTTAGAGTATTTCTTTGAGTAGAACCCGATATTAAACTTCTTGAATATTTAATTCCCAACACATGGTTTGCAGACTTTGCAAATTATCTCGATGGAAAAATTCTCAGAAAAGGGCTAAGTAATGCCCAATGTAGTAAATTCTTCTCGGAACTTAAACACTACTATTGGGAAGATCCCTATCTTTTCAAGATGTGTCCCGACGGGATGATAAGAAGATGTGATTATGGTTCTGAAACTCGAAGAATTCTTGATGAATGCCATCATGGCCCAACTAGGGGACACTATGGTCCTTCCACCACAGCTAAAAAAGTTTTTGATGCTGGATTCTATATGCCAACAATCTTCAAAGAAGCTCATACTCTTGTTCAAAACTGTGATGCTAGCCAAAGATCCGGTATTCTTTCTCGCAGAGATGAAATGCCACAAAAAAGCATTTAAATTTGCAAAATATTCGATATTTGGGGAATCGATTTTATGGGACCTTTTCCTAAATCGCACAAATATGAATACATTCTCGTTGCTATCGATTATGTTTCCAAATGGGCCGAAGCCGAGGCTTTACCCACAAATGATGCACGAGTAGTTGTTAATTTTCTCAAAAAGCTTTTCACTCATTATGAAATTCCTTAAGCTTTGATAAGTGATAGAGGAACTCATTTCGGTAACAAACAAATGGAGAAATTTATGAAACGATATGGAGTTCATCATCGTTTTGCTACAGCTTATCATCCACAAACCAGTGGCCATGTCGAAAATACCAACAGAGCTTTAAAAAGAATACTCGAAAAAATGGTCAAGGATAACCCTTCCGTTTTGTCAAAGAAGCTAAATGATGCTCTATGGGCATTTCGTATGGCTTATAAAACTCCGATTGGCACAACACAATACAGACTTTTGTATGGAAAAACTTGTGATTTTCCGTTCGAAATCGAACATCGCTCCTATTGGGCACTCAGAAGCTGTAATCCCGATCTCAAAATAGCTGGAGAAAACATTACAACACAAAGCGGATTTGGCTACACCCAATAAGTGTGACGATATACATATAGTCACACATGAATTTTCAAGTGTGTGTGATTAAAGGTCGCGTGACCGTAGGGTACCTACGGTCAAATGTTTGACTTTTTGTTCGTCTCTATTAAAAAATAGTGACCAAAACCTTAACATATGTGACTAATTAGGTAAAAATTTAGTTGGATTAATCATTATTAGTGACTGTAAACACTGTATAGTCACAGAAAGCATGTTGTTTTTTGTATATTTAGTCACATACAATTAAGCATAAAGTGGCCAAAAGTGTTAATAAGTGTAACCATATGGTGTTTAAAGTGAAGTAAAAGTGTATTTTGTGTGACTATTGTTCATCCAATGGCCACTTGAATTTTATGTTTGTGTGCCTTTTGTAGTATTTAGTCACACAAAGCATGTTTGTTTTGGGTATTTAGTCCCATACAATTAAGCAAAAAGTGGCCAAAAGTGTTAATAAGTGTGACCATATGCAGTTTAAAGTGAAGAAATGTGTATTTTGTGTGACTATTGATCATCCAATGGCCACGTGAATTTTATGTTTGTGTGGCCTTTTGTAATATTTAGTCACATAAAGCATGTTTGTTTTGGGTATTTAGTCACATACAATTAAGTATATAGTGGCCAAAAGTGTTAATAAGTGTGACCATATGTTGTTTAAAGTGAAGAAATGTACATTTTGTGTGACTATTGATCATCCAATTGCCCGATGAATTTTTTGTGTGTGGCCTTTTGTAATATTTAGTCACACAAAGAATTAAGCAAACATTGACCAAAAGTGTTAATAAGTGCGGCTATATGCATCTTTTAGTCACATTTAAGAAATCAATAAATATTAAAACAAATTCAAATATATATCAAAACAATTTCGAATACAATAAAATTGGAATGTATATAACTGAACCAAATAAAAAATTGGACTTCCTTTTATACACCAATGAGTACTAGTCGGCTTACAATACTTTCCTAAGTATCTATAATCTTTTCCATAAACAACTAATACATATCATATAAGCAATACTAACTATATGAACTAAGAGCACTAACTTATAACTAACAGTTGTAACTAATACACTAGCAGCATTAACTTCGAGCAGTCATAATCTCTGAGCAGTCTTAACTTTGTACTAGCAATACTAAATTTCACTAGCAGTAGTAACTTTTGTACTAGCAGTAGGTAATACTTATCACATTTTCTTTGAAGTTCATGAGCAGCTCCAAAGGGGCATCAGATAACTTTTTGGCAAAAGCACGTGCCCTAGCAACTCGACCAACATCAGGTGAGACCACTACCAAATCAATGGAGCAAATTGACTTGCAGGCAAGATAATCAAGAATAACAGGCTTGTGGAACAAAATGAAACCAGTCATTATGAGCCAAAAGATACCAAGAACTTCTAAGTAAGTCAAGATGTGAAAATAATTACCTGAAAGTAGACGTGGTCCACTGGAGTATCAAAATAACCCATTGACTGCCCAGAATGAAGATCACAAGAAAGAACACGATCTGCGCCTGTTGCTGTAATGAGGTTTGCTGTAAGCTTGGCAATAATAGATTCACGCCCTTGAGTCTGAACCAGTTAATTATATATTAGCAGAACATAAATACATACATAAACTATTAAAGCATATTTGTAACAACCCGAGATTTCAGGTCACTTTCCTAACCACGACAATTCACTATTCATCAGTTACTATTCATCATTTACTATTCACCAATCACTATTCATGTTCATTATTCATTTCAGCGTAAACGTAGTTTACGGGTATTCATATTCGCGTAACCGGTTTGGTTTGACTGCGAAATTTATGCATCACCAGTAGGATCACTGCATACGGACTAGGAATAGTCTGCATATCATCAGATTTCCATTTTCATACTATACCACTCGTAGGTTTATCAAATTAATATTTTTGTTACATTCGACGTATTACGTATAATTACTTTTAATTAAAACGTCAACGCGCGATCAATAAATATGACTAACACGTCCGACAAACCCCACGATGGTCCCGACATATTTTTATACTCATTTTAATATCAAGAAAATTTTAAAATTCATTTACCCAGTATTTTGCAAATTTATTTAATTTATATCGTACGTTTAATATAATTACGACGGTTTTTGTAAAAACTAAACAATAATTACCCGAACACCCAATATTTGTACCCAACATATTTTTGTAATTTTTATGACTTCGTCAAGTCCCGACTAACTCCGTTAAATTTTATTTCTAGCAAACGCGGTACCCGGTTACACCTAAAACTAATTTAATCACACTTAAACATATGTAATCATCACATGGTTAATCAAAAGGGGACCCCCCCCCTCTCTCCTCCTTGATGCGCCGGCCAAGCCCCCCCCTAGCCCCCAAAAATCTTGCAACTTGCATCCCATTTAATGCTACTTACCCTATTGTCCCCTATATATAATACCTAACCTCATTTTTCTTCATTTTTCACACATAATACTTCAAGTATACAAAAAAAATATTTCTCTCTTCCTCTCCTCTTGGTGTGCTCGGCCAAGGATCAAACCACAAGCAAGGATCATCAATTTTTCAAGATCAATACATAAACAAGCTCTATTAGTCTTCCTATAAGGGTTTTGAAATACAAACTCAAAGGTTTCTTAGGTTTTCATCATCTTTTTATCACTAATCTTTCAAGTAAGTTATCAAAACTCATTTTCATAATGTTACCAAGTTAATATAATGTTCATATCATTTTTATGCAAGATCTATATGTATATGCTAGTTTATACCACTTTTTTACACTTTTTATAACTTTTGAGCTCTAGAAATGGAAAGTATGTAGATCCTTGATAGATTAACTTGGATGATGATGTTTAGGGACCCATGACACCCTAAGAAGGTGTATGGTAGGATTGAGAGTTGTTTGGTTGTAGATTGGATGGTTTTGAACAAGATACAAACTAGGAAAACCCATTTTTGAAACTATAACATACCTACTGTCCCTATTTTGAAAACGTGGCCAACTCAGTAGGTGGTGGGAAATTTTGGACCAAATATTTAGAAAATACATTCCGAGACGAAGCCGTGGCCGAAAACGGGGATAAAAACGAGTTAATAACGAAGGAGATATGATTTTTACAAGTTTAACGACGAAAACTAATTTTCCAGAAGAATAGCAAGCTGTTACACGACTTTCGACGGACCCACTGAGGCGTTTAACGCGACCTAGATGACCCGAGCTACTGAAAATATATTAGTACATGTTTATACGAAACCACGGATATAAAGAACGTCAAAAACAAGCTAATAACGAACGAGATACACGCGTTTAAACATCGACTATATACATTTTATTTTGACAGCTTTTTAAGTAGAAAATGTTTACTTACTAGAAACTATATTTTTCACGAAACGACTATGGTGAACCGTAATTCTTATCCATTGGAACACGTACAATCAAAGGTTTATTAACGCGACTACCATATGACATTTCAAGGTTTTCAAAACGCCAAGACTAACACGAACGTTTTATACACATCATTACACGACTAGTTTTACGTTAGCAAGTTAACATATTTATATCAAGTTTTGGAAAAACTTTACATATCAACGATAACTAGTATTTTCAAATGACGAGTGGTATAGGTTACATATACATGTACATGCACTACATTGCCTCATAATCTAAGTAGATTATGCATATTCATTTTAGGTAGCGGCTAGTGTTCGCGCCTTGTTATTGCCAAGTATTCCAAGTGTTCCAGTATTTCAATTATTCCAAGTATTCCGATTTCATAGCATTGTTGTATCATCACTTCAGGTGAGTTTTCATAGCCCCGTTTTTCAATTTATTATTTCATTTCAAATCCCACGGGGGAGAATACATTGCAACCATTTTTATATGCGAGCCCTAGTATCAAATTCCTTGTACATAGATTAAGTTACCTTGTTGCCATATGAAAGTCCCCTATATCATGAACCGTTAATTTACCTGTAAGCGAGAGTGAGTGGATAGATCTATCGAGGGTGACGCCTCCATCCGTGTTGGCTTTGACCAACAACCGATAGCGGATGCATTTCATGTCTTTTCATTTGAGTGTCTGGCAAAACACTCCCAGGGGCTCCAAAGAATTCAGTCACAGCGTCGGGGTCATGAGCTTAAGGCTATTGTACAATCATTTTTATGTGACTTATGTCATACACTTTATACTTGTGGCTATCGTATAACTTCATTTTATTAAACCTATGAACTCTCACCAACTTTATGTTGACCGTTTTTAGCAATGTATTTTCAGGTTATTAGCTATCATGTGGGCATGCATTGGATTGTTTTGGAGTCGCGGGGTCGACTTGCATCACTTATTTTCATGCACTTATGTAACCGTTTGATCTATTATGGTTTTGTTTTATAAACTTGCAACATCATTTGGGACCTATGTTTTGTAAACTCTGATTTTATTTATGATCAAACGTGTATTTTCAAAACGACACTTTAGGTCGTTCAATATATCCATTGTATGAGACGCCATGAAAGTCACACCAAGGTATTCAATTCCGCTGCCATTAACAGGTAAATTCAGGGTGTGACAGATTGGTACCAGAGCAATGGTTATAGCGAACTAGGTTGTCCTCATACCCTAGACTATAACTACCCCAACGGTAGCGTCTCATCATTACATCATAAGTGCACATTATTATTTGCGAGGATTCATTACATGGGTTATTCATTTCATTTTGTATTGTTGCCACTGAGATATGTCTTCCAATTCCCGCACTATTGTTATATTTTCTGATGTTTACATCGAGGACGCTATGTCTTCCACTATACCCATGGTTACACCTGTTCAGCCTGCACCACTTTCACCACCTTTGGCACAGGATACCGAGGCTTTCTACGAGGATGAGGTTGCTCCTACCCCTCAGATTTCACCCATTGCACCCCCTATTGTCACCCATGCTCTCACAGAGTCATCATCCCATACTTCATCAGTTCCCGCCGAACCTGTTCTTATGTTCCGACGTCGCAAGACGATCAGGACGTCCCTATTACTTCAGCCCATACAGAGTATACCATTTGATAAGACGTACATGCTTATTCCTTATGGACCTATTAGAATGTTTATTGCAAGAAAGATAGTATATCTTCATTCCCTCACTATTAGAACACTCACTACTCATGTATTACCACCAGTATCAACTACTCATACCACTATTGGTCGTCCCAGAGTGCATACTCCAGTTTTACCGCTTAGACATCGCAAGATAGCGTAAAAGAAGGTAGTGATTCCTTCAGTATTATCACCATCGACTTTATCATCATCATATGGAACCCCATTTATACCATCACATTTCAGGGACTCTACTCACATACTTAACTTACCGCTTGAGAAGCGTACATGGTTTGATACACCATTACCATCTACCACTAAGGACACTACACCACCTTATAGATTAAGGTTGATGAGAGTTCGAGAGCCCTTACTGTTAGACAACCTACTACTCTTCATCGTTAGATGATGATCTCTAATTAATTGAGACTACACATGAAGGTTTGGATGCCCCACAGACCAAACAACAGCAACAACAAATCGCCAAAGAGTGGCATTCCTCGCAAGGACTCTATACTATCTCAGGTATAATCGACTCATACTTCCATGACATAATGAACCAACAAGATGCTTTGAGCAATATTACACCACCACAAGAGAACTCTTCACAACTCCCTCTTCATTACCAAGTTTGATTACATCACATTCTAAACCGATGAGTTGGATTTCATCATTGGTCATCGTAACAGCACCCCACCAATCAGATATGACACCGAGACCTTCGAGATTCGGGAGTCTAACCTTGCCTTTCAGTACGACCATTGTCATTTCCTTTCTCCCATTCTCACTTGACATGAATTAGATAACATCTTGTGGATGACACCAAGATCACGGACTCAACAGGAACATCTGTAGATTCCTCGAGGATGGATTGGAATCTACATTATCTCAGACATGAATCGATGCACAACCCTGGACCTCACTTCAGGACATCATCCTAGCTTTTACCTTTACTCGCTTTTACTATCATCTTGGCCACGGGAAGTGTGGCGTGGTTCAAAGAAACTTGTGGTATTTTGATTGTTGTACAACGAGATCCCCAAGTATTGACTTTACTATATGGGTATGGTTGTGCTATCTATGACACCGGTCAATGTAGACCAAAATTTTTAAGTGTTGTATTCATGTGTTATGAGGATATACGCATGGTTGTGGTGGTATACCTAGTGAACAATGATCGTTGCTATTACGAGTACTCATGGTTGTATTTATACACGCTGAGGTTGTACATGTTGTGGTTGTACATATCGTGGTTGTATTTACACTTGTGGTGGATATATATATACATGTTGTGGTTGTATATATATTGTACGATAATCATTTCTAGTATGATTGTTGTTGATGTATTCTGTTGTGATCTACCAGAATTATGGCACCTAGGAAAGCTAAAGCCAAGGCTGCTGCAACGACTTCCCCAGAAATGACTCAGGCTGCTATCCGGAAGCTCGTTAGGGATAGTGTAGCCGAAGCTCTAGAGATTGAAAGAGCCGCTGTTGCCGCAAGAGCTGCCGAAGATGCTTCTCGGATAGGGACATCGGGAGGAGCTAGCAACGGAACCAATGGGAAGAAATGTACTTACAAGGATTTCAAGAGTGGAGATCCTACTTTGTATAAGGGTACTGAAGGGGCTACTGCCATGGTTCGATGGTTCGAACATACTGAATCCGTGTTTATCTTATGCAACTGTCCGGATGATTCCAAGGTTAAGTTTGCCGTGAGTACGCTTCGTGATCAAGCCTTATCGTGGTGGAACTCCTATACAAAGCCCATAGGGATGGAGAATGCTTACAAGGTCACATGGGACGAGTTCAAAAAGTTGGTAACTAAGAAGTTTTGCCCACGAACCGAAGTGAAGAAGTTGGAAGTAGAGTTCTACGATCTGGTAACCGTGGGAAATGACATTGAGACTTATATTCGGAGGTACCAAGAGTTAGCCGCTCTATGCCCATCTATGGTGCCTGATGATGAAAAATTGGTAGAGAATTTCATTGGTGGATTGCCCGAAAGCATCCGTGGTGATGTGATTTCTTTTGATCCGCAAACTCTTGATGAGGCAATCAGGATGTCTCAAAAGCTCATAGCTCAAGTTCTGAAGAAAGTGACACCCGCCAACAACAACAACAATAACTTCAACCGAAACCGTAACTACAACAATAACACCAACAATTACCAGAACAACAACAGCAAAAGGAAATGGGATGACAACCAAGGTAACAACGCCAACCAACCACCACCCAAAAGATAAGAAACTGCACGGGCCTATGTTGCGGGTCCGACTGAAAAGAAAGGTTACGCCGGTACTCTACCAAAGTGTAACAAATGCCAAACACATCATAACCCGGGGGATTGCCCTAAACCTTGTTTCAATTGTGGGAAGATCGGTCATCTGGCTAAGGGATGCAGGGCTGCTCCTGGGGGAAATAATCAGAATCCACCGCCAACATGTTATGGTTGTGGAGAAGTTGGACACTTTAGGAACAATTGCCCGAAAGGAAATCAGGACATGGGGACCAAGAGGAATTAACTCGAGGAATAGCGTGCGTGTTTGGGAGAGAGACCGTCAGGACATTAGCAACATCAAAGACAACAACAATGCTTAACCAGAAGGAGTTCATGTTTTAATAAACCGTAGTTGAGCCCTCTAGGGTTGTATCTTTCTTTTGTACTTTCCATAGGTACGTTGGTGTAACCTAGTTGTATTAAGCACTTTCCTATCCAATGTAATACCTATCTTTTGTTATCTTCACGATAATCATAACCATCGTTTATTCCATTCCTATTCCAATTGCTCAATTCTCTATAGTTTCGCAACAATATACCTTTATCTTACTAGGGATTAGGCCGATTTCATTCTTGACGGATTAGTAGACTAATACCATTTCATAAGATTCATCCATGTATCCAATGAAACCTTCAACAAATTTAATGCAAGTTATTTTACTACCCTACGGGAGAACTATTTTTCAGAACTTTCAAAATAAACCATTTGGTACCACCCTATAAATGGATTTCCTGTCATTTTATCAAGTATTTACTACCGCTACGCGAGACAATTTTCATGTTACTTTCAAAGGAAATATCTAGAAAACCATTTATCAAAACAACACGCTGAACACCATCTAAAACTTTTGGGAAAAAGTAATACCGTTTCGATTTAACCAAGCATCGCATCGTTGGTCCTCAATTATACATAGCCTGATCACCTATGTATAATTCAGGAGGAATTATGCCGTGAAGAAAATAGTCACATTTTCAGAAATTATTAATAACAATCTTCATTCAAAAGCTTTGTAAACAAATGGAATTTTTCATGAACACCCCTTTTAACAAACTCCCACCGGATACTTACATCACTCATCACTCACTCAGCCATTAAGTTGAATTTACACCATTGACTTCTCTAGGAGAGACTCTACATTATGAAAGATATTTTATGACATAGAAACGGCGAAAGGATAGACGATACCCCTCAGATTTCTAGCAATTCCTTTAAGATATTCCTTTTCTAATTGGATATACACGCTCTACCATAGTTAGCCCGACGAATCCTTAAGAGAACTACCTGAACACTATAGGATTTATTCAACACCACATAACCAACTTTGAATGGATTAGGATAATCTTTCGAGTATTGACGAATTTCATCATCAGCAAAAATAACCATCAGGGAATATATAAAGGCACCATTTAAGACACCCTATGGCCGAAGTGACCATATACATATTTATATATCGAATTTGGAAAGTTAAATTCACGGACCTAGAACTAAACCGGGAGACAACAAAGGAAACTTCACAAGTCAAGAATCAGTTACAAGAAATGAGAAAACAATGGAAGTTAGGTCGATGTATGATGCACATCATACGGAATTGATATCCTTGAACAACGAACCTCCTAGATTCAAGTAGAAGCACGAACTATGATTGAAAGCCTTGCCTTGGAAAGGCATGATACAATTTTTGATAACCCGATAGACTGAGCTCTCGGTATTGGACCATTTCAGATTCTAGTTAGAACCGGTCAGTTGGCATACACACCTAAGTTTCCGTCAGAACTCAGCAACGTTCATAACACATTTCGTGTTTCAAACCTCAAGAAGTGTCTCTCCGACGAGTCGTCCGTTATTCCACTCGAAGAAATTCAACTAGATGACAAGCTTAATTTTGTGGAAGAACCCGTTGAAATCATGGACCGTGAGGTCAAACAATTGAAGCAGAGTCGAATTCCTATCGTGAAAGTTCGCTGGAATTCTCGAAGAGGACCCGAGTTTACTTGGGAACGAGAAGACCAAATGCGACGCAAGTATCCACATCTTTTTCCCGAGCCTGCTTCCGAAACCAACGACAATTGAATTCAGGGACTGAATTCCCTTTTGGAGGGGCGACTGTAACAACCCGAGATTTCAGGTCACTTTCCTAACCACGACAATTCACTATTCATCAGTTACTATTCATCATTTACTATTCACCAATCACTATTCATGTTCATTATTCATTTCAGCGTAAACGTAGTTTACGGGTATTCATATTCGCGTAACCGGTTTGGTTTGACTGCGAAATTCATGCATCATCAGTAGGAACACTGCATACGGACTAGGAATAGTCTGCATATCATCAGATTTCCATTTTCATACTATACCACTCGTAGGTTTATCAAATTAATATTTTTGTTACATTCGACGTATTACGTATAATTACTTTTAATTAAAACGTCAACGCGCGATCAATAAATATGACTAACACGTCCGACAAACCCCACGATGGTCCCGACATATTTTTATACTCATTTTAATATCAAGAAAATTTTAAAATTCATTTACCCAGTATTTTGCAAATTTATTTAATTTATATCGTACGTTTAATATAATTACGACGGTTTTTGTAAAAACTAAACAATAATTACCCGAACACCCAATATTTGTACCCAACATATTTTTGTAATTTTTATGACTTCGTCAAGTCCCGACTAACTCCGTTAAATTTTATTTCTAGCAAACGCGGTACCCGGTTACACCTAAAACTAATTTAATCACACTTAAACATATGTAATCATCACATGGTTAATCAAAAGGGGACCCCCCCCCTCTCTCCTCCTTGATGCGCCGGCCAAGCCCCCCCCTAGCCCCCAAAAATCTTGCAACTTGCATCCCATTTAATGCTACTTACCCTATTGTCCCCTATATATAATACTTAACCTCATTTTTCTTCATTTTTCACACATAATACTTCAAGTATACAAAAAAATATTTCTCTCTTCCTCTCCTCTTGGTGTGCTCGGCCAAGGATCAAACCACAAGCAAGGATCATCAATTTTTCAAGATCAATACATAAACAAGCTCTATTAGTCTTCCTATAAGGGTTTTGAAATACAAACTCAAAGGTTTCTTAGGTTTTCATCATCTTTTTATCACTAATCTTTCAAGTAAGTTATCAAAACTCATTTTCATAATGTTACCAAGTTAATATAATGTTCATATCATTTTTATGCAAGATCTATATGTATATGCTAGTTTATACCACTCTTTTTACACTTTTTATAACTTTTGAGCTCTAGAAATGGAAAGTATGTAGATCCTTGATAGATTAACTTGGATGATGATGTTTAGGGACCCATGACACCCTAAGAAGGTGTATGGTAGGATTGAGAGTTGTTTGGTTGTAGATTGGATGGTTTTGAACAAGATACAAACTAGGAAAACCCATTTTTGAAACTATAACATACCTACTGTCCCTATTTTGAAAACGTGGCCAACTCAGTAGGTGGTGGGAAATTTTGGACCAAATATTTAGAAAATACATTCCGAGACGAAGCCGTGGCCGAAAACGGGGATAAAAACGAGTTAATAACGAAGGAGATATGATTTTTACAAGTTTAACGACGAAAACTAATTTTCCGGAAGAATAGCAAGCTGTTACACGACTTTCGACGGACCCACTGAGGCGTTTAACGCGACCTAGATGACCCGAGCTACTGAAAATATATTAGTACATGTTTATACGAAACCACGGATATAAAGAACGTCAAAAACAAGCTAATAACGAACGAGATACACGCGTTTAAACATCGACTATATACATTTTATTTTGACAGCTTTTTAAGTAGAAAATGTTTACTTACTAGAAACTATATTTTTCACGAAACGACTATGGTGAATCGTAATTCTTATCCATTGGAACACGTACAATCAAAGGTTTATTAACGCGACTACCATATGACATTTCAAGGTTTTCAAAACGCCAAGACTAACACGAACGTTTTATACACATCATTACACGACTAGTTTTACGTTAGCAAGTTAACATATTTATATCAAGTTTTGGAAAAACTTTACATATCAACGATAACTAGTATTTTCAAATGACGAGTGGTATAGGTTACATATACATGTACATGCACTACATTGCCTCATAATCTAAGTAGATTATGCATATTCATTTTAGGTAGCGGCTAGTGTTCGCGCCTTGTTATTTCCAAGTATTCCAAGTGTTCCAGTATTTCAATTATTCCAAGTATTCCGATTTCATAGCATTGTGTATCATCACTTCAGGTGAGTTTTCATAGCCCCGTTTTTCAATTTATTATTTCATTTCAAATCCCACGGGGGAGAATACATTGCAACCATTTTTATATGCGAGCCCTAGTATCAAATTCCTTGTACATAGATTAAGTTACCTTGTTGCCATATGAAAGTCCCCTATATCATGAACCGTTAATTTACCTGTAAGCGAGAGTGAGTGGATAGATCTATCGAGGGTGACGCCTCCATCCGTGTTGGCTTTGACCAACAACCGATAGCGGATGCATTTCATGTCTTTTCATTTGAGTGTCTGGCAAAACACTCCCAGGGGCTCCAAAGAATTCAGTCACAGCGTCGGGGTCATGAGCTTAAGGCTATTGTACAATCATTTTTATGTGACTTATGTCATACACTTTATACTTGTGGCTATCGTATAACTTCATTTTATTAAACCTATGAACTCTCACCAACTTTATGTTGACCGTTTTTAGCAATGTATTTTCAGGTTATTAGCTATCATGTGGGCATGCATTGGATTGTTTTGGAGTCGCGGGGTCGACTTGCATCACTTATTTTCATGCACTTATGTAACCGTTTGATCTATTATGGTTTTGTTTTATAAACTTGCAACATCATTTGGGACCTATGTTTTGTAAACTCTGATTTTATTTATGATCAAACGTGTATTTTCAAAACGACACTTTAGGTCGTTCAATATATCCATTTTATGAGACGCCATGAAAGTCACACCAAGGTATTCAATTCCGCTGCCATTAACAGGTAAATTCAGGGTGTGACAAAAACTATTAAAGCATATTTGAGCTAACCTTTCTATCAGCTCTGGCATATCCAAAGTAAGGGATAACCGCAGTGATTTTCTTAGCTGATGCTCTTCGACAAGCATCAATTGTTATTAAAAGTTCCATGATATTCTCATTTGCGGGAGGTCCAGTGGGTTGAACCAGATATACATCACAACCTCTTACACTCTCTTGCAGCTAAACATAAATTTCGCCATCCGTAAACCGCTTAATCTGAATCCTTCCAAGATCAGGACCCATGTAACTCACAATTTCCTAAAAAGAAAAATGAAGGTAATAAACACGAAGATTTATGTAGAGTCAACTAAATCTGATATGCCCTTATCACTAAAATCACATATCCAAATTACATTTATTAAACATATGTTAACTTATTTATAGACGCCTTTTTTTTGGGTAAAGGGTTGTGACCTGGTGAATATTATTTACAGATACCTTAGAGAATATGAAATTGTATATTTTGGGATAATTCTTACCTAGCTTCTATGAGTGTTGTTTGTATAGCAGATTCTATAATGTTACTAGAAACAGAATGTTCTTTTGGTATTGGAATTCCAATCAAGATACCCGTTTTGAGATCAAGTTTCCTGTTGACCTCTATGATGAATAAGTAAAGAAATAGTAAGCACATTTAATCAATGACTCAGATGAACAATCAATTTAGGGGTTAAAGTACTTGCCAATCATTCGATCACAGTCTTCCAGTGTATCTAATTGGCATGGTGCCTGGTTTGTCATTAAAGAATTGAAGTTATTAGGGAAGGGTTATATCAAATAAATATATATGTAATACTAACTAGAGCTATCAGCGTTGATAGCTCACTTGCAGCCACTTTTTTTAGTATAAAAAGCAGGAAAGTCATCAGTCTGGTATGAAAAAACAGAAACTCCTTGAGTTTCCTGTATCATTGAAAATTTATAGTTATACGACAACCTCCATTTATAGTTTCTTCTTAGTAACTAGTGGATGAATAAACATACCAAATACTCTAGGGTTCTAGGTATATCTAATATTGACTTCACACCAGCTGATACTATAGTAATAGAAGTTCTTCCAAGCTCCGTAAGATCTGATGATATATCCATAGCTGAAACAATTTTAATCACACAAAAGCCAACAAATCAGAAATTATAAGCACATATATAGTTTATAAACTAAATATCTAAAATAGACCTCTTTTAGGCTACAATAATCAAGTATAAAAGATATTCAGTTGATCACGGTATAAGTATTGAAACTAGATTTATGAGAATATATTTAACCCTGAGTAGCTTTATATTCAACCGGAAACATGATGAGTTCAATTTGAAAATTGAAGAGTATGGTATACATGTAAACTTATATATAGTTACAATTTGTTATTATAAATCTGATGCTAAGACTTTTGACATTATTATAAATCTGATGTTCTCAGTAAATAGACATCACTAAAGAATGAACAATTTTGTCCCAAGAAAATAAGCCTTTTTCGACTTTTGGCATTATTATAAATCTAATGTTCTTTAGCCAACCATCCGTTTTGAAAGAATAGAAAATATCTCACTTCCATAATTATTTGATCAAGTGCAAATTGGTCAAATAGGGAGTTGATTATCAACAAATAATTAAAAAAAAAGTAAATAGAAAATCAAATTCAATTAAATGTAGAGAGCATAAAACAACAATTGACAACACATGAATATGAACTTTATATCCCGTTCTAATGATTAATGTTTATGTTGCTTGGTGCACCTAAATTGCATAGAAGACAAACAGAAAACAACAATGATTTTTCAGAATTATAAATTAATATCCAAAAGAAGTGAAAATATCCAACAACATGTATATATCAGAAAGCTTACTACTTTCTCCATGTTTGTGAACTCCTCCAATACCTCCCATCACAAATATAGATATGCCAACCTGATGAAAAGTTGAAACAGTTGGATAAATTAGCCATATAAGGAGGTAATAGTAACTACATAAGTTCAGATATAAGCTTCTTTATACACATCATGTATGTATTTTTTTTTATGTAATTAACCTCTTTCAAACATGTTGACGGTCGTCATATTATTTTTTAATCTTTAAAAAAAAAAATAATACCTGTTTTGACGTATTACCCAACCTGTCTATTATTCCACCTCTAAGCAAAATGAATTAGTTGGAAAGACAAAACCAGTGAGAGAGCACTCACCATTGAAGCGAAGATCATGGTTGTAGACATGGTAGTTCCACCGCTACTTCTTGTAGCCACCTACATATATTTACAAGTCAAATACAACAGTTACATGAACTTATGGAGTTTGGACATCTGTTCATAGACTAAGTTCCACTTTGATGGGTTGATTCCATTAAAGATTAACTAAACTAAAGTCACAAATGAACCTAGCCAAGTATTTTTATCGTCAAGTAAATGGTGTATACGATCCATACAACACATTATATGGCAACTCTACAGATTTTAAGGGAAAAAGCTATAGTCAGAATACATACGAGTAGATTAACTGTGGTGTCAACTAAATCCTACAATAGTTAAAATGGTATACGATCCATACAACACATTATATGGCAACTCTATAGATTTTGTGTAAATTTATGTAGCTTCTAAACACATAAACCCCAATTACCAGGTAAATAAAAAAGAGCTGGTAAACCTTTTAGAGGTATGCCACAAGCAACAGGGCAAAACCACCGAGGAGGTCCTCCATCACCCTTACTCAAACCCATTTTCATTGTTTTGGCACAATCCCTCATGGTTTGAGTTCCATAACCGTCATCCCAAGTTCATAAACCCTAATTTGAAAATCACCGAAACATAAAATTAACCTATGAACATATCATATTGATAATTGAATCAAAGGTAAAATAAAATAAAGTACATGATTTGTGAAGAAACTGACTTCAAATAGGGATAGTTAGTGGTTTGCGACATATCTATGTAGGTTTTTAGGGGTTTTCAGTTTCACGTAGTTAAAGAAAGAGAAGGAGCAGGTTGTATGGATTATGGGTTATTGGAAAATGAAAATGAATTTTGAGATATGTGAAAAATGTATAGCGGGACAATTTGATTGTGGGGAAAAGTTTAGGGCTGGAGTAGTGAAAATGTGGAGAGGGAAATATAACTTTTGGATAATGCCTTTCTTTAAAAATCACTTAAATAATGTGTGACAAAACGTTTAGTGTGACCATATATGGCATTTGGTCACAGTGTTCAAGTGTGTGACATATACTTGTCACTGTTTATATGTATATCGTGACTAATGCTTCAACCTTACTTTTCCTTTGTTAAGCGTTCCAAATTCATATGTGGCTAAATAATTAGTAAAAGATAGCAGTCACCCTTAAATAATGTGTGACAAAACTTGACTGTATGATTTAGACACATAAAAAATTACATCATGTGACTGATGCTTCAAGCTTACCTGTATTGGTCACGCGTACCAAATTCATATGTGGCTAAATAATCAAAAACAAAATTACGAGTTACCTTTAGCCACATAATGTTCGATTATATGGCAATACAGTTCTAATGGCCACACGATCAAAATTTTCATGTGTGGCTAATTAGTAAATGTTGTCTATTTTTTTACCTTTAGCCACATAAATATGTGACTGTGTGGCCGTTCGATTTTGCCCATGTGTGACCAAATCCCATTTTTGTACTAGTGAAAGAGATTCTTGTAGTTGCATGAACTCGATGAATTGAGAATCCAAGCTTATGAGAATTCCAAGCTTTACAAAGCCAGAACCAAAGCTTATCATGACAAAAAGCTCAAAATTCGGAAAGAATTCAAAACCGGAGGCAAAGTTCTGTTTTTCAACATGAAACACAAGTTTAAAGAACCTAAACTAAAACCGAAATGGTTCGGACCATATATAGTGAAACATGGATTTCCATCCGGATATGTTGAAATTTATGATAAACATGGTGGAAGTTTCATTATTAATGGTCACCGAATTAAGTTATATTATGATAAGGATATTAAGCTATTACATTCATGGCACCTTTTCCAGCAGACTACTAGAAGAACACGCCATGGGCTACAGAATCTGATTTCATCTAGGATGTTCTTCCTAGAGCTTGCGATACCGCAAAATTGTATGACATAGATGAATCTGGAAAAGGAATCGTTAGAGGAAACGTGGTGTATATTCCCAAATCTTCAAGGAAGAAACCAAAAAACACACCAACGTAAACAAAAAAGGAGTTTGAGTCAGGCTGATGACTCAGTGATAAAATAAGCGCTTCTCGGGAGGCAACCCATGTGTTTGTCATTTTTCATTTCATTTTTATTTTTCAGTAATTGCACCCTAAAGTTTATCTAATCTCTTAGTGGAACTTAAGTGTGGGGGTGTAACCACTAACCTTTTAATAAAACATTTTTTTTTGTTTGTTTGTTTTGTTTTTGTATAAGATTACTGCAGGTAATGATTACTTAGATTGGACACTTGGATCGAGAAATTAATTGAAGCTTCTGTGTTAAGGATAGTCATTAAGTTATAAGGTGGCTAAGGTTAGGAAAAACGTCCTATGATCCGCCAGAGCCAGAGGGATCTACCCGGGGATAATACCGAATAGTTAGTATTAGAAAGTCCTTAGGTGTGATCATGAAAAAAGGAGTAATATGAGAAAGGAGAAAGAAAGGGTTGAAGAATTAAAAAGAAATGAAATGAGAAAGGGTGAAAAGAAATAGCCCTCCAATTATTCAACCTTAGGGCAAAAACTGGGTTCAATTCATATGCTACTGGTTGTTACTTACCGGTATTGAAGACAAGATGTCATGGACCCAGTGACGCACTGCACTAAAACCTTCTAAGCCACTCAAGTTCTCTTAAAAGGAATTTTTTCATTCTCACGGGGAACCCTGCATAATCTATCGACCGCTCATTATGAGCTATGTTGATATTGAAACAGGAGACACCGCTCAAGTCTTCGACTACCAAAATACACTTATCGAGTCTAGAGCCACTAGATGCATCATAAGATCTCAATAGGAACACATGTTAGTTCTACACTGGTTGTTCAACATTAAGGACACCAAGTGTAAACTTATGAGTCCTACGCAGATCTTAGCAATCTGCCAGAAAATTTATAAGAGAGTTTACAAATGTAACTCTCAGTGATTGAATGGAAATTCCTGCCAGGGTCAACATCAAATAGCCCTGAAAGCAGGTCACTTCGGTAATTCCTTATGGATTACGCTTAGTGGTCACAGCGGTTTCAAACGGTCTACAGTCGTGGAGTGAACTCCAGCGACTTACCTAATCGTTGATTTACTACCGTAGATCTTGTAAGCCCTCAGTGGGTTTTCGATTTAGGAACGGCCTTCGTAAGGATTAGAGAGAGTTTTCACACTATGCTGTTAACAATCTCGAAGTCCAAACCTGTAAGTACCAGATGTTTTATTGCTAACTGTTGTATGCAGGAATTCCTGGCGGTTGTAGCTGATTGCAAAAAAGATGCCAATGCATTACCACATGCTCACACTACACCATCATCGTATTCAAAGAAGTCATGATAAACTAAAAGACCTTCAACACTGCTTCTGCAAACTCTGATTCTGAAAATCATGACCCAGAATAGTGTAAGCATGTCGGCTCAAAGAGTACCACATCACATGGAGACATAATGCTAAAAGATGACCTGGAGACATACGTTGTATGATGACATCAAAGAATCACCAAAGATCATCCAAGACAAAAGAACGGTCATTAAAAGATCACTGCTGAATGTACAAAGAGTAATGAATTTGAAGAATCAAAGACTACGAGCTAGGAAGTTAGAGTCATGTAATAGAATGCTAGAATTCAAAATATTATTTCCGGGGTGACCTCCCATAGGGGGAGATTGTTAGGAATATAAATATTCATGTGAAGACTTGGTCACCCCGAGTATCTGTTTAGCATTTATGTAGCTCGTAGGCTTATTAGTATTAGTTTAGTTAACGTAATATTAGTTTAGTTATATTAGTATTTGTGAAGTGGGTCGGGTCTTTACCCACTGTCAGCTCACTCTACATCCCACTCGGGGCACTTAAGTATGTAAGTATAAATACCCCTCTCCACCTAGGGAGAGGGTTGGAGCTTGTAATCATTCAACATTTTTTCTCTTCATTCTCTCTCTCTAGAACTCCCACTCTCTACCTCTCTTTCTCTCTAGAATTCATCTAACTCAAATCCAAGTATGCATATGTTACACGTCTCCAACGACGAGTTAAAACATTTGTCTCATACTTCTTGAACACTTGCATCGCCTCATAAACCATCGCCTAAAGACATACTGGTTGATTAGAGCATGACTTTAACATGCCACCTTGGAACACCCTACTTTTGGAACACGACTTTTTAACGTCTCATTCTTTTTCACTCCTTGTGTTTTGAAGAGTCACGCCGCTAGGAAGGTAATGTCGAAGCTTGACAACAATGTTTACGTTAACTTAATACTATCTTTCGATTCCGAGGACAAAATTTGGAAACTTGTCAGCCACCATTCTGACACCCACTTGACCAACTTACATACTAATGTCTAATAGTAAGCCAAAACCATTCGAGGACAAGGCTATAGAGTGTGAACTCAAAACAGAAGATTACTCACTCGAAGAAGAACCCCTCGGAAGACAAGGAGGAGAACCATTATTGCACCTACTCCTCCCACTCGACCAGAGTCTATCACCAGAGAGCCCGTCCACCACAACATCCCATCGTTGGTGACACACATGGCACATCATGAGAGATATTTCACCTCAACAGAAAGGATATGTGATGGCCAACCTACAGTCTCGTTGGAGAAGAGTAAAGCTCGAGGAGCCAAGTATGGATCTTACTCAATCAACATTCGTGATGCTTATTGACTTTACCATTTATTATTTATTCTCATTTATCCTCAATCAACTTTCGTATTACTCAATGTCTTTCTCGTCTTATGTTTGTTCTTATTTAACATGCATGCTTTCAACGTAATGCTTTTCTCATTTATTGTTGATCCCCATTCATTCTCAATTACCAATCACAATGCTTATTGTCTTTGTCACTTATTGCTTTTCTCATTAATTGTTTACTCTCAGCTAGGATTCGTGTTACTTGTTGTATTTCTCATTTATTGTTCGTTCTCATTTCTTCTTCTCGTTTAGCATTCGAGATGTACATTGTCTTTCTAATTTATTGATTTTCCCAATTATTCTCATTTAACATTTGTGATATTTATGGATTTCATCCTTTATCGTTTGTTCTCTTCCATGACATTTATCGTCCTTCTCCTTTATTATTTGCCTTCACATTTATTGTCTATCTCATTTGATCTCATTTAAAGTATTGTTATGCTTATTGCTTTCTTAATTCTTGTCTATTTCACTTCATCTCTTTCAACAATCGTGTGTCTATTATCCTTCTCAGTTATCGATTTTCCTTTTTCATTCTCATTTGATATTCCCAATGAATATTTTCTGTCTCGTTTATTATTGAACCTCATTTAGAATTCTGTCTTTCAGTATTGGCCTCTTTTGACTATTGGTTTGATTCGTTGGTTGTCTCGATTAATTGATTATTTGTAGGGCTGTAAACGAACTGAACGTTCAGAGAACATTTCATGAACCGTTCGGTAAAAAGTTCATTTATATTCGTTTATTTATTAAATGAACGAACATGAACAATATTTTACGTTCGTTTAGTTACATGAACGAACATGAACAAAACTCACGTCCGTTCATTTATGTTCGTGAACGTCCGATTATGCGTTCATTTATGATCATTTATTTATGTTCGTATATCATATCTTTTAATTATGTAATTTTAAAATTGGTTTGTTTAAACAAAATAACACTTATAAAACAATATATTGTGCATAAATTAATAAAGTTTATATTTGTTTGTTTATGTTCATTCATGTTTGATAGTTTATGTTCGTTTAGCGTTCGTTTAGTATCTTAATGAACAAACATAAACGAACATGAACAACTCACTTTCTTAATAAACGAACATGAACAAGAAAATCCGTCTGTTTAAGCGTTCGTTTCCGTTTATTTATCCGGTTAAAATTAAACGAATGAACATGAAAAATGCTCCGTTTGTATTCATCTGGTTCGTTTACTGACCTAATTATTTGTGTTAATATTCTATATCTCTTCGCTTTACGATTATTGTAATTTATGGTCCTTCAGTTTGCATTAATTTGAGTCGTTGATCTCTCTTTTGCACACCCTTTCATTTGCTTCTTCGTTCGTACGAATATCAAAATTTTCTTTTGAGCACTCTATGCTCATACTAGTACGAATGATATGGACATCTAAATCTATTCTTTATTTTCTTGATTCATTGATCCTTTCATTTGCATCAATAAATAACAGCTTACTTCTTTGTTCATACAAATACCTAATCTTTCTTTCGAGCACTTTTACTCAAGCTAGTACTAATATTCTTGACCGATGTCGTTGTACCGATAAAAAATAAACCTAATTACCTTATGCTAGATAGGGCAAACGGGTATCGTATCCACGAGGAGTATGTGGTTTTAATTCAAGTTTTGGGGTGATCACTGATCAATAAAAGTTTTGGTTTAGAAATCTTAATAACTAAATACTAATTAAACTAATAATTAATTAGAAAGTGAATAAGCGACAAAAAATAAATAAGCAAATAAAAATAATATTCGTAAACAGTTGAGTAAAAAGCAATCCCTGCCGGCTCCAGATATATTGATATGACTAAGTTGCGGATTATAACTAATGTTTGCCTTCAAACCACATAGACATAGTTTGTATTAATTGAAAAGGACAATTTTGGGCACAAGTTATATTTACCACATGATTCGTCTTAATCCCTAAATTAGTTAGACTCAGCACGACTCATTGACTAGCAATAACATGTCGTATAATAATCCTATCAATTAATTTTTTAATTATTCAAATGAAAAATTATGGGTATAAATTATGTTTATCATACGACCGTCTTAACCCTTATACTAATTAGGCTCGTCACAATCGTTAACTTGCAATAATATGTCTCATAATAATTCACCAAATAATTATATTAAAACATTAAAATCAAATAAATGATAAGCATTAAAATCATATGAGTTAATGTTTGATAAACAAAATAAAATCCGTAAACATGATGAAACCAAATATCCTTTACCGGGAGAGATTACAAGAGCCTATCAAGTCTTCAATGGGCTTCCACACATTAAAAGTTTATATTAAATCCCACCATAAACGACGTCGTTTTGCACTCAGTTTTCCCGCCAAAATTTGGCCTATTTGGGTAGCCCATATGCCTGCGTGTTTTAGGCCCAGATTTGGCCCACTTTCGTCCAGTATTTTTCATACCGTATACTGGACCGTATACATACATGCAATCTTTATAAAATCTAAATAATAGAAACGTATATGTTGCAAATACAGTACTATATGGATGTTTTTTCAACAGCCATTAAAATTTTTTACCTAATCACAAGTTGTGTGTCGGTGTTTATTCAATAGTACTATATGGATGTTTTTTCAACAGCCATTAAAATTTTTTTACCTAATGACAAGTTGTGTGTTGATGTTTATTCAATAAGTACAATGTTGCACGTGTGTTTGAGTGTCAAGAGTACTAAAAGAAGCTTCTATCCTCCACAAATACTCACACTTTCAAAGTTACAGCCAGAGGAAATCCCAAATCTTCAAAAACAAAAACAAAAAAAACAAAAAAAAAAAAAGCTGAAAAAGAATTGAAGATTCAAGCTGCAGATTTCTCTGGATCACTTGAAAGAGGTTTGTCTATTTTTTTTGTTACTTATGCATGGTTCTATTCTTATTTGTCTTGAACTTTTGTGCCTTCCATGCATGCATTCTTGGTGATGGCTGGATCCGTGTGCATTTGCTATCTATATATTTACTCTATGTATGATGCTCATAAATCCATTCTTCAATGCTCTGCCTACATTCTCTGCTGTCTTTAGCAGCTTATATCTGTATGAACTTTAATATAATTAGATTTGTGTAATATGAAGACTAAAAGAAAGGCAATACGTAGGGTTAGCTATGTACCTTTTTTAGAATCTATAAACCTTTGTGGTTTTGCTAGAGAAAAGGGAGCTGCTGTTCTAGATTTAGAATCAGAGCCTATGGTAAGTGCTGCAGGTGGTGTTGATGTATCTTTAGATCCGGTTAGTGAGAGGCTGTGTAGGGGTAAGGGTGTTGCTAGCCAGTTTTCGACTGGCAGTGGTTCTATACAAAGGGAAAACACTCAAAGCAGGGAAGAAGGTGATACCTTTGATGTAGTTTGTCAGCGCGGTTACACAGCTCCAGGGGTTTTGGGTCAGTCCTTTGAAAGTATTGTACATGTTGGTCCGCCTGATGTTCAGCAAAGACAATCAACGGTCAGTTCTAAGGTAGATGAGCCTACAGCTTTTAAAGATAAAGGGAAGCGAAAAGCATATGACCTTTCTGATGAACACCAGTTGGCTTCGGGAAGGACCCGTCCTATATCGCCTGCAGAATTTAACCATGCAGAATTGCTATGTAATTTGCTTTTCTTTTTATGTTTCAATAAATACTGTAACTGTTGTTTTTAGGATTAAAAGCTTACCCATTTATGTTTGTTACAGGCAACGAAGGCAGTTTTGTGCTAGATGACATCTGCAGTGGTGTTATACCTGAATGTGTTACGCGTGCCTTCACGCTCCAAACTGCAGGCCCTTCGTCTAATGAAGTTCCTCAAAACACTGCTGCATTGCCAGAACCCTGCAATGTTAATGTCGCCAAAGATAATCAGTTCCGGCGGCCTCAAGGTTTCTTTGCTTTAAAAAAGAATTGATAAAAATAACAGAAAAACATGGGAACTTAGATACCTTTGCGTTTACTTACCACCTGTTGTTTTATCTCTTGCAGTCACAATGCGTTCTTCATCAAACAATGGCCCCCATATGCGCAACAGAACTAGAAGGAATAGACAAGGTGTGTTACATGTTCCGGTTGTCCTGTTTCATATGCACAATAAATCAAACACATCTATTTTGAACAGGCAGTTGTTAAAAAACTATATTTTCTGTGTCTAATGCAGGTCCTCCAGATACATATATGCATATGGGCGCATGTGATCAAATTTGTCGTCATTGTGGTGCAAGGTTCTGGTATGACGAGAAAATTGTTTCTACTAGAAGCCGTGTTGATTATCACAAATGTTGCAATGGCGGGAAAGCTAGGCTAGAGGGTCAGCATGAATACCCGCAATATATAAAAGACCTATTTACTAATCGCCATTTTATGGAAAATATTCGCGCATACAATCAGATGTTCGCAATGACATCATTGGGTGCTCAAACAGACAACTCTATAAACATGGGCCGCAGTCCTTATGTCTTTAAAATTTCCGGACAACTTTACCATCGGATAGGTAGCCTCTGTCCAGCACCTAATAAGAGGCCACAATTCCTACAGCTATATATCTATGACACGCAAAATGAAGTTGCAAACCGTTTGCAGCACTTTCAAACATCTGGCCAGGGTCTCCGTCCAGATATTGTGGAAAATTTAATTGAGCAGTTAGACGAGCACAATGAACTGGTGCAGTTATTTAGAACTGCAAGGGATTGTTGGTTCAAGGCAACATGAATTGCCTACAAGCGATTCTATTGGTGCAATTGTTTTTGAAGGTGGGCCAGACGTGGAAACTGAGTTTGATGTCGTCGTAGAACAGCATGATGGTACGCTGCAGCAAGTGAGCAAGCTAAATGCATCTTATATGTCAATGCAATTTCCATTGATTTTTTTCTTCGGTGAAGATGGCTACCATTTAGGTCGCATGTTATTGGCCAGCGGTGCAACGTCCGACCCTCCGAAAAAAATGACAATGAAGATGTACTATGCATACGAGCTCCACGACCGTTTTAATGAATATCGACTACTCCCAAGAAGTGGCCGCCTTTTTCAACAATATGTTGTGACAGCTTATTGCAGCATTGAGCAATCAACGATTGACTTTATAAGAGAGCATCAAGATGATATTCGGAATGACTATATGGCAGGTCTGCACGATGCTATCTCACGTGGTGATCGAGATGGTTCAGATGTCGGTGCAAGGACAATCCTGCCTTCATCTTTTACAGGGGGGCCACGCTATATGTATTGTAATAACCCGAAAATTTCGAATTATTAACTTTCTGTAAACCCTAAGCAATTGATTACGAATTTTAATCAAGTTATTTTATTCACCTTTTGCATTCGAAATATTACTATATATTTTTTTTCTCCTTTTACTGAGAAATAACTAGTGAGATTTCAAAACGAACAATGTGGCACAACTCATGTTCCATTTTCACTGGAACCGTACGCGTACCGACACCGTGATAGTATGGCATAAATTTAAATGGTCAAAACGAAGAATGTACAAAACAGTTCATAAGAATAAATACGAACTCGGAAATAAAAACAAATAATTTATGACAACTCTAAACTCTCGGGGTAGAAACATTTTAGACGAGACCAGAACCGACACCGTCTAGCGAGACCCGGGTATTTAGATTATCCACCTCACCTTTAAACACTTATAAAGTTTACACTCTACTCCTAAATAAATAAAACCTACCAATCCTACTCCACTAACCCAACATGTATCTTTCTTTGCTTTTGTCGACACACCATCTTCCCCAAAAACTTTTACTTCTTTTCTGCTTCTACTCTTTTTCTCCACCTCCTTTTTCTTGATTTCTGTCGCCACTTTTCTTCTTCCCAAAAGAAGAGATCGATCCATCTCCATCACCAATTAATAACCTTTGACCATGAAACCTTATGTCCTTTTCACATCACAAGCAAGCATAGGATTTAGAAACTTATATAAGGATTTCACACCAATTAGGAAGGTTAGTTGTCCCATGAATCGAAAGTAATATGGAGCCTAACTCCATTTTCATCTATAAATTCACCTCCCCTGGACCCTATTCGAATCACACCAAATTCAAACACACCTCAATTTGAGAAGCTCTCAAGCAAAGGGTTAAAGTGTGATTCGGATTAGAGAAGGAAGTGGGTTTTGGAGTTTTCGGATCCGGGTTTGATTTTCTTGGCCTCATTGTCAATCGGCTACATTCTTTTGTAAGGATTCCTCCATAAATTTTTGATTCGTATCACTTTCGTTGTAATGGTATACAAATTATTGTGTTTTACATGTTTTTAATTAAAATGATGAACTTGTGAATTTTATTGTTTTGTGGATCTTGAAACCTTGCCTCTATCGGATCAAGGATAATTGTGGGATTAGAAAATTTGATTTTTGTTGTTGGTGTGGTTAATGTTAATGAAAAAAATTATATTAAGATAAATCTTGGCTCGGTTTAAAAATGTTTGGTCCCTTTTGTTATTGTTCTTGATTCGTACAACATCTCGGGTCTAAATTGTTGTGATAAAAAGTGGAGTGTGAGTGAATATTCATGGTAGCCTAGTTTCCCCCTTTACCCCGAAGGATTTATGGTCACAAACGGGGGTCATTTTGGTGTTTAGTTGTGGTAAAACCACCTCGTTGGGTGTTCTTTGTTCGGTTAAATAAGTCTCTAAAAGACTCCTAATAGGTATCTTAATGCTCGAATTTTTAGAGTCTTGTATTATCTTCATAAAACCTTGTCATTTGTACGTTAAATCCCTACTAGCCATTTTGCTTTCGAGTCTAAAGGACTCTCCTAGTTTGCGTTAAGATGAGTTATAAGTCGCATTTTTGTTGCGTTGTTAAGGACTGGAAATTTTGTTGTACCAGTCCTTGTGAGGCTGGGAAATTTACAAAAATGTTTGATCTGGAAATACACATTCCCTCCTGTTGGTTTGCGTTAACATGCACACCACACAAACTTAATTCTTTTGGTTTTGTGGGAGACTCGTTTGAGTGAAATCCTTGGTTGGGCCGCAGCCCACCAAGCAGGCCCATGGGCAAAGCTTCTTTTATAACCCACCCCGGTCCAATTATTAAGTTTAAATTGTAAAAATCTGTTAATAGTTTTAAGCCAATTCAAATGACTGGGCCACAGGCTACTGTCGACATGGAAACATGTTACGTATGCTCGTTTCGTATATATGCCGTCGTCACAACTCGTCAGCTAATAAAACACGACACCCTTATATTTTTAGAACTCCATGGTTACTAAATACGAGTACAACATGTACAGTTGTTCATATAAACTAGCCAACGTGAAATTTTACTACAACAACTTTTAAAGTTTTATAAAACGTAAACGTATTTCACAAATGAAAGAATGGGAAAATTCATTGTATATGTATATATTTCACAACCGTATATTAGTCGCATAAAAAGTTTAAACTCGTTTTCTTTACTCAACAACATAAACAAAATTTGAATTTCCTCACTTGCAACAAAACGATGAATTATTTTTGTCGACTTCATAACCTATAAACACAAAAGTTATTATTAATCTTTTACAATAAAAGTCTCATACGTATATATATGTACACACATAATTTTTATTCACCCGGTTATAATAACTCTCTGTCATATCACTGACGTCATACAATTATTATTCGTTCCTTCCGTAATCCTTAGTTATTTTCAAACTAAGAATTTTCCATCCTTGTAATTCGTGCGTACTCTCAAGAGCCAATATTTTCAGATAACTCAGAAAAGACTTTTAAACTTAAATGCTGCCACACCAGCAATAACCAAAAACGTTTTGAAAACTTTTAAATTTATTTACGTTCATCGAGTCTTAAATCAGAACCACAAACTAAATTATGCCATACTAATCTAGGTCACGCGTTGAAGTTACTACACACCAATTGATACTATTGCATCCCAGATTACTACTACTGAGGTGAGTTCATAGTCCCACTTTTTACTATGTTTTCAAATCCCGTGGGGAGATACATGCTACTACTTTTTATGATCACAATTGCTTGAAAATTTTATCTAAATGTGTTATTGCCTAAGTACAACTATTATTATATCGATTACTGTCGATACTATCAACTACTGTTGATACGATTATTATATCGATTACTGTCGATACTATCAATTACTGTTGATGCTACTGTTATATCAATTTATGTCAATACTGCTAATTACTGTTGGTACACTGTTAACACTGTGGTTTCATTAGCTTAGTGCAATAATAACTACTTTCGATTTATGGGTGTAACAACGGAACCCATTACCTCTTAAACTTGAAATCTTGTGATCAATTATTTTACTTTTAAACACTATGGATTCACTCAACCTTTGTGTTGACATTTTAAGCATGTTTATCTCAGGTAATTAAAGAAATCTCAAGCACGGAGTTGGCACGGGCATGGAGAAAAGACCCACCTTTGTTCCAAATAACTATATCATTCTTTTCAAACTCATCATCACTTTTGCGAACTACTACCCCTTTTGATAACAAACATGTAATCTCTGAATATTGAGTTTTCATTGAATGATATAAAATTCCCCTTTTTATCAAAAATCTATACTTATGACTGTGATCTAGTTGGTAATACCCCGTTTAAGTCTTCCGCTGCTTCATTACGATTTTTGGGGTGTTACAGATTGGCATCAGAGCCATGGTTATAGAGAACCAAATGCTTTTTCAAAAACATTGGACTATAACCGTGATTTCTAAAAGGACCATTTTAAACCTCACCACCCTATGCCCTCCGTGCCAACACTTTGCTACACTTTTGCATTGAGATTTGCTTGGCAGATTATGCATAACGAACAAATTTTTATCACTATAGAATTTAGCATTGAGATTTGCTTGGCAGATTATGCATAACGAATTAGTTTTATCACCTACGAATGTTATTACAACTAATGCATGTTATTATTATTAGCTAACTTACACTTGTTATTATCGGGATATTACAGTACCATGGCTTTTAATTCACTTTACTCTACCGAAATCATTCCCCGTACTATTCGCACTTCCTCAGTTATCCAACTCATACCAAACTCAGACGATTCTTATGTGCTAACGGAGTCCACATCCACGTTACCCGATTCGACATTATTCTTTCCCTTACTCCCACACTCACTTATCCACTTACCACCGTCAGGGAGAGCCGTCATGCCTCAAAATAACGAGATGTTGGAGGGAGTGCCCAGTACATTCGAGGTTGACCAGAGTTCCAGGAGAACTCAAATGGAGACAGAGGATGACATGGTGTGGAGAGATATACCATGTATAGACGATCGCATTGCCACCATGGAGACCTGGGACTATATGTCTCATTTATCATCATTCGAGTCTTCGGACACTCCATACCCTGGGACACCACTAGAGGACACAGAAATGAGCGTTGTTGCTCAGATGCAGAACCAGTTGGACTCGCTGACTAGAAGAGTAGAGCTTCACTCCGAGCACCTCGATGAGATACCAGCTGATCAGTTTGAGTCGTACGACCAAGACCTCCGTATATTGTTCAGGAGGATGAACATCAGAAGACAAGAGATCTCTGATGTGAGTTTCAGAGTTGATGCCGTTGAGCATGCACGGACGGTAGCCCAAGAGACAGTCCAGGGATTACAGTGTATGGTAGGAGATGTTGAGAGAGCCTTACGAGCAGCCAGGGATACTGAGAGAACCCAGATCCAGAGGATTACCGCTTTAGAGGCTATGTTGGCAGCACAGTTGAGTATAAACCAGGAATTCCAAAGGCGTTTTATAGAGATGGATGACTTGGCTGAGATAGTTAGAGGTTTACAGCACGGACCTGGAGATGCACCCGGCACTTATAGATTAGCCACGTATTGTTGTAGTAGTGACATCTTAACTTGCCCAGCGTGGCATTAATAATTTTGTATTGTATTGTTTTTTGGAAACAATGTATCAAATTATTAAAACTCATGGTTAGTTATGATTACTATGTACCAATATTGATCTATGTTATGGCTGCTTTCTTCATTTATGTGTTGTGATTTTCTTTTATACGTCACCATATTATTCCACGTATGTTGTGATTGTATTCAGACATGCCGTGATGATTAATTATGACGATTTTGTTTATAAGGATGTTGTATGCTACTATCATGAGGACAATTATGACACCTCACTTGATTATATTAATCGTAAAACCTAAATATATGTTCTTGTGTCATTGTTAGAACATGGCTACCCGCAACAGAACTACAGAAGCAGTCGCCGGATCGATCATGACTCCGGAGGAGATCCGCCGATTGATCACGGAAAGCGTGACCGCTGCATTAATAGCTCAAGCTGCAGCCACGACTCCTATCGGCAGCGCAACAAGGCCCACTGCCGAGAGCGAGCCAGTTACAACCCGCAAGTGCACGTACAAGGAGTTCATGAGTTGCAAACCACCAACCTTTAAAGGTACCGAAGGAGTGACAGAGTTAGCTCGATGGTTTGAGCGTTCAGAGACTGTCTTTACAAGAAGTGGTTGTGCCGAAAAAGACAAAGTCGCCTTTGCTACTGGCACTCTAACAGATGATGCACTGTCGTGGTGGAACGCCACTGCTCATAAAATGGGTAATGATAGAGCTTACCAACTTCCTTGGGCTGAGTTTAAATAGAGGATGTTGAAGAAGTATTGTCCTCGCACCGAAATCCGAAAGCTAGAAGATGAGTTTGATCGCTTGGTAGTAAAAGGGTATGACATCCGGACCTATGACAGAAGGTTCCAAGAACTATCTCTACTATGCCCAACTAAGGTGCCAGATTTCGAGAAAACCTTAGAGAGGTATGTTGAGGGATTGCCCGAAAGCATAGAAGGAATCGTTACTGTATCCAAACCACAAACGCTGGAAGAAGCCATGGAGACTGCTCAGAAATTACTGGAGAGGGAAATTAAGCGTAAGCAGGCTCAGGGAGGCAACGATCACAAAAGAAAATTTGATGATCGTAGAGGCAATCACAACAATAGCTCGCATCACAACAACCACACTCATCACAACAACAACAACCACCACCACCAACAAAACAGAGAGCAAAAAGTCACAAGGGCTTATATGGCTGCACCAACAGAGGGCAGAGTTTATGCTGGGAACCACCCACTATGTGATCAGTGCAATTGGCATCACTCAGAGCCTTGCACTGTTAAGTGTGGAAGCTGCCACAGAGTAGGCCATCAGACCAAGAATTGCAAGGATAGAGGCCCCGTTGCTGGGAACGACTTACAACGAGTAGTGACTTGTTTTGGCTGTGGGGAGCGTGGACACTACAGGAGCGAATGCCCTCAGAACCGTGGGCAAAAAGTTGAAGGTGCTCGCGGGAGAGCATATATGTTAGAGGGAAGAGAAGCTCACCAAGACCTCAACAACACGACGGACTAATGAAGTTTAGAATTTAGCAGTCCCATTCCCTTATGTATTATGTTGTACTAAGTCTACGACATCCCTAGTATCCGGATTTTTAAGACTATTTTCTGTTCTAAAAACAACTTGCTGTGATAATTCCCCATCTATTGTACTTTCTATTCCTTTCTGATTTCCATATTATCAACAAATTTGTTATCACTCATAACATCTTTCCTTAAATTGCCATTTTGTAAACGGCATAGGTTGAATCTATTTAAACGCTGAGAATTATAACGACTAAACCGAACATCACATCATTGTTCCTGAATTATACATAGCCTAGCTACCTATGTCTAATTCAGGAGGGATCATGTTATGCTGGGAGCAGTAATTTATAAATCCTAAAACAAACTGATTCACCATCTACAAAAGCTAAAGATTAGCAACTTTCTCTACATTCATCAAGTTCTCGACCGGAACCCTCATTGTTAAAATTTTGTTATTAACAAACTCCTTTGTCTAACGGATAGGTTACCCCCACAGATTTATGATATTCATGAAACACTGGTCATACCTTTGAAAGAAATTCGACTTGACGATAAGCTAAATTCTGTCGAAGAACCAATGGAGATTTTGGATAGAGATGTCAAACAATTAAAACAAAGCCGTATCCCTATTGTCAAAGTTAGACGGAACTCTAAGAGAGGACCAGAGTACACCTGTGAACACGAAGACCAAATTCGTGCTAAATACCCTCACCTATTCGATAAGACAACCCCGACCACTACCACATCTTAGGATTCGGGACGAATCCTGTCTAACGGGTAGGTACTGTAATAACCCAAAAATTTCGAATTATTAACTTTCTGTAAACCCGAAGTAATTGATTACGAATTTTAATCAAGTTATTTTATTCACCTTTTGCATTCGAAATATTACTATATATTTTTTTTTCCTTTACTAAGAAATAACTAGTGAGATTTCAAAACGAACAATGTGGCACAACTCATGTTCCATTTTCACTGGAACCGTACGCGTACCGACACCGTGATAGTATGGCATAAATTTAAATGGTCAAAACAAAGAATGTACAAAACAGTTCATAAGAATAAATACGAACTCGGAAATAAAAACAAATAATTTATGACAACTCTAAACTCTCGGGTTAGAAACATTTTAGACGAGACCAGAACCGACACCGTCTAGCGAGACCCGGGTATTTAGATTATCCACCTCACCTTTAAACACTTATAAAGTTTACACTCTACTCCTAAATAAATAAAACCTACCAATCCTACTCCACTAACCCAACATGTATCTTTCTTTGCTTTTGTCGACACACCATCTTCCCCAAAAACTTTTACTTCTTTTCTGCTTCTACTCTTTTTCTCCACCTCCTTTTTCTTGATTTCTGTCGCCACTTTTCTTCTTCCCAAAAGAAGAGATCGATCCATCTCCATCACCAATTAATAACCTTTGACCATGAAACCTTATGTCCTTTTTACATCACAAGCAAGCATAGGATTTAGAAACTTATATAAGGATTTCACACCAATTAGGAAGGTTAGTTGTCCCATGAATCGAAAGTAATATGGAGCCTAACTCCATTTTCATCTATAAATTCACCTCCCCTGGACCCTATTCGAATCACACCAAATTCAAACACACCTCAATTTGAGAAGCTCTCAAGCAAAGGGTTAAAGTGTGATTCGGATTAGAGAAGGAAGTGGGTTTTGGAGCTTTTGGATCCGGGTTTGATTTTCTTGGCCTCATTGTCAATCGGCTACATTCTTTTGTAAGGATTCCTCCATAAATTTTTGATTCGTATCACTTTCGTTGTAATGGTATACAAATTATTGTGTTTTACATGTTTTTAATTAAAATGATGAACTTGTGAATTTTATTGTTTTGTGGATCTTGAAACCTTGCCTCTATCGGATCAAGGATAATTGTGGGATTAGAAAATTTGATTTTTGTTGTTGGTGTGGTTAATGTTAATGAAAAAAATTATATTAAGATAAATCTTGGCTCGGTTTAAAAATGTTTGGTCCCTTTTGTTATTGTTCTTGATTCGTACAACATCTCGGGTCTAAATTGTTGTGATAAAAAGTGGAGTGTGAGTGAATATTCATGGTAGCCTAGTTTCCCCCTTTACCCCGAAGGATTTATGGTCACAAACGGGGGTCATTTTGGTGTTTAGTTGTGGTAAAACCACCTCGTTGGGTGTTCTTTGTTCGGTTAAATAAGTCTCTAAAAGACTCCTAATAGGTATCTTAATGCTCGAATTTTTAGAGTCTTGTATTATCTTCATAAAACCTTGTCATTTGTAAGTTAAATCCCTGCTAGCCATTTTGCTTTCGAGTCTAAAGGACTCTCCTAGTTTGCGTTAAGATGAGTTATAAGTCGCATTTTTGTTGCGTTGTTAAGGACTGGAAATTTTGTTGTACCAGTCCTTGTGAGGCTGGGAAATTTACAAAAATGTTTGATCTGGAAATACACATTCCCTCCTGTTGGTTTGCGTTAACATGCACACCACACAAACTTAATTCTTTTGGTTTTGTGGAAGACACGTTTGAGTGAAATCCTTGGTTGGGCCGCAGCCCACCAAGCAGGCCCATGGGCAAAGCTTCTTTTATAACCCACCCCAGTCCAATTATTAAGTTTAAATTGTAAAAATCTGTTAATAGTTTTAAGCCAATTCGAATGACTGGGCCACAGGCTACCGTCAACATGGAAACATGTTACGTATGCTCGTTTCGTATATATGCCGTCGTCACAACTCGTCAGCTAATAAAACACGACACCCTTATATTTTTAGAACTCCATGGTTTACTTAAATTAACGAAGCTACTAAACTTAATTGCTACGCCTTGTTATATAACTAGTCAACGCTACATTTCTACATACATATATACTTGACTTAAAAGATTTCATATAGAAAATATAAGTTATTTCACAAATAGAAAGAATGGGAAAATTCATTGTATATGTATATATTTCACAACAGTGCAAGCAGTCTCGTTGGGGAGATTGCTAGTGCAAGCAGTCTCGTTGGGGAGATTGCTAGTGCAAGCAATCTCGTTGTTTTGATTGATGACAAACATGTAACTTGATACATAACGTAAAATGTACAAGTTACTTGTAATCTCATCTTATCTCAACATACATTCAACACCTCTCAAGTCCTCGTATGATACAACACAGGTTCGTACATGTTTGTTATGTGGCATTATGATCAAACCTTAACAAACCATTTAGACTGTTTAAAATACGGTTAGGTAATTAAGTATTTTAAAAAGGCTAATCATTCTACTTAGAACCACATGTTACATGATCACTAGGATACATGTTACACATTACAAGTTTACTAGGAAGAACAACATATACAAGTTTACTAACTTATTTCTTTAAATGGAAACTTTATTAGTTAAATATTAGGATGACATCATGGCATGCATCATGTATGATATCTTAGGTAGATTGTGTAATATCTTGTTTAGATTTACAAGTTACAAAGTTGACATTTGTGGATCTTGGAAGATTTGGAAAGATACACAAAGATATCTTAGCTGTCATCCTACGGATCCAAACGTTAACAAGCACGGATCCCTTTTATGGGATCCGCCAGATCCGTGGGATGATTTTCTTGTTTTCCTATAATTAGTTACACATGGTTTTAGTTGTATACATGGTTCTAGTCTTACACATAGTTTTAGTTTACACATGGTTTTAGTTTACACATGGTTTAGTTTTACACATGGTTTTACACATGGTTTTGCACATGGTTTTGTACATGGTTTAACACATAGTTTTACTATAAATAGTAGCCATGGTTTTACACATTATTCATCCAACTAGAACATACATTCCCTCACTCATTACACACACTTAGATCAGTAGCAAACCATGTAGATTCATAGATTAATCACCCATTACATAATGATCATAATGTTACTAACTTTCATTATGTTGTAAGCATACATTGTTAATGATCCTGTGAAGCAAGCTCAAGATCATGAGACATCATCCATAGCATACTTCATGATCCACCAAGAAGATCTTAGTTGCATACATGAAGATCCATCACAACAAGTTTAGGGAGCTTGTGATCTTCATACATTGAAGGCTTCCGATCAATGGAAGTTCATATAGTGTAGGCATTCATATCCATGATATACTTATGTCATGGATCATTGTTGTAACCATCATTGTATCATTTAGATCAGTAAGTGTGGTTAGTGCTTTAGTCCTCAAAGCACAAAGAGAGTAGGGAGTGGTTGTACCCGTGTAAAGAACTCGACATCTAGCTTAGTGTCGGTAAAGTAATTAGGCGACGTCAGGTTGGTTCTACCTTGTGAAAGAACCCGGTGTTTAGCTTAGTACCGGAAAAGGAAGTAAGCGACGTGTAAAGGTTTTCTCCGCCTAAGAAAGGGAGCTTGTTGATCTAGTGAAGTAACTCTCGAGTTGGGTACTCGGGGAGTGGAGTAGGGCGGAGAGGAGCTCCGTGACCGAACCACTATAAATCATCGTGTTCGGTTTGCGCTTTCTTTTACTTATCTCTTTACTTTTATATTTGCATTATGTGATTGCTTGTGTTGTGATTATGTGATAATACTTGTGTGACAACTTGGTAGACATAAACTACAACAGACAGTGTTCATATTAGAACTAGCCAAAGTGGAAATTTGATACAACAAGTTTTAAGTTTTAAAACGGTAAACGTATTCACCCCCCCTCTACGTTTTCACAATTGGTATCAGAGCGGGTTGGCTCTCATTTTCAAAACAAATGGTTTTTAAAATAGAGTAAGATCCATGTATCAAATTACCTCTGAAGCAGAACATAATATGAAAAATGTTTAGCTAAGTATACTTTGAAATTTTGTTGTTAAATATCACTTTGTATACAAGCTTGAAGGTGTTCTTGAAAAATAAAAGAAAAATGTTTCTCAAAAAGAATTTGTAAGTGTCAAATTATGTGCTCAGAACTAATTTACGAAAAATACCGTTTTGAAGGGAGTGTTTGGAATAATCATTAAGTTAGTTGAAAAATCACCTCCGTAATATTTAGATAAGTCACATAGGTAGAAATGTTGTTAATATTTGTAATATATGCCTAAAATTAAGTGTAGCAAGTCCCACACACTTTCGCTATGTCAAAATATGAGTTTAGGATAATCTGTCACAGGTCTCGGCGGATCCAAATCACATAAAGGGCGGATCCCTCTAAAAGGATCCGTCAGATCCGTCGGTGCAGTACTCAGTTTTTGTCAAATTTCAAAAATTCATAACTAATTAACCGTAAGTCCGTAGGAGTCGCGCCACCTATCATTTTGAAGGGAATTAAGTCTATTTTCATTTAAAAATAGTCTCATGGCCTAGATCTAAATTGAAGTAGGTAAAACAAATCAAATACTATAACCTGTTCAAAATGTTAAGTTTTATTTTGACACAGTAAGTTAAACTTTTGAGTCGAGCAATGTAAATTGGTATCCTTTGCTCATAAATATGATTTCTTTTGAAACTAAAGAATTTGGTAATATAAAGGAAACAAATTAAGCTTGGCATACATCGTCATATTTAAACGCAAAGTGACGAAAAGTATATTTTCATCTATGCTATGCTATGTGGCTAACTGTTCTATATTATTTGCATATATGTGATATGCTTGTTGATAAGTATGATTGTAATTGTTTATTTGTAATACATAAGTGTCTTGCCATGATACTTACTTGCTTGTTTATCAATTGCTTGTTTTATGCATAATAGAACATTTGCTAGATATTGTGTAATACATTGATAAACTATGTCTGTTCTACTTTTAGACTTAGATATTATTGACTGATTATATTATGTGAAAACCTTGCGTAACTTACTTAGAAATATGTACTAAGTGAAATGTCTTGAAAAGTATTGACTTGCACAAACTCTCACTTAATTGCTCAAGTATTATAATGAGTAAACATGTAGTATCTTTGAAAAAGAGTGTTTGGTACAAACAATTTGAAACAATGATGTGTTGAGTTGTTATGCCTTTATGATATTATCTTGTTGTTAAACCTTCATGTGAACTAACCATATCATGCAGGACGATAACACTTTGATGTTATCAAGTTTTCGGGTTTAAGCCACTGTTTGGCTTAACTCTCATTTAAGGTAAGTTAATATGATCAGATTAAACTATGTGTGTATGTGTGTTAGAATAAACATCATTAGTAGTTTTGCATTACATATTTGCTAATAGATATGTTCCAGGAGAATTTTCGGGTCTTGGTCGAAAAAACGCGAATTTTGCATATCTCTCTGTTTGTTTTTAGTAGTTTTGTTCAACGGATCCGACGGATCCCTCATTTTGGATCCGCCAAGAGTTATCGTTGGATCCGCCAGTCCAGAACCCACGGATTCCACGGCTCCCAAACTTTGGCTCCGCTTTTGTTGTCGATTGGATCCGTGGGTGTCAAAAGTAACTTTTCAAAATTCCCAGACTAATCCCAATCCTTAGATTATAGATTCTAGTTTTTGTTTAGGTTTATTCTACTGATCATTAAGTGTATTTGGATGATTGAGAATTACGTAGAACCATAAGATTGATCAAAACTCATTCACATCAAATCCAATATCCTCCCTGTCTATAAATTAGAAAGATCAGGATCCTCACTCAAGATCACTCACGCTCATCACTAAGATTCTTTTCACTGATGATTTACTCATATTAGGATTAGAACATTTCACTTGCACCTATAGGAAAATCATCTCTAACCATAACTTCAAACTTCACAAAAAGGATCCAAGAGACCTTTCTCCATAAAGGAAGGAATCCGGAAACTTGTTTCTTGAGGTCCATGGACCACTGATCATTTGTGATCATTACACATATTCCCTGCATTCACTTGTCCTTTACTTATCCATTAGCTTGATTTGTAAATTGACAACTTCCAAACTAATCCAGACTCACTGTTTGCAAATATATCACATATTACAAACCCAACTCATGTATGTATTCACGTATGTTACCTCACTTGGTTAACATGTCATCCTTCAAGACGATTTACATCAAGTCATAACTCACACTTAGGTTATAGATGTAATTATCAAGTCTTGTTATTCTTTTCTCAAAGTAGGATTGACAACTTAAAGTATTTCATCCGAAATATTCAAGTAAATTTGACTTACGATTGTAGTCATTAAAAGTCATATCCAAAACAATCAACTCCCAAGTATTTTAACAACGTATGTTAAAACACTTATCCTATCGCCTAAGTACACTTGTACTTTCACTATTATCCCATCACACTCACTTCTGTGATATGTCTTATACCCTAAGCCTTAGATCACATCACACACTAGTTATACCAACCAATAGATCATAAGAGTCTGTCTTCATCCTCGTTATCCATAAGAATTAGTCTTCATCACATTCAGCCCCTAAGTTTCACAAACATAACCAAACACTTCATCCGCTAGTGAAACACAAGAATTAGTATCCATTCTTGTAATCTTCAACATTCATGAAACCCAAAAGTTCAATAAACTCCTTCATCACCATAATTCACGCCATTGAGTGCATTGCTCAAAAAGACCTTAGTCCAACACTCATACCAAATCAAATGCAAGTTGAATCAACTCATCAATACCTTTCCACCTATAGAATTAGAACTTCACCATCAAATGAGCATGATGCTCACATTCATTAAGTAGTACCACAAGTCATCAAAGTATTGGTAATACTTTGTTTCATTAAATCTTGAATCAACATTGTAACAACTTATGTTATAATGAAATCTCAAAGCCAATCTCATACATCCCAAATAACAATCTTGAGGAGTATACAAAAGAAACTCAAGTAAGTTTATCTTGTCTAGTTATCATATTATTGATACCTAGTTTATTTAGGATAAGTCTATCCAATTCAAATACTTTGTGTTCATATCTTCATTTAGGAAAACATAATGTTTCGGAAAAACATTATGTGTTTATTTTTCATCTTGTTAAAAAGGATAATGTATATCCTATGCATCATTATTTTCTTGCAACATGAACGGTTATGTTACAAGAGATTTCATTACACCACATTGGGCAAATAATCTTAAAACAAACATCCACTAGTTCTATGAACTATCTTCCTTATTGAGCACTAGTTAAATCTTACTTGTTGAAAGATACCTTACGTATCTATTTCCTTTTAAGCGTACATTAAACCTTGGTCAAACCTTGTGCATATTCACATCTCTGGAGCATACACAAGACCTATTAAAGTTAGTAACTTTATTTAGATTCTTGTTCCAAAGAACTTTCTTCAGAACTTTCATGACATATCCCGTTACCACACACAAACACATGTCTTGATCTTAGATCACTTGCATAACTCATACTTAAACTCAACTTAAAGGATGTCACCCTTTAGATCATTCAATCTTAGATTCCAAACACAATGATTAAAATCCATCGACACATATTTGTCAAATTTACGTGTATAACATGACATCTTCATCACACTAATTTTTATAGAAATAGTTGAGTCTCATTAAGTCATGTATTGGTGAATTATCTTGTCTTAGGAATAATTAATCAAACAAGAAGTAGATGTGATTTTTCTTTAGTTTATTAAAAAAAAAAAAAAAAAAAAAAATCACTTGCATTACATATACGTGTATTGATTACATGATATTTGTTTGATATCTTGATGTTATCATTGTCAAATGTGTAAACCTTAGAAAGGTTTTGTCTGCATGCTTATATGATGTATGATTTGTATGATATGTTCATTCTTTTGTTATATGCTATTTCGCAAGATTAACGTATTACTTGTTAACTCACACTTACTATATGGTGTTAGATAGTCTTTGTCTTTAGTTGACAATCATTGAGCTTTTTCGTAGGATAGTCTAAATGGTACATGCTCCTAAATGTTATAATGGTTTGCATGAATCTTAGTCTCACTTCTTTGTTACACTATTTGTTTGCCATATGTGCACTTTGTCTAAGTGGTCTTGGTATGATGAACATTTAGAAGTCATTTTATTTTATACATAGATCATTGTGTTAATTAATGGGTAAGTATGCTTAAGTGACTAAGCCTAACTTAAAAACAATTTCACAATGTTGTATCTAAAACAATGCTATCTTGCAATATGATTATTTGTCTTTATGCTATGTGGTATCTTTATGTCTATTAGTAGATTATTTATTTTTATAAGATGTTGTCATATGATATTCACATCTTTTGTCATTAAGACTTTTTGTCTTGTAGGCTGATAACAAACTATTTGTTATTTCTCTTTGTTATGCTTATTTTGCATAATTGTTATCTCATTATTGCTACTTAGATTAGTAATATGTTTATGGGATCCATTTTCTTGCATATAGCTTTAAAAGCTAATAGGATTAAGTTTTAGAGGTTTGAAATTTGTGTTTGGATATCTTTCAATATACCTCTCTCCAAATCATATTGTTGCTTCCGCTCACCTAACAATATCTCCATCATCTTTTAGTTAAAACAATATATCTCCCATAAGGAAAACCACATGCCTCATCGTGCGATCATCTTGCATTGATAGAGAAGAGCTACATAACTTCACGGATGAAGTTCTTTGTATGCTAACCAATATCCACTAAAACATTGCTAAGCTCATCGCTTTCATTAATCTGCAAAATCCTAAACACTTTACCTTCATTCTTCATTTAATGCATCATAGATTATGTTGAATGACCACCAATTAAGGAGGAGAGAAATTCATTCACATAATTGTCTTTTCATTAAATAACATGTACTCATGTTTCTTACATTCCCAAATACCGACAAGTAGGTTCAAATCACTTAGTTAAATCAGTTCACAAAATCACAAAGTGTTTCTAACCTTATTATCTCAACATCACAGCTCTGCACCAATATCTCATTAAAAGAAAAACACATCATGTGTTTGACAAACCTCTTAAATGAGATACATTAAGTCTCCTTAGAATTTGACTAGGATTAGTGAAACCAAATTAGTAGTTATAAGTGAATAGACCTTAGCATGAACCTTCGTTTGATCAAAAACGACAAAACATGACCTAATCGATGTTGGTCCCACGGAACCCTTCGATAAGAAGGACGGAACCAAAATTTTGGTTCCGCCAAATCCGCGGGTACCTGATCAGCTTTTAACCATTCAGAAACCAAACAACTTTAGGTAATCAACGAATCTAGGATTTTCATCTTAATCTCACAACTTAATTGTCTAGAACATCTTTAGTGTCTAGAACACCATTATAGGATCTCATCCTTTTTCATTCTTGTTACATATCAAGCATGTCATTGTCAGTGCAAACAGAACCATCATTCTCAACATGTTTGTCCAACCAACACTCTCATCATATGATGTCATTCTCATCCACATATAGGTATCTAGTATTTCCAATTGTTACATATGGAATCTCTATTCCTAAGTGATCATTGTCTTCACTTCCTCTCATTCTCATTCAAACATTTACTATGGCACGATTCATCTTTGGTAGATGATAATATCATAACCGTAACCGTCTTCAAATACTCTTATATCATTTGCTATACATTAGAGTTTCTGAATTCATTGCATTCATTATAATCACCACCATCCATCACTTCTTTCACTAATCATCAATCCCATGGATTAACGAAAAACCTACTTACATCAACCTTTAGTCATCCATTAAGTTATCATTCACTTGTAAACCAACATCATATTAACACCACTCACTTTAAGCTTTTTAACTTCACTTCATATCCTCCTCATAGGCATTGTTTTGTAGGATTTTATCATATGATATTGCTGCATCATATTTTTATTTTATTAGACAATCACAATTGGTATGTTGCTTGTGATTAGATTATTGATATGTTGCATAATATTTTTCTTTGAGATAAAATATATTGCACTAACCATTTCATTGTAGGTTCATCATCATATACGCTCGATCGTATATAGCTTACTCATCATAGGATAAAGTTTGCTTCGATTACTATTCCTTTTTTTATAGGTTCATCTTGACGCGCTAGAGCAAGGGGGAGCTTTCGTCAAGTAGTTTTTAGGATGCATCATATACACACATTGGTGTATATCATATACTTGTCCAAGGACAAATATTGTTTTATACTAACCTTTATTTTGTAGGATTCTTCATCCTTGGATCATATACGTTGGTACCCTAGCAACGGGGAGTATAGATCAAGGGGGAGGACATCATGAACTAACTCATTTTTTTTTGTAGCATTTCCCATCCTTGGAAAGTATACGTTGGTACTCTAGCAATGGGGAGTATACATCAAGGGGGAGGATATCATATTCTAACTATTTTTTTTTTGTAGGATCATACATCTTAACCTTGTCACTCCAATTAGGGGGAGTATTATCCAAGGGGGAGCCTTAAAGTTCTCATTATCATTGCATTATCATACTTAGTACTCTAAACTAGGAGGAGTAATCACCAAGGATTGGTTACCACATTCCGCTACACATATCTTCTTTTCGTTTCGACAAAAAGGAGGAGATAGGTCTACATAGTCCAACATAGATTACCCACGTGTATCGTTGGCTATTTGCATTTCATTCATCATGCATTTTTTCATATATATTCTTTTTATTGCACACCACTAACCTTGATGTAGGTTAAGAGTCTTAATTTGATCCATGGATCCGCTTACAACCTTGGAGACGCAACAACCATAGGAGATTGGGAGTAGTCTATTTAACTTCACTAGGGATGATGCAAGCTCGCCATTTCGGGGAGAAATTAAGTTAACTCCAAGGACACACCCTTTTTGCTTCGACAAAAGGGGGAGAAAGGTGTAAACGGAGAAAGTAAGTAATTACGGACACAAGGAGAAAAGGGAGAAAGGTGTAAACGGAGAAACGGACACAAGGATAAAGTAAGTCATTACGGACACAAGTAACTTTTTGCATTTTACTTTCTATCACGTTTACATATTTTGTCATCATCAAAAAGGGGGAGATTGTTAGTGCAAGCAGTCTCGTTGGGGAGATTGCTAGTGCAAGCAATCTCGTTGTTTTGATTGATGACAAACATGTAACTTGATACATAACGTAAAATGTACAAGTTACTTGTAATCTTATCTTATCTCAACATACATTCAACACCTCTCAAGTCCTCGTATGATACAACACAGGTTCGTACATGTTTGTTATGTGGCATTATGATCAAACCTTAACAAACCATTTAGACTGTTTAAAATACGGTTAGGTAATTAAGTATTTTAAAAAGGCTAATCATTCTACTTAGAACCACATGTTACATGATCACTAGGATACATGTTACACATTACAAGTTTACTAGGAAGAACAACATATACAAGTTTACTAACTTATTTCTTTAAATGGAAACTTTATTAGTTAAATATTAGGATGACATCATGGCATGCATCATGTATGATATCTTAGGTAGATTGTGTAATATCTTGTTTAGATTTACAAGTTACAAAGTTGACATTTGTGGATCTTGGAAGATTTGGAAAGATACACAAAGATATCTTAGCTGTCATCCTACGGATCCAAACGTTAACAAGCACGGATCCCTTTTATGGGATCCGCCAGATCCGTGGGATGATTTTCTTGTTTTCCTATAATTAGTTACACATGGTTTTAGTTGTATACATGGTTCTAGTCTTACACATAGTTTTAGTTTACACATGGTTTTAGTTTACACATGGTTTAGTTTTACACATGGTTTTACACATGGTTTTGCACATGGTTTTGTACATGGTTTTACACATAGTTTTACTATAAATAGTAGCCATGGTTTTACACATTATTCATCCAACTAGAACATACATTCCCTCACTCATTACACACACTTAGATCAGTAGCAAACCATGTAGATTCATAGATTAATCACCCATTACATAATGATCATAATGTTACTAACTTTCATTATGTTGTAAGCATACATTGTTAATGATCCTGTGAAGCAAGCTCAAGATCATGAGACATCATCCATAGCATACTTCATGATCCACCAAGAAGATCTTAGTTGCATACATGAAGATCCATCACAACAAGTTTAGGGAGCTTGTGATCTTCATACATTGAAGGCTTCCGATCAATGGAAGTTCATATAGTGTAGGCATTCATATCCATGATATACTTATGTCATGGATCATTGTTGTAACCATCATTGTATCATTTAGATCAGTAAGTGTGGTTAGTGCTTTAGTCCTCAAAGCACAAAGAGAGTAGGGAGTGGTTGTACCCGTGTAAAGAACTCGACATCTAGCTTAGTGTCGGTAAAGTAATTAGGCGACGTCAGGTTGGTTCTACCTTGTGAAAGAACCCGGTGTTTAGCTTAGTACCGGAAAAGGAAGTAAGCTACGTGTAAAGGTTTTCTCCGCCTAAGAAAGGGAGCTTGTTGATCTAGTGAAGTAACTCTCGAGTTGGGTACTCGGGGAGTGGAGTAGGGCGGAGAGGAGCTCCGTGACCGAACCACTATAAATCATCGTGTTCGGTTTGCGCTTTCTTTTACTTATCTCTTTACTTTTATATTTGCATTATGTGATTGCTTGTGTTGTGATTATGTGATAATACTTGTGTGACAACTTGGTAGACATAAACTACAACAGACAGTGTTCATATTAGAACTAGCCAAAGTGGAAATTTGATACAACAAGTTTTAAGTTTTAAAACGGTAAACGTATTCACCCCCCCTCTACGTTTTCACAGTATATATTTCACAACCGTATATTAGTCGCATAAAAAGTTTAAACTCGTTTTCTTTACTCAACAACATAAACAAAATTTGAATTTCCTCACTTGCAACAAAACGATGAATTACTTTTGTCGACTTCATAACCTATAAACACAAAAGTTATTATTAATCTTTTACAATAAAAGTCTCATACGTATATATATGTACACACATAATTTTTATTCACCCGGTTATAATAACTCTCTGTCATATCACTGACGTCATACAATTATTATTCGTTCCTTCCGTAATCCTTAGTTATTTTCAAACTAAGAATTTTCCATCCTTGTAATTCGTGCGTACTCTCAAGAGCCAATATTTTCAGATAACTCAGAAAAGACTTTTAAACTTAAATGCTGCCACACCAGCAATAACCAAAAACGTTTTGAAAACTTTTAAATTTATTTACGTTCATCGAGTCTTAAATCAGAACCACAAACTAAATTATGCCATACTAATCTAGGTCACGCGTTGAAGTTACTACACACCAATTGATACTATTGCATCCCAGATTACTACTACTGAGGTGAGTTCATAGTCCCACTTTTTACTATGTTTTCAAATCCCGTGGGGAGATACATGCTACTACTTTTTATGATCACAATTGCTTGAAAATTTTATCTAAATGTGTTATTGCCTAAGTACAACTATTATTATATCGATTACTGTCGATACTATCAACTACTGTTGATACGATTATTATATCGATTACTGTCGATACTATCAATTACTGTTGATGCTACTGTTATATCAATTTATGTCAATACTACTAATTACTGTTGGTACACTGTTAACACTGTGGTTTCATTAGCTTAGTGCAATAATAACTACTTTCGATTTATGGGTGTAACAACGGAACCCATTACCTCTTAAACTTGAAATCTTGTGATCAATTATTTTACTTTTAAAAACTATGGATTCACTCAACCTTTGTGTTGACATTTTAAGCATGTTTATCTCAGGTAATTAAAGAAATCTCAAGCACGGAGTTGGCACGGGCATGGAGAAAAGACCCACCTTTGTTCCAAATAACTATATCATTCTTTTCAAACTCATCATCACTTTTGCGAACTACTACCCCTTTTGATAACAAACATGTAATCTCTGAATATTGAGTTTTCATTGAATGATATAAAATTCCCCTTTTTATCAAAAATCTATACTTATGACTGTGATCTAGTTGGTAATACCCTGTTTAAGTCTTCCGCTGCTTCATTACGATTTTTGGGGTGTTACATGTATAGCCATTATTTAGATGCTCTAGCAATATGCCGGGTGCACGGGAACCCATCATTCTTTATCACTTTCACATGCAATGTGAACTGGCCTGAGATCCAAGAATATATGGAGCAGTTCCCGCACGTGACAGTTGCAGACAGGCCTGATGTTGTTGATCGGGTTTTTGAAAGAAAGATACATCATTTAGTTACTTTCTTACGCGATTCGAAGCCGTTTGGCCACGTGGAAGCAGGTACTATCTAACATCTGCATCTGTATACTTTCTATCAAATTCATACGCTTATAGATACCTAAATAACTATGCATTTCGTTGCAGTTTTATATACAGTCGAGTTTCAGAAGAGAGGGTTGCCGCATTGTCATTTACTCCTATGGATCAAAGCAAGCCACCGTGTACAAGCGCACACAGATGTGGATAGATATGTCTCTGAAGAGCTCCCAGACCCGACACTCGATCCTGAAGGCTATAGGGTTGTCACTGAGTTTATGATGCACGGCCCGCGTGGGTTGGTCAATACATCAGCACCGTGTATGCGGGATAGTGACACGTGTACTAAGAACTTTCCTAAAGCTTTTTGTCGAGAGACATTTATTGATAAGAAAGGATATGTGCACTACCGTAGAAGGGATTCAGGCATAACCACGATAAGGCAAAATGTCAGCCTTGATAATGGTTATGTTGTGCCACATAACCGGTCTCTATGCATGCGATTCTACGCACATATCAATGTTGAGTACTGTGAGTGGTCGATGCTTATAAAATACCTCTTTAAGTATATTTCAAAAGGCATCGACCGCATAGTAACTCATATTACAAGGACGCTTGGAACTACAGGAGCAAGTACAAGCCGCAGTTCATTGCACATTGATGAAATCAAGAATTTCCAAGATGCAAGATTCATTGGACCGCATGAGGCATGCTGGAGAATTCTTGGATTCAGCATACATAGCAGGGATCCGCCGGTTCAAATACTAGCAGTTCACCTTGAAAATATGCAACGGGTAAATTTTAGAAGGCAACAGCGATTGCAAGCGGTTGTGGACAGTGACCATAACAAAAGGACGACACTCACTGAATGGTTTAGGTACAACCTTTGCAATACAGACGGCCGCCATCTAACGTACTTAAGTTTTCCGAAAGAATATGTATGGCACAAAGATGGGAAGTTTTGGCAGCGTAGGCGCCGTGCCAACTTGATGGCCATTGGCCGTTTGGCATATGTTCATCCTAACTCTGGAGACGTGTTCTACTTAAGATTATTACTCTGCCATCAAAAAGGTTCAATGTCATTCCGCCATATCCGTAAAGTTAACAAAGTTGTCTACCCTACAAATAGAGCCGCGTGTAAGGCCATGGGACTGTTAGGTGGTGATCAAGAATGGAACATTGCTTTACAAGAAGCAGCGTTCTCAGCAACCCCAGCTTACATGCGGAACTGTTCATTACAACCTCACATTCTTCACTAAGCAGTTCAATAAAGCTTTCGTTCTCAGCTGCTTGTTGCATAAATAAAAAGCGAAAACAGTGTTCCAACCTATGAGAATCGCATTCCACTTTCAGAATCTCTACTACTCAAAAATGTTTTGAAATCTATACCTACCTAAATTGCTCACTGAAATACTAGAAGTAGGTACATTTTACAAATGCGTGTTGCTTTAAACTAACAATCCAACATTCCATACCATTGTTTATAATCAAACATCTATTGCTTTAAATTAAGAAACATTACCATATATTATATTTCCATTCACAAAAACATCACACTGTACTTTATTACATGATACCATTCAAAAAAGAGCTAAACACATGATACCAGTTCCATACATAAAAGAGACACAAACATATAAGCAGTTAACTGAGACCCATCACCCATAAAACTAGAAAATACCAACAAAATATACCACAACAAAGTGGCCACCCCATCATCCAAACCAGTAAAGATTGGTCTTCTTCTGCTCCCTTCCTTTGCGTGCCACATCCAAAACCTTGATCAACCCATCCAACACCTTCCTTTCCCTCTTTAAAGTAACCTTCAAACGTGCCAAACCGATGTCCCCGTGCTCATGCAATGGCATAAAACCCTCCCCTTCCTCCACCAGATCCTCTAAATACTTGACCTTGGCCGCTACCTGATCACGCTTCTCTCCAAGAACCATCAGCAATCCATCATTCTCGGTATAGTCGTTGCTCAAAACCTGATGCAAGCAATCTTCAAAATCATTGGAACCAGCGGCGAACTTGAGCCTTTGAAAATTAGGGGTGCGAGCAAGAGCGTAGGCAGATGTCCTTGGTGGTGATGCCATCGTATCAGCAACAGTTTAGGGATGAGATGAGTTAGGGTTTCAGACAAATATTAGGGCTTGAGATGAAATGAACAGGGGGAGCCCGGCTTTTTATTAAGAGCAAAGGAAAAGGAAACGGCAACAAAAAAAGTATATTAATACAAAGTTAGTCATAAAAAAAATTCTTTTAAAAAGTTATAAAACTTTTAAAAAGTTACAAAAGTTTTAAAAAATGTATATCAAATGCTACCATAAAACTCTTTTGTGTAAGCTATAGCAAAGAAAAAATGTAACGTAACTACCAAAGATTAACACTGTAACAGACAAACTAAACGGGTCTGTATCCGGCTAAACAATAATTTGCAACAAATTGCAATAACTGAGAAACTAACTAAACATTACTTTGCCTATACAAGAACAGAAAAAAAACTGTCACCAACGACTGAATTAAAAATTTAAGAAATTAACAAGCGTGCAATCACTGAAAAAACATTTAGCTGGATAAACAGGCACGCCGGCAACGCGGCGTCCGCCGCCAATCTTGTTAGTTATTATAACTAATTCTTGGGCCCAAATTTCGAGCAGCTGATCCATCCGCCAAAATACATCAGTTAACTTCAGTATTTCGTCCACATTATATCATAAATATATAGATAACCTTTTTCTCTTCCCGTGGCTTTTTGAATCACTAAAAACGGAGCTCGGACGAAGAAGTTATGCCCAAAACAGTGTAGTATCTTCATTTCTCGTCATAATAATTCTTTATGTCTTTATCTTGTAAAATCACCATTTTAATGCCTTTTTGCACATAACCTACATAATCAAAAAACACCTCAAAGTAGTGTATATAGAGGATAATAACAATATATAATTAAGCAATTAACGTATAGTGAGGTGTATGTAAAATGCACCGATCAAACCTCCCCAACTTAACCTTTGCTCGTCCCGAGGATGAAATCTACTATATCTGAGCATGTTAATTACATAGTTTTTAATCATACCATTGAAATTCCATCAAAAAGATCAAATTTAACCTAGTACACTAATAACCATCCTATGTGACCAATAATCCAAAATGATTACCAATATTTTTGTCCTTCTTAAACACTTAACATAACCGTTCCCATTGGTTCTATTTACTTTATATTTCATATAATTAACCATGTGTCCAACATACTTAATACACCACTATAATCAATCTAAACATATATCCATAACAAGAGGTGAGAATTCCTTATACCTTTTATAATACTGGAGTTTTTATACATTAGGAGCAAACTTTTTAAGAGCACATAAGCTATCATACATTAACTTACATATTTTCACTTTTTACTCAGTTTTCGCACATGAATTTTACTTCATATTTCAAGCATTTTTGCTCATTGTGAGGATTTGTAAATACACTCTGTAGGATGTTAGTCCTTTATAACTTGTGTATGTGATACTTTAAGTTAATATGATTAAGTATGCGGAATCTACTTAACCACACTTAGAAGGATATTGTTATTGGAAATGGAACAGTGGTGGTTGTTGAGTTTGATAATGAACACAGAATGTTTAACACCAAACGATTCAATATTACTGAGAATAATATGAGTGATATTCACTATCACTAGGGTTACAAAACCTTGAATCTCTATTACAACGATAATCTCTATTAAGCATGTGCACTTGTCATTCTCACTATCTAAGATAAGATCTCCCTATTATACAACAAAGGAGATCTTTTCAATTATGATAAGTCTTGTCGAGCTACCTGCATGTTATGTGTGTCAGCCCCTAAGATACAAATTGTTCTGTGTATTCAACATGTTGACTGAACACATATCTAAGTTATTATCTACCGTATATATTTGACTTTTATACACAAATATCTTATACATACTTATCCATCCAGCAGTAGTATATGCGACACTTATCCATTCAGTAGTAGGATGAGTCACTCCAACAGCAGTATCTGATACACTAGCAGTAGTATCCTTTCGGTAGTAGAAACTCTAACACTAGCATTAGAATCTAATATACTAGCAGTAGTATCAACACTTAGTGTTTTTCCTTGAGCAGTACTAACCTTGTGAACATTTAATTCCCAATATTAATCTTCAGAACATTTAATTCCCAACAATCCTCCCCTAAACTTGTGATTTATCCCAAATCATCAAGTTTCTTCTGAATTAAATGAGGATTGTGAAGATCTTTCAAACACTACATAGTTAGACTCTTGATCTGAGCTTTCCTTTGTTCTGCAAGATTAACTATCTTTCTGTCTAAGTCATCTGCCATCTGTGAATCACTATCATCCATTTTCTTTGTCTTTAACACTAGTAGTACCTTGCTTACACTCCATTCATTTCCTAAAAGATGGTGCAATTTCCTTGGATGGTGGAATTATAAGAGGCAATGGTACTGTGTATCTTGGATGTTTGAAGCCTGATATTATATTCCCTGTAATTGCTCTAAGAAGTCAAATCATCTCGCAGCAAGCCATGCAAGTGATGAACAAATGTAGTGAACGGAAATTGAAACTGAAAGAGCTTAGAAAGAACTTTCTCCATTTGAATATCTTCATCCCTTCTGAATATATATAATACTCCAGAATCTTGTCCAAATTTCCAATATGATCGTAAGACAGAGCTTTATCATTTTAAGTCAAAGATGTCCGAACATGAAGAAAAGAGATGAAAGAGCTTATTTCCAGCATCCATCAACTGAAACTGGAGCTTGTTCTTATTATTGGCTGAATAATAAGACATGTTGGCTTCTCAAAAAGACATATGGAAGATGATTCTGAAGGCGAAGCTTCCATTGTAGGAGATACAACAACTGCTGCTGAGCCAGGAGTGGGAAAAGACAAGAGCATACAAGATGATGATGCTTTTACTAGACTCTTAAACAATTTTGGTAATTCTTCTCCCCAACACTTTCTCCCCGGATTGTGAGCATACACATCCACAATCTTTCATCCTCCCTTGTTTGGTTAATCTTCCTCCCCTGTTTGGAAGATCTCTCACTATCATCTGAACTTTACTCCTTTGATCTTTCAATTTGGATACCTTATCAGACAATGTTGTACATAAAGCCATCAATTCCTTAAATTTCAATCTGCCCTCATCACTTCCAGGTGTGTAACCTCCTGTGAGAGGTGAATCATGGGGCATTGACTCATAATCCATCATTAGATAGGTTTCTGAGCCATCCTGAATCCAAAATGTTTTAAGAAACTTTTGACTTAGCAGTATGAACTTGATTTTATTATTGAAAAACCATACTGCTAACAACCATTTTGAAGGGATTAAGTGTAATAACAGACACTTAATCAATATTTCGGTTTAAATTTAACCTCTAGTTGTGTGAGAACCAATGTATTCAGTTATAAATAACTGCCTGTGTTCAGATAAACCCATTCAAAGGGCTTTCTTGACAGGGTTTCCAGCTCATGGCAATTGTTGGCTCTAACACATGTGTTAGATTCACTTTTGCTCGCTGTTCTTTCTATCAGATGTCCATAGACTTGCTCATTATACTAATTAAAGTATAAAATGATAGAAAGTGAGTTTTGTCAGTTACTATCTGACCAACTGAGCCATTAATTCAAAATGAAACATCATAATAAGTTTCAAGAGAGAAGTTTTAAAGAATTTATTAACTTAGGTATAAACCTTTGTAAATGAATTCCCAAACTCTGACTATCATTAACCTATTATGTCAGCAACTTATATCATCATTCTGCTGCTCATACATTTCACTTGAAACTTCCTTTGTGCTCAAATGTTCATACCTGAAATTGTTAGTCCAAAACCAAGAAAACAAAATTCAAGGCATTTGTCTTATAGCAGTATTACCATTTGACTAACAGTATGAACAAAACAATCAAAAATTTGTACTAGCAGTACAAACTTTTCAATAACAGTACCAATTGACAATGATAGCAGTACAAACTTAATTTATATACAAAATCACAGAGTTTGAAAATTTTAATCATTAAGCATCCCAATACTTGCTACCAAGTATTGAAACCTTCCAACATCAAAAGCTTTTGTGAGAAGATCTGCAAAGTTGTGATCAGAATCAATTTTAACAACTTGAATCAACTTTTTCTCATTGCAGTCTGTAATAAAATGATGTCTAATTTAAATGTGTTTTGTTTTAGAGTGTTGCACTAGGTTTTTAATGATACAAATTGTACTACTATTATCAATATATATGACAATGTTCATGAAATTGTACCCATAGTCAAAAAGTTTATTTTGAAGCCAAAGTACTTGACCACAGCAACTTGCGGCAGCTACATACTCAGCTTCAGTTGTTGAAGTAACCACAATTGTTTGCTTTTTACACTGCCATGAAATGAGTCTACATCCAAGGAATTGACATCCTCCAGTTGTTCATTTTCTATCCAAGCTTGCACCTACATAATCACTGGCTGAATGTGCTACCAGGTCAAAAGGTGATTCCCTAGAATACCATATACCCAACCTAGGTTGACCCTTGAGATATCTCAAGATTCTCTTGACTGCTGTTAAGTGAGAAACCTTAGGAGTTACTTGAAATCTTGCACAAGCACAAACAGAGAACATGATATCAGGTCTTGATGATGTGAGATACATCAAGGAACCTATCATATATATGTATGTGTGTACATCCACATTGTCTCCATCTGCATCTTTAAGAAGAGGCTTCTCAGAGTCCATTGGGGTGCTTGCTACCTTTGCATCAACAAATTGAAATTTCCTTAGAATCTCTGCTACATATTTATCCTGGCTGATGAATATGCCTTCACTTGATTGCTTAACTTGCAGACCCAAAAAGAAAGTAAGTTCCTCTATGGAACTCATCTGAAACTTATAATGCATAAGTTTCTCAAACTCTAAAGACATCACCTTCCTTGTAGATCCAAAGATAATATCATCCACATACACCTGAACTAGTAAAAGGTCCTTCTTGTGCTTTTTGATGAATAATGTCTGATCAAACTTGCCTCTTTGAAATCCATTTTCAATTAAATGGGAAGCCAGTGTTTCATACCATGCTCTTGGTGCCTGATGAAGGCCATAAACAGCTTTGACTACCTTGTACACCTTGTATGGATGTTCTGGATCAATAAAACCTGGAGGTTGTTAGACATAAACCTCCTCTTCAATAGTACCATATAAGAAAGCACTCTTGACATCCATTTGATACATTGTGAAGCCCATAAATGAAGCATAAGCTAAAAATAATCTAATGGCTTCAATTCTTGTTATTGGAACAAAAACCTCTTCATAGTCTATCCCTTCCTCTTGTGTGTACCCTTGGGCTACAAGTCTAGCCTTTTTTCTTATCACTATGCCTCTTTCATCCCTTTTGTTTCTGAAAACCCATTTAGTACCAATTACCCTTACACCCTTGGGTAAATCAACTAGCACCCAAACCTTCTGAATTTTAAATTGGAGAAGCTTTTCTTGCATAGCTTCTACCCAGCTTGAATCATCTAAGGCTTTTAGGACATTTTTGGGTTCTGCTTGTAAGAGAAAACATACAAATAAGCAAGAGTGTGCATCTTCATGCTGTTTTGATGCATAAAGAGCATCAAGTAATCCTTGTTGGTCTGAAGAGCATAAGTTGATTCCTTGTCTTCACTCCTGATTACACATCACCATTCACATTGTCCAGAGAGTGGACTTTGTGAATCCTTGTGTGAGGTGTAGTAGGAACATGATAGTCAGGTGGGAGATTGTTGACATCCAGCTCATCTTCTGAGAATTCTACTTCATTTGGTTCAGATGGACCAGCAGTAGAAACATTTGGCCTAGCAGTAGAAACATTAAGCTTAGTAGTATCTTTCTCTGTCTCAGCAGTACTATCATCTTTAGAACTGTTAACTGGATTCTCTTGTTCCTTAGTTCCATCTTCCTTGTTTTCATCTTCAATCCCTTCTTTAGCTTCATCAAAAGAAGATCCATCATTTATTGAAGTTGAATCCACACTTGTCCATATTGGCATCATCACATAATCTTGATCATTCTCTTTTCCTAACCCTGCCTCATTTGTTGCATCATGAGCTTCTGAACCTGAAAATTCATTAGTTTCTGCAACAATTGGCACATAATTCATTGATTGGGTTAGTGACTCAATATCAAATAGCCATTTAGGACCTTCACCTGCTACATTGAATTTGTTTTCTAGAAATTCCACATGCAGATTTTCCTCAACTCTCCTAGTTCTTGAATTGTATACTCTAAATGCTTTCCTATTGAGAGAATGTCCAACCAAGAATCCTTCATCTTCTTTACCATCAAATTTTCCTAGATGGTCTAAGGTATTTAGAATTGTCACATGACATCCAAAAGGTCTAAGAAATCCTATTGCAGGAGTTCTTCCTCTAAAAAGCTCATAAGATGTCTTATTGTGAGACCTAACTACTAAAATTCTGTTCTGGACATAGCAAGCAGTATTAACTGCTTCAGCCAAAAAAGTGATAGGCAACTTAGAGTCAACTAACATGGTTCTAGAAGCCTCTATTAGTGTCCTATTTCTTCTCTCAGCTATTCCATTCTGCTGAGGAGTTCTAGCAATACTAAATTATCTTCTAATACCCTTTTCTTTGCAGAAATCATCCATAACTCTATTCTTAAACTCTGTCCCATTATCACATCTAATGACTTTTACTTTCTTGTTTACTCAGTTTTCTATCTCTGTAATGAATGTCTTAAGAATGCTAGAAGTCTCAGCCTTAGAACATAAAAAGAAAACCCATGTAAATCTGCTATAGTCATCAGTAACAACTAGACAAAATCTTTTATGCTTAATACTACTCACAGAAGTAGGTCCAAATAAGTCTATATGAAGCATAAACAATGATTGATCAATAGAGTTAAAAAGCTTAGGCTTACAAGTGGCTTTATATTGTTTGCCTTTGAGACAAGCAACACATGTTTGGTCATTTTCAAATCTTTTATGAGGCAAGCCTCTTACCAAACCATCTTTGACAATTTGATTTATGGTTTTGAAATTAATGTGACCAAGCCTCCTATGCCATTTCATAGATTCATCCAATGTGGCCTTTGCAACAAGACAAGTAAGGGCCTCTTTAGGAACAATCTTCTTCATATCAACACTGTACATGTTGCCCTTTCTTGGAATTTTAAGCAATACTTGACTTTCATCAGACATCTTAAAATCAGAAGAAAGCACAAGACATTCAGTGTCAGTAAAAAGACCCTTGTTCTTTTTATCACACATTTGTGAGACACTAAACAGGTTATACTTAAGCTCTTGCATATAGTATACATCTTCAAAATCCAATTTACCTGTTTTAAGTGTACCTTTACCAGTAATTCTTCCTCCTATTCCTCCCCCAAAGGTAACATATCCAACATCCAATGATTGAAAGTCTGAAAGATAAGACCTGTTGCCTGTTATGTGGCTTGAACACCCACTATCTGAATATCTTTGATCTTCATCATCTGCTTGTGAATGTCGCTGCACAGAAATAAGAAAATTAGATTTCTTAGGGAACCCAAGCCATTAATGACTTGGATTTACCTCATGCATCAATGTAATTAAATCTTTTGAGAATAGTTTATGCGCCATTGCGTTTAAGAGGTCTCCAAATCCAACATGTTGAGGCCTTAACAGCATTGGCCCTCTTTTCCCCAGCAGTTAAACCCTTAGGTTTTCAATTTTGTTTTTGAACCATTGCTTTAGAATGAAAAGGCCTTATAGTAGTTGTTTGCGCATGTTTGTAAGTTGTTTTTGCACTTTGTACTGCTGGTTTTGGGTAAATAGAGTAAAATGGTCTGGCAGTAGTAACTGCTTGTCTAGCAGTAGAAACTTGTTTTGGGCCAGACTTTAATGAAACTGCTCTGGGTGTTGTTCTAGTAAATTAGAGTGACTTTTAGTTGTATGCCTTTTTAAATTTACCCTATTTTTTGAATACCTAGATACCCTTAGGTTGCAGAAGGCTGCAAGATGGTCAAATTCTCCACAAACAAAAAAAGCTTTATTATAGAAGTCAAAGTCATCACCTAGTTGGTGAGACTTGAGGTCATTCCAATTTCTTTGGTTACCTTTAGGCTTGTTTGTGGTTCTATATTGTTAACAATATCTTACTGGTTGCCTAACATGTTTAATGTTTGTTTTAGGCCTAACAGTATCATTCTTGACCACTTTAGGAATACTTGTTCCTTTTGCCTTAACAACATCAGGTTTAGACATAACCTGTTCTTCTTCATCATCATCAGATGTCCAGTCCTCAATGATTGGACCATCTGATTTACTACCAGAGGATACCTTGTCCTCAGGAAGTGAAGTATCACTTCTACTTTCAAGCTTATCAACAACTACAATTGGTTTTGGCTGAACACCATATTCTAACTTTTGTAGTTGAAATTCAGACAAGCCTGTATGCTCTAGATCTATCCCTGGGGGTGCAGGAATTCCTCTGTAAGGAGGTGGGACATTCTTGTATCCTAACCCAGACTTTGCCTTGTTGATTACTTGACATTCAATTAAGTTGGTTACACCCTTAGATGCATATTCTAATGTTTCTACACTTAATTGAATGCTTTCTTTTGCTTTCTTAATCCTATCCAACTCAGCTTTCAAATTTCTAATGTCAGCATCTCTAAACATTATTTCCTTGTTAAGAAGTATGTTGGCATCAGTAAAAATAGCTTCATTGGTCTGATAGTGTATGACCTACTCTTCTAGAATAGCTAAACCTCTCTTATGATTTGCTAAGTTATGAATCATTTTGGTTAGTTCTATCCTTTGATTTTCATAGCGTTTTCTTAAAGTTTCTAGATCTTTAAGAGCAGTGCAAGTATTAGAACAAACTTTATCAGATTGTACCTCAGTGGAGGAAGCCATGAGTGCCATCTGAGAAGAAGCTTCTTCTTCAACAGCCATGAAACTCCAATCAAACCCTAAGCCATCAATAGCTACCATAGCTTTTGAATTTGGCTCAGTGGTCTCGACAATTCTGGACTTGCTTCCAAAACTTTTTCTCTTGCTATCTTGCTGCCCAGGTCTTCTGCATTCCCTTGAGAAGTGCCCCATCATGTGACAGTTGTAACATTCTATCTTTGACTTATCAAAACCAGCAGTATTATCGCTGCTGATAGTGATCTTCTTCCCTGTTCTTTGATAGAACTTCTTAGCCCTCATGCTAAGAAGAGAAATTTGCCATTTAAGGTCCATCTCCTCCAAATCATCATCATTGATTTCCTGGAGGTCTTCATAAGTAAGCATGGACCCATCATTCTGACTTGTGAGAAAAGCACAACATGTTTTCTCATCCATAATACCAATAGTACTGCTTGATGAACTAGCAGCACTAACTCCCACATCAACCTTCACACCTTCAACTGGATTTGAGTTACTAGGAGATGACACAAATGCCATGTTCCCAGTGCTTGAAGTAGATGCTCCAGTCTTCTTCACATCTTGTTCCACAATTTTTAAGTTGCTATACAAGTCCATTAGGTTCATGGTGTCAATGTCTTGCTTGTTTTTCCAGACAAAAACATGCACAGCCCACTCTTCAGGTAAGTTTCTCTGAAATTTTGAGTTTAGATCTTCTTGAGGTATATCCACCGCAAGAATAGCAAGTTGGCTCACAATCTTCTGAAGCCTGTTAAACATGTGGTCTAGTGATTCATTGTTGGATGAAGAGAAGTTTTCAAAGGTTTGCTTGAGAAGAGTCTTCTGGGTCTTTTTGGTGGCTTCATTCCCACCATACCTTGCAACAATGGCCTCAAATAATGACTTGGCATCTTTGAACTTGCTGAAATTTAAAAGTTGATCATTTGGAATGGTCATCATCAGCATACTTCTGGCCTTGAGGTCATTCTTCTTCTTTATCCTCTCTTCTCCAGTTGATGGAGTGGTCTGCACAATAGTTTCTATCTTACCATCAATTGTTGATGTAGTTGTTAAAGGCTTGAAAGAGTTTCCTTCTTCAATAATTTCCCAAAGTGTATAGTCTTGCACTTGGAAATATTGCTCTATCCTTAGCCTCCACATATCAAACTCATTTTGCTTGAGCATTGGCAACTTTGCAGCAACATTCGTTTGAATAGACTCCATGTCCATTTCTTCTTCTAAATCCAAGATATCAAACCTTGCTCTGATACCACTTGTGAGGATTTGTAAATACATTCTGTAGGATGTTAGTCCTTTATAACTTGTGTATGTGTTACTTTGAGTAAATATGATTAAGTATGCGGAATCTACTTAACCACACTTAGAAGGATATTGTTTTTGGAAATGGAACAGTGGTGGTTGTTGAATTTGATAATGAACACAGAATGTTTAACACCAAACGATTCAATATTATTGAGGATAATACGAGTGATCTTCACTATCTCTAGGGTTACAAAACCTTGAATCTCTATTACAATGATAATATCTATTAAGCACGCGCACTTGTCATTCTCACTATCTAAGATAAGATCTCCCTCTTATACAACAAAGGAGATCTTTTCAATTATGATAAGTCTTGTCGAACTACTTGCATGTTATGTGTGTCAGCCCCTAAGATACAACTTGTTCTGTGTATTCAACATGTTGACTGAACACATATCTAAGATACTATCTACCGTATATATTTGACTTTTATACACAAATATCTTATACACACTTATCCATCCAGCAGTAGTATATGCGACACTTATCCATTCAGCAGTAGGATGAGTCACTCCAACAACAGTATCTGATACACTAGCAGTAGTATCCTTTCGACAGTAGAAACTCTAACACTAGCAGTAGAATCTAATACACTAATAGTAGTATCAACACTTAGTGTTTTTCCTTGAGCAGTACTAACCTTGTGAACATTTAATTCCCAATACTAATCTTCAGAACATTTAATTCCCAACACTCATAACATACATAAGCTCATTTTTTAGACATCTGGAACCGTTTCTTATACATGTCATCCCAAATGCTTAATACACTCCTTTTAAGGTTGATATAAAGACCAATCATTCGGATGTATGAATATCTATCCTATAGGTGTATACTAAGACACATCGACACACGGGAACCGGTTAATTTAGTCCATTTTAATTAAGTAGGAACAATTATGCTTCATGCCTACTGGTATATCATATGATGGAGTTATCTACCACATAGTCTAATTAATCAATGCACTAACTTAAACTAACTTTCCTAATTTCATTAACAACAATACAAGGATTGGGTTATTTCACATAAAATTGTCTCAGCTAAGTGCAATGCTATCCATCATAAGAATTGGTGTCTGACCCATGCTAACAACTAAAATATCACCTTGCGTGGGTGACGAATCAGATAGGCAAGCCTAGTATATGACTACCACCAACAATTATGACAGTTCTCCAACTTTTTTTCTATGGACACCGTGCGCGGGTGACAAGCCGGATAAGATCAATTTAAGTGTCCTAACCCAACTATTAAATTATTATATTTCATATTATACTATTTTACTTTCTTCCCGTTCTAAGAAAGAGCAAGTAGGGAAATTTAATCGGGTATGGTTTGATCATCTACTAATTATACATATGCCTAACTAAATGCAAACCATCAAGTCAATTTTATAACCAAATTATACAATGGAATCGGGTGCACCATATAATCATGGCTGGATCATCTAGTTTGCTTCAATAAATCATCCACAAGCTAATCTTCAGAATCTGCAAACACTCCCCAACTTAAAGCATTGCATAAAACTCTTATACTGTGATTTCAATTTTTTTTCTTTTCCAAAAATCACATTTTTATTTTTCTATTTTTTTCCAAAAATCACATTTTGACCCATTTTTAACCACAATTTCACACAAAAACATGTAACACATGTGACACCCTCCCCAACTTAAAGCATTGCATTGTCCCTAATGCAAAAACTTTAAGTTGAAATTTTGGTTAAAAATCACTTTGACAAACTCACACAACACAAAAACCTAACTCACTTTCATAGGAATCACGGTTGCATTTAGCGTATGCAACAAGCCTTTAAACCACTCGGTAGCCTGAGTAGACGAGTTTAGTCTCGTGAGAGTTTGTAGTGAACACACCCATAAAGTTTTTAACACACACAAAAATAAGAAAATAAAATGAAACATAAATTAAAAAGAACATACACACACACACTACAACCCACGGGTTGCCTCCTGTGAAGCGCTGAGTTTACCGTCGTCAGCCCGACATAACTCATTGGAGCTATTGAGACGGTTGGAATGGTTCCAAATAAACCACATCGACCGTGTCCATACGATCACTCTCCAAAACAACATACGTCTTCAGACGATGTCCATTGACTTTAAACGGCTCTCCACCCACCATATTATTTATTTCAATGGCTCCATGTGGAGAGACTTGAGTTACAACATATGGACCCGTCCATTTACTTCTTAATTTTCCCGGAAAGAGCTTAAGTCTAGCATTGAATAGCCAAACTTTTTGACCCACCAAGAAAGATTTCTTGGTGATGTGTCGGTCATGAAAATCCTTAGTTTTCTCCTTATAAATCAGGGAGCTCTCATAACCATCGCGTTTAATCTCATCTAATTCAGATAATTGAAGTTTCCTAGAATTACCCGCATTATCTAAGTCCATATTAACCAACTTAATTTCCCACTCAGCCCTATGCTCTATTTCCATCAGTAAATGACACGCCTTGCCATATACCAACCTATACGGTGACATCCCAATAGGGGTCTTAAAATCCGTATTATATGCCCACAAGGCATCATCTAGCCTCAGGGACCAATCCTTCCTATCGCTACGAACGGTCTTTTCTAATATTCGCTTAATCTCCCTATTAGATACTTCCACCTATCCACTAGTCTGTAGATGATAAGGGGTAGCTATTCTATGATTAACCCCATAGTGTTTCAATAGCTTTCCAAATTTGAAGTTCTTAATATGGGAACCCCCATCACTAATGATGGCCTTGGGGATTCCATGCCTAGCAAAGATATTTTTCTTGACAAACTTAAGAACTACACTATGGTCATTTGTTTTTGTAGCCTCAGCTTCTACCCACTTAGAGACATAGTCAACTACCACCAAAATATACACATTGCCATGGGAGGTAGGGAATGGTCCCATAAAATCAATACCCCACACGTCAAAGATCTCAACAACAAGTATGGGATTCATAGGCATCTGATCACACCTTGAAATCCCACCAACTTTTTGGCAACGAGTACATGCTTTCACAAAAGACTAGGCATCCTTTAATATAGTCGGCCAAAAGAAGCCGCTTTGGAGGACTTTGTGCCCACTTTTCGTCGCACCAAAGTGTCCCCCACACGCCTAAGAATGGCAATGAGCCAATATGTCCATATGCTCGTGATCGGGAACACACCTCCTAACAACTTGGTCAGCACACACTTTATAAAGATTCGGATCCTCCCAAATATAATGGTTCAATTGAGAACAGAAGTATTGTCTTTGTTGTTTGGACTAGTCATCCGGAAGCTTTTTAACTACAAGGTAGTTAACAATGTTTGCATACCAAGGGATCTTAGAAACCTCAAATAAGCTTTCATCCGGAAAGCTTTCTTTGATCACGTCAGATGGGTTGAATGGTGGAGGGATAGACTTGGACAAATGGTCGGCAACCACATTTTCCGACCCCTTTTTATCCCGAATTTCCAGACTAAATTCTTGTAAGAGCAGAATCCACCTAAGCAATCTCGGTTTTGTCTCTTTCTTGGTCAATAAATTTTTTAGGGCACTGTGATCCGAAAATACTATCACCTTAGAGTGCCCCCAAATATATGACCGGAACTTATCAAGAGCAAAAACCACGGCTAGCAATTCCTTTTCTGTAGTGGTGTAATTCATTTGAGCTTCTGAAAAAGTCTTACTAGCACAAATGATTACAACGGGTTTCTTATCGGCCCGTTGTCCCAGCACCGCCCTAGTGGCATAATCACTCGCATCACACATGATCTCGAAAGGCTTCGACCAATCAGGTGACTGCAGAATCGGGGCTTCTACAAGTTTTTGCTTAAGCATATTGATTGATTTAAGACATGATTCATTCAAGTCAAATCGTGCCTCTTTTAAGAGTAAATTACAAAGAGGCTTTGATATAGCATTGAAATCTTTATTAAATCGCCTGTAGAACCCTGCATGACCAAGAAAAGATCGCACAACTTTAATGTTAGTGGGAGGAGGAAGGGTTGAAATTATTTGCACCTTGGCACGGTCAACCTCGAATCCTTTTTCAGAGACAACGTGCCCCAATACAATTCCCTCACGAACCATGAAATGGCTCTTCTCCCAACTAAGCACTAGATTAGTTTCGGTGCATCTTTTTAACACACTTTCAAGCTGACCCAAACAGCTTTCAAAGGATTGACCAAAGATGGAGAAATCGTCCATGCATTACACAGACCAAACGGCATTTGGCGGAATGAAAATGTCCCATAAGGACATGTAAAAGTGGTTTTGGCCTGGTCATCAGGATGGATGGGTATTTGATTATACCCGGAGTACCCATCCAAAAAGCAATAGAACTTCTGACCGGAAAGCTTCTCAACTATTTGATCAATAAAACGTAGTGGGAAATGATCTTTAGATGTGGCATTATTTAGCTTACGGTAATCTATGCACACTCTCCACCCGGTCACTGGTCTGGTGGTGAGTTTTTCCCCACTCTCGGTTTCCACAACAGTGATACCAGCCTTTTTAGCCACCGTTTGCATGGGACTTACCCATTTACTATCCGAGATGGGATAGATGATACCAACATCAAGCCATTTAAGAACTTCCTTCTTCACAACCTCCTTCATATTAGGATTCAAGCGCCTTTGCACATCTTTTGAAGGTGTAACATCTAGGTCTGTAGCAATTCGGTGCATACATAATGAAGGATTGATTCCTTTCAAGTCTGCAATTGTCCATCCCACTGCTGCTTTATACTTGGAAAGCACTTTCAAAAGTGATTCCTGTTGTGATCTAGAAACATCAGAAGCAACAATAACGGGTAAAGTATTGTTAGGACCTTGAAAAGCATATTTGTAATTGGCGGGCAAAGGTCAGCTCAAGAGTTGGAGGCACCTCTAGTGACGGATTTGTGGCCGTGTCAAAATTAGCATGCAAAGGCTCCACTTTATAAGACCAGGGTGGTTTTTGATGGTCCAAATAACTGACCAAACACTCTTCAATCTCTTGTAATTCAGCAACATCGAGAATCTCCTCATTCTCACCAGTTAGATACAAATCTAAAGGATCATCCTTAAGCATACGGGGTGAACGCTTTTGGACTTCCTCATCGATCACATCCACCTGGTAGCATTCATTCATAGTATGAGAATTCACAGAATTAAACACATTCAATCTTAGCTTCTTATTACCGAAGGCAATATCCATGGCGCCAGTTCAACAATTAATCCTAGCGTCTATCGTTGCTAGGAATGGTCACCGAAGGATAATGGTTGGCTGGACATCCTTTTATGGTGACTCGGTTCCCATAACAAAGAAGTCAACTGGGTAATAGAAGTCATCAATGTGGAAAACTAGAAGGGGGGTTGAATAGTTTTACGTCTTTTGAATTTTATTATGAAAACTTTGTTACCTTTTAAAACCTTAGATTTGAGTTTATATGAAAAATGATACTTGAACAGTATTATTAATTATATGTGTATCCTTTTAGATTTGTTATAAAGTTTTCTTTTTATGAATGGAGTTTTAAATTGATCTTTATGTGAAACCAACTTCTAATTAATACTAACAGTTATATATGCCTATATGTATGAAAGTAATGACGATATAAAGAAATAAGTAAGAGATGGAAAGATCAAACCGAGACACGAGGGATTTATAGTGGTTAGGCTATAAGGACCCCTTCCTTGCCCTACTCCACTCCCCGAGCACACCATGCTCAAGAGTTTTCTTCACTACTTCAACAAGCTCCCTTATGGTGGAGAAAACCTTACACACTTTCGCTTACATCGGTTTAACGACACAAAGCTAAATGTCGAGTTCTAATCGTAGCTAGAACCAATCTCACAACTTCAATCACAACTTGTTCACGACTTATTCACGACTTCTTCACGACGGCTTCACGACTTCTACAAGACGACTTCACAACTTCTAAGCTACGGCTTCATGACTGCTACACAACAACTTCTAATCTACGGCTTCACGACTTCTACACAACGACTTCACAACTTCTACATGAGGAATTCACGACTTCTTAGCTACGGCTTCACGACTTCTACATGACGACTTCACAACTTCTAAGCTACGGCTTCAAGACTTCTACATGATGATTTCACAACTTCTAAGCTACGGCTTCACGACTTCTACATGAAGACTTCACAACTTCTAAGTTATGGCTCCGCGACTTCTACATGACGACTTCACAACTTCTAAGTTATGGCTTCACGACTTCTACACCATGGCTTCACAACTTCTACACTACGGCTTTACAACTTCTACATGACTTCTTTACACCACAACTACTTATACACCTTCTTCACTACTTACACACTACACTAATCTAATCACTTATGTTCACACCTACTATACACACCTTATACACAAATGAATGAATGATTTACAAACTTTACTAACCTAACAACTTAAGTAACAAGATGATACTAAGTTGTAATATTTCTAGTCTTGATTGATAGAAGTATTCTTCTTTTGCACAAGGATGGTAGAAGCGTGGATCACTTGAAAACCAATGCTTAAGAATCTATGATCAAAGGATTTTGGAAAGGATTTAGAAAGAAAAGAGGAGATTTAGAACAGAAAGTTTGAGGTGCAAAAGGTGAGAAAAAGTCCAGGGGAAGTTCAGTATTTATAGGCAAAAATGGACAGGCTGGAGGAGCGTGCCAGTCCCCTTAAATAGGGGGCAGTCCCCTTAAAATTAAGGGGGCTGCCTTGTATATTTAAGGGGGCCGTTCCTCTAGACCGTTGCCCAGTTTTGTCTTTTTGTGGGGAAGGTTTTTCTGGAACATTTTTACCATTTTTGGTTGAAAATTTGAATTCATAATTTTATAAAAGATTAAACATTTTTATTTAATACCAAAAATGATTTTCTAAAAGATATAAAATGTTTTGGGTCATTTTATAAAAAATCTAGTGATTAAGAAAATGTTCCTTTGATCATATAATGCATTAAGCATTTGTTCATTCATACCTTAAGTGATTAAGTTGTAGAAATGAATATTTCCAACTAAATACTTGTTTACTTAATAAGTTTATGTTTCATGAGTTTACATTTTGTGATCATCAAAACATAGAGATATGAATAAGTATTGATAATGTTTTTAGGCATTATTTATATCAACAATCTCCCCCTTTTTGATGATTACAAAACTTAAACTCATTAAATCCAAAACATTATTTTTGGACAAGTATTTAGTGAGTTTATATTCACTTCTCCCCATTTTTGTAGAATCAAAAAGGTTATGCCGACAAGTTTTATAAATTAAATTTGACGGGACGAGAACTTCCCCTTGATGTGTACCCTCCCTCGTTTGAGGGCACCAAGGAATCAAGATATGGAATACTGGCAAGAAAAATATTAGAAGCACAAGCATATATGTAGCCTAGTATAATAGCATGGTAATCAAAATATTAGAAGAACAAGAATGTATAATAGCATAGCAATCAAAATATTAGAAACACAAGCATATATGTAACATATTATAATATCTTAGAAAAGAACTATTAATAACATGAACCAAAACATACATTAATTCAAAAATGATTATGTGGAAAACATAATCATTAATACAACATTTATTATGCTTAGAGCATACAATAGGTAGAAAATTCTAATTTGCCAAAGAGAGCCATCAGACTTGCTTGCAACATAAAAACTTGGACTATTTTGTTTGAGAAAATATAAGCATATAGTATGCTTGGATGGTTGATGGTTGAGTTGTTGAAATTAATGTGGTTAAGTGAGGTTAAAAATGATGGATTAATTGAGGTATGTTTTTTGGGTGCATGGATGTTGGAGAGTTTGGTGGTGGAGATATTGGAGGTGAAGAGTTTGGAGAGGAAGATGTTGATTGAGGGTTTTTATGTTGTTCAAGTGAGGGTGTTGGATGAGATTTAGTGGGAAGATACTCAGTCCAAGTGAGGTGCTCATTCAAAGCAATGGTTTGTTTTTGGAGAAAGATGCAACAAGGACAATTGTTGACATGTTTCTCAATTTGACTCAAGTTGTAGGGTGATGATGGAGAGCTAGATGGAGGTTTATCTAAGTTGCTTTGAGCAAGGTGTAGAGCAAGAAGAGCACTAAGCTCATGGGCTTCCTTGAGTTCTTCAATGAACTTCAAGTGTTTGGTGGAAGGTGATGATGGTGGAGTGTGGTTGATGGTTGGGATGAATGTTTGGACATGTAACATAGGAGCAACATGTGAGATGGTAAAAGGTGGTGGTGACACTCTTGGTGGTGAAGACATTTGTGAGCTTGGGTAATCATAAGTGGATGAGGATGGAAATGTGGAAGAAGAGGGTATTCCAAGAGTGATGAGTGTTTTGGATGGTACATTGGTAGGTTGAATGAGATTGAGGTGTTGTGAATGAGATTGGGATTGTTGTTTTGGGATTGATCTTGCTCTTCATATGACTCATGTGGGTGTGATGAAGGTGTATTTATGGAAGTAAGAATGGATTATTGGTTATGTTTGTGAAAGGGTTCATTTGGATGATCATGAGACTTAGGTGTTGGTTGATTTGGGTGATTATGAGGTTTAGGTAGTGGTTGATTTGGGTGAGTACGAGGTTTAGGTATTGGCTAATTTTGAACAACATGATTTGTTGAGTTGGAGTTATGACAAATGTCAAGCTTCCGTCTCCAAACGGGCCTTACGGAGATTTTAGCAACTCTTGAAGACTTGGATCTTGGGTTGTTGGGAGATGACATGTTTGGATGGATGAGCATTAATGATGGAGAGGGGTATTTATAGTGTAGAAATGATGTGTTTGAGGAAGGTAAATTTTGGTGTGAGGTTTAGGACAAAACATGTTTGTGAGTTTTGGGAAGTGTAGGATAAAATGGGCTAAAAAGTGAAAGGGAAAACAATAACCCGGACCAATCAGATGGCCGGTCCCCTTAAATAGGGGCTGGTCCCCTAATAATTAAGGGGGCCGCCCATCTGATGATTCCTAGGTTGCCGGAAATGGGTTTTTGGCAGAAATTTGTAGATAAGGTTGTGTTTTTTGGGTTTAGTTTCAAGCAAGTCCAATCTCTTTGAGGCAATTTATCATTTAATAACTTATGTATGCAAAGCATGTTTCATAAGGACATTAAGCACTTCTATCTAGCATGCAACCTACTTATTAAGCAAGTAATATATATAAATTTATGGACAAGAAACATGATAACAAGTAATTCCTAATATGATTTTTAAGGAGATGGGTTTAAGTTAATGAATCCTAATGAGTGTCTATGTGCAAAGCAATGGGGAATTGTGATAGCATGGACTTCTAGACTTGTACCAAGCAAGATTTTAATGAGATAACTATGATTTTTCAGATTTGATTTAGTTTACTTATAAATGTCATATACATAAATATAGATGAAAAATATGAGATCACCATGCATGATTTAAATAAGTGTTTTTGGCATTATTCAACAATGTTTGAGAGTAGGTTTTTTTTTTTTTTTTTTTTTTTTTTTTTTTTTTTTTTTTTTTTATGTGTGGATGTGAAAAATATTTTAATGAAATAGTTTTGGTTTTATTTCAAAATGTTTTTATGAGGAAAGAAAATGTATTTTCCAATCTTTGGTTTTGATAAACACGTAATTATGGACACACGTTTGGAAGAAAGGTAGGATGGTGAAACAAGTTAAGTAGAAAGGTGTCATAATCTTTTGAAAAATCATTTTTCCAAAATGTGAAGTTTTTGCATATTTAAAAACAAATCCCATTAGTTATGGGTTTAAAAATAGTGGTTATAAAAGATCTCATGCTCAAGGGTATTGGTTAAGTCTATTGTCACATGCTACTCTTTTCTATATATCCTATGGCATTTAGGCATGTATTATGACTAAATACAAAAATACATCATATCAGAATAGTTAGAGAAAAAAAATTATTATAATAACTATGCATTCGACAACTAAGCAAATAATTACGAAGGCATGCAATCAAATCACATTGGAGCAAGTAAACATCTAGAAATTTAATATATGCAAGATGACATAAATCTAGGAATGAAAAGCTCTAATGAAAAACAAAGTTCATAAAAGTAAACTAGCGTTAGGTATATTTAGGAAGAGTAATGTAATCAAGTTGGAGAATGAGTATGAGACTATTACTAGTGGTGCTCAATTCAGGCTAAACACGACCATTTTTACGGGTTACACACACCCAACTTCTCACATAGAAGCAATGCAACCGTTAGGTCAAATTGAGTTTCTAGTCAATAGATTCTCCAGTAGTCATTCTCTTTTTAGAAGAAATTAAGTTCCTAAATTTACCTATCAAAGAGTACCAAATATGAAGTTTGCTTGGTTTACTAATACTTGACTTAATGTGATTCAGACATTATCCTTTTATGAGGGTAAATCTAGATGATATATTTTACTCACAATCCTAATAGAGACGTGTTGAATGGGGTATAATCTAACATCTATAGCTCCTTAGTTGCAGAACATTTATCTAACCTAATGCCATATTGTACAAGAGGTTGTTACATACATAGTTTTCTAACGCGAAGAATCTAATCTTACTTCTATGTTAATGATTTATCCACTTAGCTTAATTTACTTTATTACTAAGAGTTTTCTAATTGTGGACATAGAAGATTTCCATTTTAAATTTGAAAAGGCTAAATGAGTTTGACAGTAAATATATCATTTAATACTTAGGGGGGCTAACTAAAGGGTTTATGGTTTATTAAGCCGCAGAACGATTATAACTAAAGTGTAAAGGCAAAGCAACCTATCAAACTAAGCGTATCCTAAGGCATTAATAAGATTATATGCATGAAGTAATTACTTATGAAATTTAAAAAGAGAACTTACCTCACCTCCTAGCTTTTCTTCGTAATGTCTCAGATGATGATCGACGTGTGAATGATAGGTGAGTCTTCAAGATAACCAAGGTGTGAAAGTATATCATGGCAAGCTTCTAACACCTTATTTAAACCGAAGTGGCTTGACCTGAACATGTCGTGTGCTGGACTCATTTGATATCTTAGCCTTGATGCATATAACGTCTTATGTAGAATCTTCCACATCGGATGATGTTCTTCTCCTTCGTCTGTGTCACTCCATGATTTTGGATTGAGTTCACTTTGGAGTTGATTTATGTAGTCTTCTTCGTTAATACCTTCATTAACAACATTTGAACTAGTAGCACATGTATCTATTTTATTTAAATGTTTATCTATTAAATATTATAAGATAACTAATTCATGTACAAGATCAAAATCCTCATCTTTGGCTTGATATTTTTCTTGATGAAAGTTTAAGAAATTTTTCCAAATATCATTTGCCGTTTTACAGACGGATATTCTTTTATATTCAACTTTCGGCAAGGTTTTAAAAACAATTATTTTAGCTTTATTATTTATGTCATTCTTTGTTTTCAAATAATTAATTTGACTTTCAAAATCCGTTTTTGTTTGACTTTCAAAATCCGTTTTTGTTGGTTGAAAATCACCAATCGAAATGACATGCCAAAGATCTAGATCAATTGATTTCATATAAGTTTCAAATTTATTTTTCCATTCAAGAAAGGTATAGTTTTCAAATAGCGGTGGTTTTTGCATAGATTGCCCTTCTAAATATTTTTTCGATTCCATAGATCGATTCAAGTTTTAAAATACAGTTTATTTTAAAAATCTTGTTTGGCGTGGCTCTTGATACAAATTGTGGAAAACTAGAAGGGGGGTTGCATAGTTTTACGACTTTTGAATTTTATTATGAAAACTTTGTTTCCTTTTAAAACCTTAGATTTGAGTTTATATGAAAAATGATACTTGAACAATATTATTAATTATATGTGTATCCTTTTAGATTTGTTATAAAAGTTTTCTTTTTACGAATGGAGTTTTAAATTGATCTTTATGTGAAATCAACTTCTAATTAACACTAACAGTTATATATGCCTATATGTATGAAAGTAATGACGATATAAACAAATAAGTAAGAGATGGAAAGATCAAACCGAGACACGAGGGATTTATAGTGGTTCGGCTACAAGGACACCTTCCTTGCCCTACTCCACTCCCCGAGCACACCTTGCTCGAGAGTTTTCTTCACTACTTCAACAAGCTCCCTTATGGCGGAGAAAACCTTACACACTTTCGCTTACATCGGTTTAACGACACATAGCTAAATGTCGAGTTCTAATCGTAGCTAGAACCAATCTCACAACTTCAATCACAACTTGTTCACGACTTCTTCACGACGGCTTCACGACTTTAACACAACGGCTTCACGACTTCTACAAGACGACTTCACAACTTCTAAGCTACGGCTTCACGACTTCTACACAACAACTTCACACCTTCTAAGCTACGGCTTCACGACTTCTACACAAGGGACTTCACAACTTCTACATGAGGACTTCATGACTTAACTACGGCTTCACGACTTCTTCATGTCGACTTCACAACTTCTAGGCTACGGCTTCACGACTTCTACATGACGATTTCACAACTTCTAAGCTACGGCTTCACGACTTCTATATGACGACTTCACAACTTCTAAGTTATGGCTTCACGACTTCTACATGACGACTTCACAACTTCTAAGTTATGGCTTCACGACTTCTACACCACGGCTTCACAACTTCTACACTACGGCTTTACAACTTCTACATGACTTCTTTACACCACAACTACTTATACACCTTCTTCACTACTTACACACTACACTAATCTAATAACTTATGTTCACACCTACTATACACACCTTATACACAAATGAATGAATGATTTACAAAATCTACTAGCCTAACAACTTAAGTAACAAGATGATACTAAGTTGTAATATTTCTAGTCTTGATTGATAGAAGTATTCTTCTTTTGCACAACGATGGTAGAAGCTTGGATCACTTGGAAACCAATGCTTAAGAATCTATGATCAAAGGATTTTGGAAAGGATTTAGAAAGAAAAGAGGAGATTTAGAACAGAAGGTTTGAGGTGAAAAAGGTGAGAAAAAGTCCAGGGGAAGTTCAGTATTTATAGGCAAAAATGGACAGGCTGGAGGAGCGTGCCGGTCCCCTTAAATAGGGGGGGTGGTCCCCTTAAAATTAAGGGGGCCGCCTTGTATATTTAAGGGGGCCGCCCCTCTAGACCGTTGCCCAGTTTTGTCTTTTTGTAGGGAAGGTTTTTCTGGAACATTTTTACCATTTTTGGTTGAAAATTTGAAGTCATAATTTTATAAAAGATGAAACATTTTTATTTAATACCAAAAATGATTTTCTAAAAGATAAAAAATGTTTTGGGTCATTTTATAAAAAATCTAGTGATTAAGAAAATGTTCCTTTGATCATATAATGCATTAAGCATTTGTTCATTCATACCTTAAGTGATTAAGTTGTAGAAATGAATATTTCCAACTAAATACTTGTTTACTTAATAAGTTTATGTTTGATGAGTTTATATTTTTTGATCATCAAAACATAGAGATATGAATAAGTATTGATAATGTTCTTAGGCATTATTTATATCAACAATCAACTTTTACAATAACATCCTCTAAGATACCTCTAGGAATTTTGGCAGATCGATCGGCTAAGGAAATTATAATATCAGTCTTACGAAGAGTTCCTAAGTCATACTTATCGACCAAACTAGCAGGAAGGATGTTGATTCTAGCACCGAGATCAAGGAGCGCCTTCTCAATGTCAATATTTCCCACCACAACTGAAATCAATGGTGCTCCAGGATCTTTGAATTTGGGAGGAAGAGAGCTAGATAAGACTACACTGACATACTCAGTCAGGTCAATCTTTTTAGGCAAAGTTGCCTTCAACTTCCTCTTTTGGGTACACAAGTCCTTTAAAAACTTGGCATATGCAGGAATTTGCTTGATATCATCAATAAAGGGGAGATTGATCTTTACTTGCTTGAAAGTCTCCCACATATCCTCAGAATGAGGACCCTTTTTAGACAATCTTGTAGATGCCGATTTTTCCAAAGCTGCAAGGTAAGGAGTGGTTGTGCTTGACACACCACCCTCCCCAACTTTGGGTGATTCGGTATCTTCAGGATTCTGTGTTGTTGGTTTTGGAAAATCTTTTAACAAATCATTTACCAACTCAGAATCAGACTTAACATTATCAGCTTTTTTTTCGACATCAGTAATGAAATCCTCGACATCATGCGAAAAATCATGAACACTTGGAATTTTGATGTCATTGTTTTAGGTTTTACTATTTCAAAGAGATGTCAGCATATTCACATGCTCAGGACCACCTGGCTTATGCGTTGGATTGAGGGTGAGACAACTTGGAAGCTTACCCGTTTCTCGTTTGTGCACCTTTTCGGCCAACTGCCCCAGTTGTCTCTCAAGATTTACTACAGATTTAGAGAGGGACTCAAACTTTAGGTTTGCACCTTGATTGGACTTGGCCAACTCACTTAGGATCAAGTCAAACTTTTGGCCAACATTGGATTGTTAGCTATTGCTTGAACTTTGACTGTGACTTTGGTATTGATGTGGCATTTGTTGGTAGGAGCTTTGTTGTGGGTAATTGTTAGAGCGATTGTCGTCATCCTTCCAACGAAAGTTGGGATGATTGCGCCATCCCGGATTGTAACTTTCGAAGAATGGGTCGTTTCGTGGATGGTTTCCATAGACTCCATTTACCTCTTCATTTGATGGCGTCCCCCACATTGACTGAATAACTCAGATCACCACACATTGAGCACACGTCATGCGACACATTTGAGGCACCTTTTCCTAGATTTCTCAACAAAAGATCAACTTTCTTACTTAACTCGCTAATTTCAGAATTTGTGCCAGATTGGTTAGACACAAAATTGGTGGAAGATGTGTGGTTATTGTTTCGATCCACCGAAGTTTGGGTCTTGGAACCCATGCTCAACTTTTCAAAAAACTCCCATTCTTCCTCCAGGGGACGTGAGAAAAATGTACCCCCACTATTTGCCATAAAAAATTGTTGGTTGTGATAATCCAACCCATCGTAGATGATTTTGAAAAGCTCTCATTTTTGAACATCGTGGTGAGGTCAAGTTCTTAACAACTCTTTTAGCCTATTAAAAACCTTCGTGAAACTGCTCGCTTGGAATTTGACGAAAGGATTTAATTTTATTCCTAATGGCAGCAGTTTTACTTATAGAGTAAAATTCATCAAGAAACGCGGATTGCATTTCAGACCATGATTTAATACTACCTGGTTCAAGAGATGTGAACCAGGCCTTAGCTTGATCTTTAAGAGAAAAAGGAAAAAGGCGAAGTCTTACCCCATCCTTAGTGGTGTTACTAACTTGATATGTATCTGCAATGGAGAAGAACTCCTTGAGATGTGTGTACGGCTCCTCATGACCTCTAAACACGGGTAAGATCGCTATGAGGTTCGGCTGGATCTTGACGTTGCTCACGGCCCCATTAGCCGCAGCCGGATAGACAATCGGTAAGGGATCCTCGAAGTTCCCTGGTCTGTAGTAGGAATCCACACCCCGTTGTGGGGATTCTGCACCGGCGGCATCGTTGTAACCTGGCATTTCCGTGAAAAGCTCTTCTAAACCTGCAAAATCAAGGTTAATAGAAAACTGTCTAACTGCTTTCCTCCTCAACCCTGCATTTCTCTCTACCTCGGGATCATAAGCTAACGGTGATGTACGTCCTGATCTACGCGTGTGCATACACCAACCTGCACACTTACAACCACAAAACAATAGAAAAAGAAAATCTTTTCGTATTTTTGATTTTTAAAATATTAAAAAAAAAATGTAAAACCCCAAAATTACCACAATCCGAAATGACCAAAATACCCTCTAATTTTGACATTTTAAGAACTTATAAAATACGCTATAAATTAAAACTTGAGTTATATAACATATTATGACTCGAAACCATACGATATGAACATACAACCTAAAGTAAAAAACGAAATGATACAAGAACCTTATGATATGAAGTATGGCACGTTTAGAAGTTCCTTATAGGCCAAAAAAATAATTAAAATTTGTACACTACATAATTATCAAAGATAAGTATGAGATTATGGCTAAATTTGGAAAGTGTAAATCATCCCATAATACACTCCATAATTTCGGCAATTCCCTCCCCATATTTTCTCCAAGCCGTGTATTTTGTTACACTCCAACAACAAACCCTAACTCTCCTCTCTATACTCCAAGTTGTCGGCAAAAAGAAAAAAAAAACCAAAAGCCCTAAAAGTGTTCCATTCGACATCAATAAAGAAGAAGAAGGAGAAGGCTTTGATCATTGTTTCTTATTCAATTCATATCAAAAAGGTAATCATATATGTAACATTTTAACCCATTCAAAATTCTGGAACAAAAATCTAATCGACCCATGTTTTTATTTCTTTCATTCGGTCTTGATCAAGAAAGAGGAAGGAGAAGGTGTTGGTGATTCGGTCTTGTGGTTTTCTTATTCCTTTGATCACGCTACAAGGGTAAATTTGTATCATCCTTGCTTGTTTAATTCTTGCCATGTTCGATCCATTCTTTTTTATTCTTGTCGAATTACACTACACATAAGATAATAAAAGAAGTCACATAAAATCATGGAATTTGCTCACATAAAATAACAAGTTGAAACCATCTATGAATCAACCTATAATTTTGTTGTTGTTTCAATGATGATTATGAATATGTTTATGCTATATATGAGTCGACCCATAAGTGTTTTATGTCAATTATACCCGTTTTGTCTTAATAGATGGGTCTTTGGAATGGTTACACATAAAATAATGAAACCTAGATACTGTCTAGGAATAATAGGTCAAATTGATTCGATTGTATCTTGATGATGGTAAAGTGTTTTTGAGTGATTCTTGGGTCTAAAATTAAGTTTAATGAAAGATATTTCTGAGTATATAAGCCTTGTAATTTTTAGAGGTCGGGAAGATATACTTTTTGATTTTACAAGTTCATGTGTCAAAACTGAATTCGGGTATCTGGAAAATTAGTCCGTGTTTGCAATTTTTAATTTTCAAACCATGCCGAATTAGAGGATAAAAATTGGTGGGATTCATATTTCATATGTTTAGTAATTACTGGAATTTTTGTATATTTTTATAAATTATTTTGATGGGGTAAAGAAATACAAACTGTTCGTATGTAAAACCTGAACAGAAATCTGGACGAGTTGGCTTAAGGGATTTTTAGACTATAGTTATACTAGCTAATAAATTCTGGGAAAATTTGTGTGAGTTCTTAAGACATTTAAGTACATGTTTGAATTTTTGTGAATTTTATTTCTGAGTTCTAATGTGATTTATAAATTTGTCAAAAGTGACTAGTTCATATATATAAACTGTTAAGGGTTTAAAAAGGATTAAAAAGGTGGAATGTGTATAATTACTAAACTAAAGGGTTTAAATTATCATCTTTTCTAAACTAAAGGGGCTTAACTTGTGAAACCATGTAACTTTAGAATATTTTCATTTCATACCCTAATCTTACCATAATGACACCATAATCCCTAAACTTGTTGTATTTTGCATAATGAACCCTAACACTTATGAAAGTTACGTTATGAACCTTAAACTATTAATATAGTCACATTGCTACCTCAAATTGATTAAGGGATAAACTTGAATATTTATGACTAATGTTTCTAGATATGGAAACTTACTAATTCGGGAAACCTGCCTAAATTAGAAGATTACTTAAAATAGAAGAGCCGACTAAAATAAGTAATCTGATTTAAAATAAGTTATTAATCAGACGATCATAAATTCGTGTATATTCGCTAAAGATGGAGTGTACTTCCGATCTTTTCGTTTCTAGTTGTGTTTTCACTTGCGGTCTAAGGTACAGATATTCTACCCTTTTTCAGTAAGGGTGCTTGTATCCTCATGACTCGATCTTGATTATTAATTCGTTATTCTGATATGATCCCCTTAAGCCATTGCTATGATCCCCTGTACTTTGATTCATTTGTTTGATACGCTTCGTTGTTATGATGATCCATTTGACATTCGTTCATTATGACCCTTGTGATATGATACTTGGCATAATTCATTCGTTACCCTATGACATGAGTATTCGAATCACTTGATGCTTTGAAGGTTCATTTGATATTGTAACTGGATGTGAAAACCTTTCTTAATTGTATCATGGAAATGTTTTGAGAAAAACCATTTTAAAACAATGTTTTGAGCATGATGCGCTACCATTTTTATATAGAATCTTGCTAACTTATATGAAAACTACTTTTAAAGACTACATTTATGAAAACCATTTTAAAGATCATTTTTATGAAAACCACTATTTAAAGATTTCTTTAAATGAACCTTTGATAGAAACCTTTGAATTGAACCTAGCTATGAACCATTTGATTTCGAACCTTTGATTATGAACCCTTGAGATCCTATGCCTGATATGATTCCCTTATTTGATTCATGACTTTCATTGTATGATTGTCATTCTTATTGATTCATTCTGACATTTATTTAAATGTCTCTGCTATGCTATGCTTATGTTGTGCCGTGCTAGTATGTTATTGTTGTATGCTATGATATGATAGATCTGTGCCTGAGCTTAACTAGTTGTGGAGGTACCATGACCATGTCGTTGATGGCACCTTAGACATGACACTCCCGTAGAGGTGTGATAGATCTACGGCGTTCCCCTTATGATATGATATGATTTTGTGTACACTATTGGCCAACTTTATATACGCGTGACCAGTCGAGTACTAGCATTCATATTTTGTTAGGGAGCGTATGAATGCATCCTAGGTTTATGTATGTGTATGTATGGTGACCAGGTGGTGTGTGCCTTACACTTCTTCTCACACTTTTAGTACTTAGAGGTCTCCCCTCTTCGTACACTTGTATGGCTTTAAGTATGATTTGACGGATTATGTATGTATGGAGTTCCTATGGCACATCCTTATATGAACCTTTCCATTATTTTATTTTCTCTCGATTCATTATTACTCAGTTCTCATGCATTCTTGATTTTTAGTTCTCCTTTAAATTCGTATGACTTTCATGATTATGCTTTCTTTTGGCATTCTTATTCCTATGTCGCTTATGCTTATTTACCGTTATGTTATATATATCTGTTCACAGGGCTTTTTAAGCTTAGCCGCATTTCTTTCCATGCGGCAGGTTTTAGTTGGAAGATGGGTTATGAGTGGAGTGCTTTGAGCTTAGAAGGCTATACTTAGATTGCTATCCTGGATTTAGTAATGACTAGAAGAGATTTGCATTTCAGACTTTTTATTTTGTTATTGTTCTCATTGTAACCTTGTAGTTTCAGAATTTCCATTTGTAACCTTTGAAATTCAATTTGTATTATTTAAGTCTTATGCTTATGTTTGCTCAGATATGTCACCATAACGTAATACTTCTACCCTTATCGGGTTGGGGTGTTACAAAAAACTTAAACCAAAAGCGCAGTCACTCCCCGGCAGCGGCGCCAAAATTTGACCGATGTCGTTGTACTGATAAAAAATAAGCCTAATTACCTTATGCTAAATAGGGCAAGCGGGCATCGTATCCACGAGGAGTATGTAGTTTTAATTCAAGTTTTGGGGTGATCATTGATCAATAAAAGTTTTGGTTTAGAAATCTTAAAAACTAATTACTAATTAAACTAATAATTAAACTACTAATTAACTAGAAAGTGAATAAGCGACAAAAAAAAATAAGCAAATAAAAATAAGATTCGTAAACAGTTGAGTAAAAAGCAATCCCTCCTGACTCCAGATATATTGATATGACTAAGTTGCGGATTATGACTAATGTTTGCCTTCAAACCACATAGACATAGTTTGTATTAATTGAAAAGGACAATTTTGGGCACAAGTTATATTTACCACATGAATCGTCTTAATCCCTAAACCAGTTGGACTTAGCACGACTCATTGACTAGCAATAACATGTCTTATAATAATCCTATCAATTAAGTTTTTAATTACTCAAATGAACAATTATGGGTACAAATTATGTTTACCATACGACCGTATTAACCCCTATACTAATTAGGCTCGGCACAATCGTTGACTTGCAATAATATGTCTCATAATAATTCACCAAATAATTATGTTAAAACATTAAATTCAAATAAATGATAAGCATTAAAATCATATGAGTTAATGTTTGATAAACAAAATAAAATCTGTAAACATGATCAATCCAAATATCTTTTACCGGGAGAGATTACAAAAAGGTTTAGCCGTGCATAATCGTAGATATCGTCTTTGTTACGTTGAACAACTCATAGCTCTTGTTTCTTTTGTGGTCTAGACGTCAAAAGAGAAACAAAACAACTAATCTTCCTTTGTTAATTGTGCATGTTCGCTGAGAAAGAACATTAATATATATATGTTTTGTCACTTGTGCTTGGCTGCTCTCCTTCCTATGACGAATTGTGTTAATAAAAGGGGTCGGCCCCTCTTTTTTTTCCTCCGCCGAATATATAAAACAAAAAGGGGTGAATCCCTTACTTTGTTCCCACGCCAAAACCATACAAGGCCCAAGACTTTTTATTCTTCATTTTGCTGCTGCGTCTAATTGAGTCCAACAAGAGCCTATCAAGTCTTCAATGGGCTTCCACACATTTGTTATTACAAGTAATTCTTGGGCCCAAATTTCGAGCAGCAGATCCATCAGCAAAAATCCATCAGTTAACTTCAGTATTTCGTCCACATTATTTCGTATATATATAGATAACCTTTTTCTCTTCCCGTGGCCTTTTGAATCACTAAAAACGGAGCTCGGACGAAGAAGTTATGCCCAAAACAGTGTAGTATCTTCATTTCTCGTCATAATATTTCTTTATGTCTTTATCTTGTAAAATCACCATTTTAATGACTTTTTGCACATAACCTACATAATCACAAAACACTTCAAAGTAGTGTATATAGAGGATAATAACAATATATAATTAAGCAATTAACGTATAGTGAGGTGTATGTAAAATGCGCCAATCAATTCTTGACATCAAATTTTGAGCCACTAATGTCATTCATTGATCCTTTGGTTGCATTATTCGATAATTACTTGCTCCTTTGTTCATACAGATATTTGATCCATCCCTTTTAAGCAGTCTTTGCTCCCAAAATATTATACTCGACAAACTTTTTTACTATTTTGATAATTCATCAAGATCTTTCCATTGTATTATTAATTACTCCTTGTAACTATCTTTTACCCCATGGCATTGGCATCTACTTCTTTCGACTGATAGTAAACTTCCTTAGTAATCTAATTCACAATATCATTAGTACGCAACAGGACTTAGGGACAACACTCCAGGACAACAGGCTGCAAGCAGTACAAAATCGTCAGGAGAGTTACGTGAAAGTTCGCCATGAAAGAACGTTCTATGCATCGAAAAACGATGAAAACTGAACTCGATGTACGTTGAAGCCTACAAGAATTTGACCAAACCTGGATCGGTAGCTTATTGACTTTAACTTTTGTAAGAGCTTAGTAGTGTGCCCAATACATTTCACGATTCGAACTCGAAGAAGTACCTATTGGATGAAACCCTCGCCATTCCACTAGAGGAGATTCAGCTTGACGACAAGATTAACTTTAATAAGGAACCAATTAAGATCATGAACTAGGAAGTCAAGCAACTCAAGCAGAGTGCATCCCCATTGTCAAGGTTCGTTGGAATACTCGACATAGACCCGAGTACACATGGGAGTGAAAAGATCATATTGTGACGAGATTACCCTCATTTCTTATTTTTTTTTCTACACACCATCAACCAATGAGATAAACTGAATCACGAGGACGTGATTCCTTTTTAACAGATGGGTGATGTAACAACCATGAAATTTTAGGTCATTATTTTTACTAATTTTAATTACTTAATTTTTCAATTTTAAGTAAATTAGCATTTGCCGGGAAAGTTGCCCGCATATGTCGTGACACATACACTTAAATTCGTAATTTGACTCAGACTATGCCCTATCTACCCGTTAATATGCTTTATTTTCCCCCACGTACTTGTTTTCATAGGGTATATTCTATTTTCCCATTTCTACACGAAGTTTGCACTTTTTATGTTTTACGCATTTTCGACTCATGTTTTAAGCTTTAACGACCCTATGCACCCCGAAAGGCTCGGGAAATATATGAAACATCAAATAGGTAATTTTAAGTAAAATGTAATATTTTTATGAAAATTTTATCTTTTTGACATTTATTTTTACAAACTATGCATAAAAAGTACCCGATTTAGCGATTTTCGTTTCTAGCTATTCATGAGCCGTGTCTAGGATTTCTATCCTTTTTCATGTCATTACTGGTTTAATATTCCATCATATGCTCCAAGTATTCAAAAATTTCTATATTTCACATTTTCTGTTTCGTTTCACGATTACGTCAAATTTTGGTAGCAACTCGCGTTTTCAACATGCGTTTTTGATTTTTAGTTTCATTTTAACACTCCGGCAAACCCAAGGCTCCAATGAAATATTAAAATTATCCATTTTAACACTTCATGACAATTTCATAATGTTTTGATAACACTTTTCTAAAATTCACGTTTTCAGGTCACCCGGTACTGCGTAATTCGTGTTTTTAAGACCGTACGTTGATTTAAATCCCACAAACACACTAATACACCAAGTATTAATCCAATATTAATAAAATATTATTTTTTTTCTTGCCTTGGGACCCCAAAACCGTACACCCCCATAAACCCCACACCAACACTTATTCTTTCACTTATATTTTCAAGAAAAATCATCATAGTCCCTTTACATGCAAATCTTACCAAAACATAAAATAAGTATCCAACTCCTCTTCCTCCTTATTATAGCCACGAATCACCATCTCCACAACCTCATCTCTATGATTTTTCATGATCAAAATAATCTCCATAACATTCCCTTGAAGACCGTTGAAGAAGATTGTGATTTGAATCAAAGTTTAGAAGGTTTTCCTTAGTGTTTTCTTGGTGTTTTCTTGATGTCTTCGTCAAGTTCTTTTAAGAGTTATTCCTACAGCCCTCGGGCTTATTTTGAATTCTAGAAGAAAAGGGTTTCATTAGCTTTGGTGTCAAGTGGGTTATTTTTATTCAAGTCCTAGATAGGTTGATTATGATTTTTCACTTCTTGTAAGTAAATCCCATCATTTTCTTTTGATTTTTACACATGCAATAAAGGGAACTTGTAGATCTATTCACTACTGAGGAATAAGGATTAAATAAATTCATAACAGTTTTACATGATTAAACTTGGGCATGCATTGAACATAAACCCATTTAATACACTTATAGTAGCACTTGTGATTGGTCTATAAGTTGTCCAGTTTTTCAAGAGGTAAAATCGATTCACTACTTTTCTGCATTCGGTTTTAAACTAAAACACAAATATTTTGAGTTAGTCACAGGTCTTAGGGTCATTTCTCCGAATGCCTTACATCCTAATTCATCCCAATGATTTTTCGAGAAAATTTACACTAAAACTTATCCCAAAATGTATGTCAGATTTGAAAGGCCAAATACTCTAAAATGTTGCAAAGAACTTAATGTTTGTCAAAACATGAAAGTTTGAGCTAAGACATCTCAAAAAAAATTCCCACTGGTCTTGTGTCCATTAGACCAACAGAGCAAAAGATCTACTCATTTTGCTAAGCCTAACTAGATGCTGGAATTAACTACATAGAGACACAGGAATAAATTGGTAATTTCACCCCTGCTTTAGAGTTCTCAGTTAAGTGAGGCCTTGATTTTTGAATAATATAGAGTAATACCTTTCCAATCATATAAATTTAATAATTTTATCCCTTACGGTTTAGAAATGGCGACCCAATTAGTGCGGCATTTTCATCATAATTCTAACAGCTTTGCATTCTAAACCATATAAGCTTTTACAAACGTCTTTTCAACCCATGACTTGCTATAAGACTTTTAACTAAATTACCTTATGGTATTACAAGTATAAGTACTGAATAAAAATATAAGTAGAAGTGTTACACCTTAATTCCCCGAGCCTAAGTCGTGTTGTATTTTATTTAGGTCATTTTTGACTTTTGTGGCTTTTCTCTCGACGTGTACTTTTGAATATACTTCTGCTACTTCATCATTGGTGAGTTCATAGCCCCAATTTTTACTTCAATTGTTTTACAAATTCCATGGGGGAGATACATGCTATAAATATTTATGATCACAATTGCTTTGAAATTGTATGCTATCCTGATATTATTATTGCCTAAGTTTGCCAATAGCCTGAAAGTCCCTTTTATCGTGAACCGTTAATCACTTGCGAGTGAACGCGAATACCGTAAATAGATCTATTGGGCCTGACCTCCCACGTGCCAAAACTCGCCTGCTGGCTATCGTGTGCATTGTATTCGTATTGATGTTAGGTATGGCTATTACCTATGTTTGAAGGGCAAATTTATGCTATTGGCAGCAAATGACGTTAATATTCGGGGTCACGAGCTTAGGGCAATAATAACCGTGCCAGACTTTGCATTTGTTGCTTAGTCGCTTTCATAAATTATGGGCATATAACAACGTAGCCCATCCTTTCTTAAACTAAATTATATTGTGATCAACTGCTTATTATTAAACTCTATAGATTCACTCAACCTTTGTGTTGACTTTTTAGCATGTTTTATCTTTGGTTTTAAGGCATGAAGGTCTTGGGTGGAGTCGCACGGATATCTTTTGAAGGCTCGACATATTTTCACATTTGAAGAGTCTAGCTTCTAAAGATTTATGTTATGTTTGAAACATTTGTGATCGTTTGAAAACATTGTGTTTTATGAAAATTGTTGGGACCTTTTGCAAACTATGAGGTTTTAATGTATCAAATGTGAAATACTTTTAAAACGTCTCTTTTGAAAGGTCGTTTTCCATGAGTTGTACTTTGTGCTATGAAGTAATACCCAGTGACTCTATCTTCCGCAGCGATAATTTTGGGGGTGTTACATGACCATCCGAGTTCTTAAGGAATCAGATAACGTGCCAGCGAACTGATGTTTACCACCTTAGTGAGCATCCATTGTTTGAATAAATCAAGAGTTCGCACCAGCAATCTATAACATTCGTGTATAAGATATTTGAACCAGAACCTTATAAACCCTTTAGCCAAACATCATAACCCGAATAAAAGACTTCTTTGATATGTATACTTGGCGCTCACGTCATGTTGGTGAAGTTTTGTTTCTTGTACAAGCCTATGGTAATATTTAGATCATGACTGAGCAATGAGTGTGATTTCTCTTATATATTCCACCAACTCCATAAATGAGTGTTTGAGTGAATTATATTTCATTCCTTTTTTTTTGAGGTGATTAGTAATGTTCATCAAGCAATAAAATCATTAGGGTATTGTCAAACATCTCGATTCTTCACTATAAAAAACTAAAATGATGGATCTTATCTTGTACTTGTACTTGGTTGATTTGCATCACATTTTTTAAACATACTTGTATACCATGTGAATAATTGTCTTACTTCTAGATTTGCTTGAGGGCAAGAAAAGTTCAAGTGTGGGGGAATTTGATAACGCTCAAATTGTGCATGTTTTTGTAGTGTTATTAATGCTTTGTGTGTGTTATTTGGTCATATTTAAATGCATATGTTACTTAATCGTACCCAAAAGATGTTTGCCAAGTATATGTAGCTAAGTACAGGAAAAAGAAGAAAAAGTGAAAGAAATGATGAATAAATGAAGATTCATGATCGTACGAAGATTCCTGTATAAAGATTCGCATCAAAAGGCATTTCAAAGAAAGAAGATCCAAGTATTCAACATCCGAACTCCCAGCACAAAGGAAAGATCAAGTTTGGATGAAGAATAAAGAGCCGCGAACAAGGAACAAGAAATTGTCAAGCTATATATATAAGTACAAGAAAAGACCTGCTGAAGCCCTCCATCCGATCAGATGCAACCCGCATCCGATTCGGCTAGAGGCGGTGACGAAGACCAGCCGATCGGATGGACGTTATACCGATCGGCTGGAGCAACCTGTTTTACCATTTCTTCATTGTTAAGATTCAAGTTTGCACCAAACGATTCTAGGTCCTTCCTACATTGCTTCTAGGCCATTCTACTCTGCTTGTTGGTAAAGTTGATGCACTAAACACCCTAAGCCTTAAGAGTAGTATAAATAGAGCCATTTTCAATCATTTGAAGACACAACTACCAACCAACTCTCTAATCATTAACCACTCTCAAATACTCTCTCAAAAGCTCTCAATTTCATCCTTAGAAGTCCAAGAAACTTAGGAGGTCCAAGAAGTCAAAATTTGGAAATTAAACCATCAAGAAGTCAACACCAATACCTTTGGTATCATTACTTAATCATTTGTAATCTTATTCCAATCATTGTAATACTTTTAATCATGTTTTCTAATGTTCAAAATTTTGTGTTTATGTTCATGTATGCTATGAGTGGCTAGTGCCTTTGTGCACTTGCTTAGATGATGTTTATCATATAAAGATTTGTTTTTGATTGTCATAACATGTTTTAATTCAATTTCAAGTTAATTCTAAGATCCAATTATGCTTAATTTTCATAGTGACATTTGTTAATCAAGTTTGAGTTTGTGAAACTAACGTGACTTGAACTCATGAAACTTGAATTGATTGGTCAAACTTATTGCTTGTTTTTATAAACTCAAATCTTGACGAAGTTTAACTTGTAAGAACAATAGATTAGAACACCAACTAATTATCGTAACCAACATGTTGAAAGGAGTTACCACAATCGAGCTTATCAAGAGTAATAAACTAGTCTAAGCAAGTGTAGTTTTAATCATTTGAATTTTCATAATCACCATTATTGCTTATTGTTGAGTACCTTGGATTTACTATTAGTAGATTTAGCACTTACTTCTCGATTCACACACAAATCCCTGCGAACGATCCCGACTTACCATCATAATCTTTCTATAGCGGACGAGTTCACTTGCTCGTATGTGTTATTAATAGACTCGGTAAATCATCCTTATAAATTTAAAACTTGTACACACACGTAACACATCATCAAACGAACTAAGTCCCTGTAGATACAACCTGGTCTTACCTATAATCTGATACTACGTACGTGGGTTATACTTTACCCGTGTGTTTGGTTTATTAAAAAACGGTAAAACTAGTATTATAAATTTAAAGCTTTCCTTACACATCAAAGTTTTTGGCGCCGCTGCCGGGGACTTAAATATGTTCCTTACGTATTTTTCAAGTCAATTTAGCAAAAACAAAACTCTATTTCCCTTTCAAAACTGCAATGTGAAGTTTCTGTACCATTTGTTGTAGAAAACCCGCCGCACAATCAACCTTGTGTGCCACACTTATTATGAGAGCACACAAAACCGCTATACTTGTCACCAAGTACGACGTACTCACTTAAATCCATGACGTTTTTCCTACAACTTTCAAAATCAAATCATAAAAATAATAATAATAATAATAATAAAAATAAATTAAATAAAATAAAAATAAAAAAAACCAAAAAGAATCATTTTTCGATCATCAGAAATTTCTTTTTTTACAAAACATCTCGTTAACACTAAGTCCGCCATACTTAATCTCAAGTACGCCGTCCTTGTCACTAAACCAAAAGTACGTCGCACACATCTTTGTGTACGCCGCACTCACCTTCCCAGAAAATGAAATTTGTCTCACTTGACTTAAATTTCGCTCTCTATTCTTAATCAAACCTTTTCAAACTATTTGGTTTTGGATGCACACTCGTTCATCTGAAATTGAACTTGTTTCACCTCTATCCGAACCTAAAAGAACTTTGAATCGAAGAAAATGAAAAAATAAAAGAGTTCCTATATCCCGAAAAGAAAAAAGACCCGAACAACCTCGAATAATCTATCCGCCTATTGACGATATGACTCGTTGCAGATTTTTCATTAAGATCATTGATTTATATGATCCTATGGCTGACGTCGATAATGAACTCATGTGGGCTAATGATCGTATCATTGCACCAACTCCTGGACCAGCTATTACTATTCTTGAAACCACAAACGAATTTGGAATAAAAGGAAACCATTTGAACCTTATCAGAGGTAACCAATTCGATGGTCAAACCAAAACTGATCCTTATAAAAACATTCATGAATTTCTTGGAGTTTGTGATATGTTCAAATACGGAGCTACCGAAACTGAAGCAGTACGACTCATGATGTTTCCTTTATCCTTAACGGGAGAAGCTAAAACTTTGCTTTACGAAATCGTTGAAGGAACTATTGAATCCAGGGATGAGCTTCGCATCGCCTTCATGAGTAGACTTTTCCCTCCAGCTTTATTCGATCGACTTCTCGGAGAAATACGAGGATTTTCACAACACGAACGTGAAACCCTCACCGAAGCTTGGCTCCGAATAAAGGAGTTGCTAAGGAATTTTCATGGACACGGTCTGTCAAAAGGCAACATAATCAAAATCCTTTACCACGGTCTTGATGAACAAACTCAAGAAGCTTTAAACGCTACGGCTGGCGGTATTTTTCTTTATAAAACACCAAATCAAGCATATTAACTTCTTGAAGACAAAGTCTTACTTAAGCTCGATTGGGCTAAAGATCAAAAACCAAAAGTCTTCGTTCATAAAACTATTGCTTTCGCCGATGAAGGTAGTAGTAATTCTGATACTGACAAAATTTTGGCAAGAATGGATGCCATGGCCATAAAAATGGACCCTCAGTATAAAGAAATGAAAGAAAGCCGTGAAAACTGCAACACTTGCGGAGGCAATCACTCAACCACAGATTGTAATAATGATGATACACCCATGACTCGTGAAGAGGAAGCCATATTTATAAATACATTTTGACGCACTCGTTTTTACGATGACTATCGTAATCGCGATCGAGATCGAGATAAACGGCGACCTTGTGAACGATTGGAATATAACCGAGAATCCTCTAGACCAACAAATTCTGATGAAAGACCTGACATACAAAAACAACAAAGTGAATTTATAAAAGCACAAAAGTCAACAAATGTGTTTGTCAAAGAAACATTTTTGGACCTCAAAGGTAAATTAGAGTCCACAACCATAAATCACCAAGCCTCAATCTAGAATTTAGAAGAAAAATTCGACAGACTTACTAATAAGCAATCTGGTCGAGCTTCTGGATCACTTCCGAGTAACACTCAACAAAATCAAACGAATAGCTCATCCGGAAGCAAGCCTTATCAACCACCACAAGCTCGTCACGAGCATGTGAATGCCATCACAACCAGAAATGGTACATCATATGAACCACCACACAACCCTGGTCAAACTCAACCCATCGTTGAAGTTTTCAGTGATGAAGAAGAAGAGGATGAACCGATTCCTCGAAAGAAAGCTAATGTAAAAACACCCGATACACCTGTTCCCAAGCCATACAAACCAAAATTCCATACCCACAACGTTTGAGAAAAGAAAAAATGGAAGCCCAATACAGAAAATTTCTCGACATAATTCGAGCCGTTCGAATTAACGTTTCCCTTGTCGATGTGTTAGTAGGTATGCCGAATTATGGGAAATTCCTTAACGAACTTGTGAGTAACAAAAGTAAGTTAGAACAAATTTCCGCAACTTTCCTAAATGAGGAATGCTCTTGGATTGTTCAGAACAAAATTTCACCAAAACTTAGAGACCTCGAAAGTTTCCTAATTTCATGCAATGCTTTAGCCGATCTTAGTGCTAGTATTAATCTGATGCCATACTCTCTCTATGCAAAACTATCTATCGAAACACTCAAACCCACCAAAATGAGTGTGAGATTAGCAGATCGATCTTTTCAATATCCAGTAGGAATAGCCGAAAACATGCTAGTCAAAGTTGGATAATTTACCTTCCCGGTAGATTTTGTTATCCTCGAAATGGAGGAATATAGTAAAGTCCCTCTAATTTTAGAAAGGATCTTCTTACATACAGCCAATGCCATGATTAGTGTCAAACAAAAACAACTAAACTTAGGAGTTGGAGAAGAACGAATGGTTTTCTCTATCGACTCGGCTATGAAACACTCTTATTCTAATGATGATACATGCTTCAGAATTGATGTCATCGGCGAAATTCTTGAAGAAGATTTCGAGGCATTACATGATGAATACAATCAAATCCTTTATTATGTAGATGGAACACTCCTCGAAGACGAAGTCTTTGCCGAATATGATCAATTTATGGCAATGACTATCGAGGAAGATGTTGAAAGTTCTGACGATGAAGAAGAGGAAGTTGCATTCGAGAAAATAACATTTGATACACAATACAAAATCACAAAATCTCTTGAAGAACCTCCTACCGTTCTTGTGCTTAAACCTTTACCTGATCATTTGGAATATGCCTTCTTAGAAGAAGAATCCTTACTTCCAGTGATAATCTCATCAAAACTCTCTAAGAAAAAGAAAATCATATTAGTCTCAGTTCTAAAAGATCATAAATGAGCCTTTGCATGGAAAACAAGTGACATTCCTGGAATTTGTCCATCCTTTCTGTAAACAAAAAATTCAGTTGTTAGATGACAAGAAACCGGTTGTTCAAAAGCAAAGAAGACTCAATCCGAATATGAAGGAAGTTGTTAAAAAGTAAATAGTTAAACTTCTTGATTCAGGCATTATCTACCCAATTGCCGATAGCCCATGGGTAAGCCCTATTCATTGTATACCAAAGAAAGGTGGTATCACAGTGGTTACTAATGAAAATGAAGAACTTGTTCCAAGCATAACTGTCACTGCTTGGCGTGTTTGTATCGACTACAGAAAACTTAATGAAGGAGCCGCAAAAGATCATTTTCCACTTCCATTCATGGACAAAATGTTGAAAAGCCTCGCAGGAAATGAGTACTTCTGTTTCCTCGATGGATTTTCCAGATATTTCCAAATACCAATCAATCCAATGGATCATGAAATGATAACATTCACATGCCCCTTCGGGATGTACGCGTATCGACATATGCCATTCGGTCTATGTAACACACCTGCTACTTTTCAGAGGTGTATGATAGCAATTTTTCATGACATGATTGAAAAATTCGTTGAAGTATTCATCGATGATTTTTATGTCTTTGGAAATTCTTTTGATAAATGCCTTAACAATCTAGACAAAATGCTCCAACATTGTTAAAGAAGGTATTGTGCTCGGACACAAAGTGTCAGGAGCAGGACTTGAAGTTGACAAAGCAAAAATTGACGTGATTTCCAAGCTTCCACCTCCTACTAATGTGAAAGGCATTAGAAGTTTTTTAGGACATGCAGGATTTTACTGACGATTTATTAAAGACTTTTCTAAAATTTCTCGTCCTTTGACTAAACTTCTTGAAAAAGATATCACGTTCAAATTCAATGACGAATGTCACAAAGCCTTTGAAACCTTAAAAGAAAAACTCACATGCACTCCGATTATAACAAGCCCGAATTGGAATTTACCATTTGAGTTAATGTGTGATGCAAGCGATTTCGCAGTCGGAGCGGTTTTAGGACAAAAGAATGGTAAACATTTCCATCCTATCTGTTTTGCAAGTAAAACGCTCAATGCTGCTCAACAAAATTATACAATCACAGAAAAAGAAATTATGGTTGTAGTGTTTGCATTCGATAAATTTCGTGTATATCTCGTTCTATCCAAAACTGTGGTCTACACCGACCATTCCGCTCTAAAATATCTCTTTAAAAAGCAAGATGCCAAGCCACGTCTTATGCGTTGGATATTGCTTTTAGAAGAATTCGATATAGAAATCAAAGACAAAAAAGGTGCTAAAAATGTAAGAGCCGATCACTTGTCTCGTATTGAAAAATAAAACGAAGAGATAGAAAATGAAATAGATGAAAATTTTCCCAATGAAACTCTTAATGAAATAAGTTCTCAAGAAACACCATGGTTCGCAGACCTTGCAAAGTATTTGGCGGGGAACATATTACCTAAGGGAATGACTCACCAAGAGAAAAATAAATTCTTTTCAGACTTAAAGAAATACTGTGAAGATCGTTGTAAGCTCAAGATTGGTTAGATCTCATCTAGGGTTAACAATAACAAAAGGCAGAATATTCAATTAAAGAATCAATTGTTATTGAACAAGGTCTTTCTTCATCATCATCTCAACAATATACACAACAACTAATAACCCCAATACTACTTTGATCAAGTGTAGTATGATTACTCAACAATAACAGGAATCATAAAATTCTTGAGGCTAAATAAAACTCTAACCTTAGGCATTTTTCCAATATCCTATGCCTAGGTTACACACACACATTTACTGGTGTTTTACATCTTAACACACATAAAACCTAATGCCCTATGTCTCTTTATATAATAGAGACATTAGGGTTACAAAGGATATTTCCTAACTTTTTAAAAGATCTTCTGTAATCTTTTCATCATTTGAAGAATTCATCCTTTGTCTTCTTAAGTCCTTCATCTTTCATATGTTTTGTCTTGTCAACTCAAATATACGACCCAACAATCTTCCCCTAGTTGATAATGACAAAACCAAATAAGCATGAACTTCCCCTGAAGCTAATACATATGAAAGAAACAGACTTCCTCTTAATCCTTGCTATACGACCAAGGATCTTCAGGTTGCAAAACTTCAATGTACTTCTTCCCCTTTTTGCCATAATCTACTAGGAGACTCTAAGTAAATGCAACTTTGATTTCGACAACCACAAACCACTATCATACTTCCAATCCAGTCTTCCAATGTCTCGAATTACCCTCCATGAAGAACACCAAAAAGCTTACTAAAAATGAACACAAGACAATAGAAACCTAAACCAGTAGTAATAATAACAACTAGCAGTTGTAAAAACATTCTCCTCGAATGGTGCATGTTGTAACCATAAGAACTTTTCAAATAACTAACCACCATAAGAATGAACACCATGCTGTACCATCCATGAACGAACATAGCAGTAGGAATACTAATAAAAAATGACTAAAGTAGAATTTGAAACCAAGCAGTAGTAACAATGAAGAATAGTTCTTTGGTTGCGCAGTAGAAACCATGTAGAAAGTAGAAATCTTCCCCTTAACATGAACATGATAACTACTTTAAACAAACCTGATCACTCATAACACCAGTTCATAACCAACCATTAACTTCAAAACCAAACATCTTCTTTTGTCTGTCTGACATCTCCATACTAATCTGAGAATCAAAAACATGTACTCTCACATGCTCTTCCAATTCGTACTCTTTAAACCCAAACTTATAAGAAGTAGAGATATGCGTAGGTTTACTTCCCATGACCAGTAACCTCAATAATAGAATTACTCATAAATCTAGTAACATGTGTCTTTTTATAAGTAACCTTAGTCGACATCATGAATAATAACCAGTAACCATACCATGAGTATCCTTACTCCTATCAGAATTAATCCTATTGGTCATTGAAATAGAATACAACACACCAAAATTGAAACAACAGTACTTGCACTCACCACAGAATCCAAATGAGCAGCATCAAAAATCGAAAACAGGACTAATACCAATGAGCAGTACTAACTTTATAACTAAAGCAGTACTAAAAATCCATTAGCAGTACTAACTTGTTTATAAGTGACAGTACAAAAATAAGGTAGCAGTACTAATAACACCTTCGAGTAGTACAAACTGTCACAAGCAGTACTAATGAGTGTGGCAACGAGCAGTATAAACTTACATAACTAGCAGTACGAAGTTTGTAATAATTAGCATTAATTCTGTAATTATTAGCATTAAGTTCGAAGTAGCAGCTGTAAGACGTAGAACATTATTTGGAGTGAAATATAAATGGCCTCTACCCAGAACATTATAAGCATCGAGGTAAAACATAGATGCCCAACTCCCTTTACTTACGTATCATCAGAAACATATCTTTGAATTAACCATTAACCTTAGACAAGTAGAAGCACTCGTTAGGTGGTGCCCTAATTGTACCAGGTCCTGTTACTGCAGAAGATAAGCTTCAGAAAAAGAATGGTGTAAAAGCTAGAAGTATGTAGCTGATGGCTCTCCCCAATGAGCAACTGTTGACTTTTAGCAATCACAAGGATGCAAAGACCTTGTTTGAGGCTATAACAAAAAGGTTTGGAGGCAACGAAGCAAATAAGAAGACACATAAGACTCTTCTTAAACAGATGTATGAGAATTTTAGTGCCTTAAGCACTAAGTCTCTTGATTTTATCTTCAATAAGCTTTAGAAGATTGTGAGCCAACTGACTGTTTTGGGTGTAGAGATTTCTCAAAAAGATCTCAATTTAAAATTCTTGAGAAGTCTACCTGCTGAGTGGAACACTCATGTAGTAGTCTGGAGAAACAAGCCTGATCTAGACACTGTGAGTTTTGATGACCTCTACAACAAATTCAAGATTGTAGAACAAGAGGTGAAAAGGCCTGCAGGATCAAGTTCAAGCTTTCAGAATATGGCTTTTGTGTCATCTACAAGCACAAGCAGTATTAAGGAGGTTAATACTGCTTTTGGAGTTAGTACTGCTAACCCTAAATTTAGTACTGCTAGTTCACAAACTAGTACTGCTAGTTTAAGTGATGATACTGTCTATGCATTCTTGGCCAGTCAAGCTAATGGGTCTCAGCTTTTTAATGAATACCTAATACAAATTCATGAAGATGACTTGGAGGAGATGGATTTGAAGTGGCAATTAGCTTTGCTAAGCATGAGGGCCAAGAGATTTTTCCAGAAGACAGGAAACAAGATCACTATCAATGGAAGTGATACTACTGGTTATGACAAGTCAAAAGTGGGGTGTTACAACTGTCATAAGTTGGGACACTTTTCTAGAGAATGCAGAGGGCCAAGGAACCAGGACAACAGGGGTAGGAATCAAGATAGCAGAGGTTCCAGGAATAAAGAAAGCACCAGTAAGGCTGTGAGTAAGGAAGAGACTTCTGCAAAAGCTATGGTGGCAATAGCTGGACTTGGATTTGACCGGAGCTTTATGGCTAAAGAGGAAGCTCCTACCAACATGGCACTGACGGCTTTCTCAGATTCTGAGGTATATACAGGTAATGCTTGTTCAAAATATTGTGTAGCTTTAAAAAGCTATGAATCTCTTAATAAGCATTATGATGACTTAAGAATAGAGCTTAACAAATCTGAATTTGATTTAGCAAATCATAAGAGAGGTTTAGCTGTTGTAGAAGAACAACTTGTTTTCTACAAAAAGAATGAAACTATATTCACTGAGGATATTGCTGTTTTGAAAAGAGATATTATGTTTAAAGACTTAGAAATTAATGAGCTTAAAAGTGAACTAGAAAAAGACAGCATTGAAGTAAATATAGAGAGATATGAAGGGTCATCTAAAAGTTTAGATAAGATTGTTCAGTCTCATTTGTTGATAAATTCAAGACAGGTATAGGATATAAGGCTGTTGCACCTCCTTATACTGGGTTATTTCCAACCCCAAAACTTGATTTGTCAAATACTAGTGTAAAGGAACTCAAAAAGCCTGATACTGAATGTAAAAGTTGTTGGGAATTATCACAAGACAAGAGAAGACTTAATAGAAGACCAGAATTAAGTGTGATGGATTACGTAATTAAGTCTGTTAGTGTTATTAGTTAAGTCTTGTAATAGTTAAGTCTGGTTGTTCATTATTAAGTCTGGTAGAGTAAGTTAAGTCTGTTTGACTTTAGTTGTTAAGTCTGGTCATGAAAGTTAGGAAAGTTTGTTAGATATAAGTTAGGAAAGGATACGTAATTATCTTTAGAGAAGATACGTATATCCTTCAACAAGTTTTGTATCTAGGGTTTCCTTAGTGTATAAAAGGAACCTTAGGCATTAGTTTTTTGATAACGACGAAGATTGTAATCACTTAGATTAAACAAATCAATATACGAATTTAGTTATTGTGTTCTTCATTGTTTGTTGTTAAGATTCCGCATTAACAATAAGCAAGGTGTTAGAGTTTCTTACTTAGATCGATTTGGTTTATACAAGTCGTCTAACAAGTAACAAGGCTACTTGGATCCATAACTCGTGTGGACCAACAAGTGGTATCAGAGCCTGTAAACAGACTCTGAGTTTGAAGTAACATAACAACCAAACCCAAAATTCATTCACCTAAACCCTGCAACATGTCTGACGTTGACAATCCCAATAAGAATGATGGTTTCTCAGTTCACAATAGTGATGATGAAAAATCAATCCATGTTGAAGAAAAACCTGAAGCAAGCACATCTAGACAACAACAACCCATCTCTGGAAAAACAACCATATCCAACATAAAACTCCCAATCATAAAAAGAGAAGAATATGACATCTGGGCTATGGAGATGGAACATTATCTGGAGTATATTGACAGCGAAGTCTGGAAGGTCATACAGAATGGAAATTCGAAGAAAAGGATTTCACAAGGAACAAATGGAGTGATTAGGATATTACCACCAGTATCTGTTGAAGAGATACGGGCTGTTGAAAAGGAGAAGAAGGCCAAGACTATGCTGCTAATGGCAATTCCCAAAGAGCATTTGAGAAGGTTTCATGGCATGAATGATGCCAAAGAAATTTGGGAGGCTATCAAGAAAAGATTTGGAGGGAATGCTAACTCGAAGAAGATGCAAAAGGCTGTTCTTAAACAACAATTTGAAGCTTTCAGTGTATCCAGTTCAGAGGGATTGGAAAAAGGGTATGATAGGTTTCAACATCTTCTATCACAATTGGAGGTTCATGGTGCAGCTATGTCAGAAGAAGATGCAAACCAAAAGTTTCTTAGAGCACTACCAAAAGAATGGTCAAGTGTGACATTGACCATGAGGATGAATGGTGAAATTGACACCATGACTACTGATGACCTGTACAAAAACCTCAAGGTGTTTGAATAGGAAATCCAAGGAAAAGCACCTCCAAGTTTTACAAATGTTACTTTTGTTTCTCAAGGCAAGAGCAGCACTAACAAAGTTAAGTCTGGCAGCATTAATTCTGGTCGTTCTGGAACTTCTTCTAGCAGAGTGAGAAAAGAAAGAGATGTTCCAGCAGGCTTTGCTGATGAAGTAATTTACTCACTTCTTGCTAAGGAACCAGAAGATCAAGACTTCGTCAGTGAGGATTTTGAACAGATCAATGATGTTGAAGTTGAAGAAATGGACATTAAATGGTAAATTGCCATGATTGCTTTCAGGGTTGAGAAGTTTTACAAGCAGACTGGGAGGAACATTTAACTTGATGGGAAGTCACCGGTGGGATACAATAGGAGGACTATTGAGTGCTAAAATTGTCACAAGCATGGTCACTTTGCCAGAGATTGCAAGGAAAAGGTGACTACTGATTGGAAAAAGAAGAAGGGTTCTGACTCTCAAGATGATGATAAGATGGGGAAGAATCAGACGAGCTTAATGACATTGGAAGCTGGAGCTATGAATTGGGATGAACACACACCTGAGGATGAAGAGCCAAATCATGCACTTATGGCTATTGGTTCGAGTAATGAGGTATCTTTGTGCTCAAAATTATGCATTGATTAATATAATCATCTTCAAGCTTTATGTGATGAACAATTAACACAAATAGGTGATCAGGAAGAAAAAATTATTGCTTATACTAAAGCTGTTAAAACTTTAGAAGCACAAATAGTAAACTATCAAAACAAACAAGCTTCCTTAAATGAAAAACTCACCTTTCAAGCTAATGAGATATATGAAAAAGATAAAAAACTTAAGAGATATAGAAAAGAAGGGTTAAAAGCTGTTAAGGAAAGAGATGAATTGCAAAAGAAAGTTGACAAATGGACACATTCTGCTAAGTGTCAGGATAAAATAATAGCATCTAGTATGAGCTCTACAAGTAAGATTGGCTTAGGTTATGGGATACAGTCAGATAGTGAAGTTCTAAGCTATGAGGAAGAGATGGACAGATCTGTGTTCAAATGTAGGAAAGAGGATTCTATTGGTAAGCCAGTGTACAATAGGTTCATTAAAACTGATAATTTTAAAGGGGTGCCACCTCCATTAAGTGGAGATTACACCCATCTACCAAAGAAAGACCTAGATGACTCCTTGTTTGTATATGGTAAAAAGGGTCCTATCTATCCTGAGACAGGCAACTCAGATGATAAATCTAGTGAATACTCCACTTGTCAAACCAATGACAGTGAAGGATCTACTAGAGATATCTCTGAGCAGTCTGATTCAAAATCAGAGAGTGCACCTAAAGATGTTTCTGAGTCAAGATCAGTCAAAAAGAGTGAACCAGTTGTGACTACACCCAAACCTCATACAGATAAATCTAGTTGTAATACTCACACAAAATCTCCTAGGAAGTCTGTCAGAAATCAAGAGTCACCAAAGCCTGATAGAATGAGAAAAGAGTACAAGAGAAACTACAATTTTGGTCCTAAAAGATGCTTTGTGTGTGGTAGTTTAAGTCATTTGATTAGGGACTGTGATTTTCATGAGGTTAGGATGAAAAGAGAGGCTAAACTTAGAAAAGATAAGAGTGTTAATAGTGGCCATATGAATGATAAACCAGTTTGGAATAATGCTAACAGGATTAATCATGCTAATAAGGTTGCGACTAGACCAACTCAAATTAATTCTGGTATGCCTAATGTTAATTCTGGTTGGTCATCTGTTAGTACTGGTAGACCAAATTTTAATTCTGGTAGGCCAAATTTTAATTCTTGTAGACCAAATTTTAATTATGGTAGACCAAATGTTAGTTCTGTTGGTCAAAATGTTAATTATGTGAGGCCAAGTGTTAATTCTGGGTGGTTTAATCATTCTGGATCCAGACAACCAATAAATAGACCACAGGTGAATTCATATAATCGAAAAAACAATTTTTACAAACCTCATTCACCTGTAAGGAGTCCTTTTACTAATAATGCAGCACAAGCTTCAAGCTCAAGTGCTGTAAGGGAAAATGGGGATTCTGCTGTTTAAGACCCCAGCATGTTGGTCTTGGGATCCTTTTAAGAACACACTTACCTATGAATCCAAGAACAACAGTGGATCAAGCTCATACAAGACCTATAAATTTGTTAATCCACAGGGCAGAACCAAGTCTTCAGAGGCTTGGGTCCTAAAGAGAAACTAATTTCTCTACTTTTGTGCAGGAACATCCACTGAAGAACATGGAAGACAAAGTAATATTTGATAGTGGGTGCTCTGGGCACATGACTGGTAACAAGAATCATCTGAAGGATTTTCTAGAATTCCAAGGAGGTTCTGTTACCTTTGGAGGAAGTAAAGGTCAGATAATTGGTAAAGGTAGAATTGTTGTAGGCAATTTAGAATTTGACAATGTATCTTTTGTAAAAGAACTAGGGCAGTTTAACCTTTTCTCAATATCACAAATTTGTGATACGCAGCATAAGGTGCTTTTTAGTGAAACTGAATGTTTTGTATTGACTTCGGATTTTAAGATGCCTGATGAAAGTCAGATACTTCTTAAAGTTCCTAGACAACACAACATGTAAAGTTTTGATATGAAAGCACCTGAAGTTGCAAAAGGTTCTACTTGTTTGCTTGCAAAAGCTACTTTGGATGAATCTAAATTGTGGCATAAAAGGTTAGGTCATGTAAATTTCAAGAATATGAACAAACTTGTGAAGGGTAATTTAGTTAGAGGCTTACCTTCCAAGGTTTTTAGGAATGACCATGCCTGTGTAGCTTGTAATAAGGGCAAAAATCATAGAGCTTCTTGTAAGGCTAAGTTAGATAGGATTGTTACTAAGCCTTTGCATACCTTACACATGGATTTGTTTGGCCCTACATCTGTTAGAAGTATCAACCATGCTAGTTATTGCCTTGTCATTACTGATGACTGCACCAGATATTGCTGGGTATTCTTTATGTCTACTAAAGATGAAACCTCTGATTTAATTCAAAGGTTCATTAGGCAAATAGAAAACCTACTAAATCACAAGGTTAAGATCATTAGGAAAGACAATTGCACAGAATTTAAGAATAGGAGCATGATTGAGTTTTATGGTGAAAAAGGAATCAAGCAACAATATAGCAATGCTAGAACTCCACAGCAAAATAGAGTTGCTGAGAGAATGAACAGGACCCTAATTGAGGCAGCTAGAACCATGCTAGCAGACTCATTCTTACCCACAACCTTTTGGGCTGAAGCAGTTGCAACTGCTTGCTATCTATTCAATAGGGTTAGAGTGACCAAGCCTCAAAATAAAACACCTTATGAGCTTATTTTTGGCCATAAACCAGTTGTTAGCTATATAAGGCCTTTTGGGTGCCATGTGACCATTCTTGATACCTTAAGTGTACTAGGAAAATTTGAAGTAAAATCTGATGAGGGGTTTCTAGTTGGGTATTCACTGAATAGTAAGGCCTTTAGGGTTTATAATTTAGTGACCAAGAAAGTAGAGGAAAATCTTCATGTTAATTTTCTTGAGGAAAAAGCCAATGTGAAGGGACTAGGTCATAGATGGATGTTTGATCTTGATTATTTAACTGATTCTATGAACTATATTCCTGTCTCCAAGGAGAATCAAGCTAACCCTGATGCAGGTTCCATAGAAGTGCCTAACAATGCAGGTACTCAAGATGCAAGCACTGCTGATCAAGGCCAAGAAATTGAGGAGCTTATTGTGATTCCTACCACAGAAGTCAACCATGTTGCTGCAAATGAAGGAACAAAGAAATCTTCTACAAATAAGAAGGAGACTGTGAACAAGCCTCAAGAAAAAGAGAGTTCTCTTACAAATGTTTCAGAAGAAATCTTATCCTTCAGAGAAGAAATGAATGCTTTGGCTGACAAACATCTTGGGAAGAAGGCTACCATCACTAATTTGGTTAATCCTGGTAGTATTGTCATTAATTCTGGTGGAGACAAGCCTACCAGCATTAACTCAGTTAAGTCTGGTAGAGATGTTGTTAATTCTGCTCAACCACAGTCTACTCCAAATGCTGATTTTGATGATTCTGAGATGCCTGAACTTGAGGTCTTTGATAAGCCAGATGAAGGCATTTTTGATGGGGCTTCTTATGATGAAGAAGGGGTAGTTACTGACTTCAACAACCTACCCATTGAAGTAGATGTAAGTCCAGCTCCAACACTTAGAACTCACAAAGTTCATCCCAAAAGTCAGATAATTGGTGATCCTCAATCAGCTATTCAAACCAGAAGTAAAGTGCAAAAGATTCCTACATCTCATGCACTTATCAGTCTTATTAAGAAGCAGCAAAGGGTCAACCACAAGGACCAACAACATTGCTTGTTTGCTTGTTTCCTTTCTCAAAAGGAACCCACCAAAGTCTCTGAAGCACTTGAAGATGAGAGTTGGGTGGAAGCAATGCAAGAGGAGTTATTGCAATTCAAATTGCAAAAAGTTTGGGTTCTTGTAGATCTACCATGTGGAGCTAAAGTGATTGGCACAAAGTGGGTCTTCTGGAATAAAAGGGATGAAAGAGGAGTAGTTGTAAGGAATAAGGCACGATTAGTAGCACAAGGATATAGACAAGAGGAGGGGATAGATTATGATGAGGTTTTTGCTCCGGTAGCCATGATTGAGGCTATTAGGTTATTTTTAGCCTATGCATCATATATGGGGTTCATAGTCTATCAGATGGATGTGAAGAGTGCCTTTTTGTATGGCACTATAGAAGAAGAGGTATATGTTCATCAACCTCCTGGCTTTGTTGATCCAGCAGAACCCATGAAAGTGTACAAAGTCATCAAAGCTTTATATGGTCTCCATCAAGCTCCCAGAGCTTGGTATGCAACTCTCTCCAACTTCCTTGAAGAGCATGGGTACAAAAGAGGTGTGATTGACAAGACCTTGTTCATCAAGATAAACAAGAAGGATATCATCTTAGTCCAGGTTTATGTGGATGATATCATATTTGGTTCTACTAAAAGGTCTTGGTATGAGGAATTTGAAGCATTAATGAAGGGGAGGTTTCAGATGAGTTCTATGGGTGAACTCACATTTTTCTTAGGACTACAAGTGAAACAACAAGCAGATGGACTCTTTATCTCTCAAGACAAGTATGTAGCAGATATCTTGGAGAAGTTTGCCTTTTCAAATGTAAAGAGTGCAGTCACTCCTATGGAGAACAAGGTGCCTTTGACAGAGGATGAAGATGCTGCTGATGTAGATGTACATCTTTACAGATCAATCATAGGTTCTCTAATGTCTCTTACTGCTTCTAGACCTGACATTATGTATGCAGTCTGTGTTTGTTCACATTTTCAGGTTAAGCCCAAGACTTCACATCTTCATGCCGTGAAGAGAATCTTTAGATACCTAAAGGGCAAACCCAATTTGGTCCTTTGGTATCCTAGAGAGTCATCTTTTGACCTGGAAGCCTATTTAGATAGTGATTATGCAGGTGCAAGCCTTGATAGGAAATCCACAACTGGAGGTTGTCAATTCCTTGGAAGAAGATTAATCTCTTGGCAATGCAAGAAGCAGACCATTGTAGCTACATCAACTACTGAAGCTGAATATGTAGCAGTTGCAAATTGCTGTGGACAAGTCTTGTGGATTCAGAACCAAATGTTGGATTATGGTTTGAACTTTATGAACACTATAATTCACATAGATAATGAGAGCACTATCTGTATAGTTAAGAACCCTGTGTACCACTCTAAAACTAAACATATAGAAATCTGGCATCATTTCATTAGGGATTGTTATTAAAAGAAATTAATTAGAGTGGATAAAATACACACAGACTTCTATGTTGTAGACCTCTTAACTAAAGCTTTTGATGGCCCTAGGTTTAATTACTTAGTGGTTAGCATTGGTATGATAAACCCATAGCTGGACTTAAGGGGAGGTTAAACTTAAGGGGAGGTCAAAATGTAAAGTTTGTATAATATCCAGTACTTAGGATTTTCTTTAATTCTGGTAGTATAAGAAGTTAATTCTTGTAGTTATTTTTAATTCTGGTAATCCTAGGAGTTAATCCTTGTAGTAGACTTAAAAAATAAAAAATAAAAAATAAATAAATAAAAAAAGTTTTTTGTAGTTTTAATTCTGGTAGTTAATATATTTTTTTTAATCATTCGTTTATATGCTTTTCTTGTTTTTCTCTTGGTGTTGGGACTAACTTTTGCAGAACAATATGGATTGGTGATATGAAGCTTTGTTATTGCTTGCTTAGTATGTAAGTCTGATTCTTTAGTTAAGTCTGGTGAGTCAGTGTTTAAGTCTAGTTGACCGATTTTAAGTCTGGTAGTGTCAAAGTTAATTAATTTCTAACCGTTAGGTCTGGTCAGTCAAATATAGATTTTTTTATCTTATTTAAATATGACCGTTGATATTTTTTGGGGAAAGAGGTATATATGGATAAGATTTAATTCATTTTTCATCTTTATCCATTATTTACTTCTAACTTCTACAATCTTTATTCACGGCAAAGATTTACCCCGTTTTTCAACTACCAGTAAAAACCCTAATTTACATTCTCAACCAGCACTTAGTCATTCTCTCATCAATGGCTTCACTAAAGTTTGTGGACAAGCACAATCAAGTTGGTTTCTTGAAGAAACCAAACCAAAGTGAAGGCTTTGAGTAGATAGTAGATTTCTTGAAAGGTTCTAACCTTCGGTACACTTTAACTGCAAATCCTACTATTTATGCATCTCTTATTAAGCAATTTTGGGGTTCTGTGACCTATGAAACCCTAGCTGATGGTACACCACAGCTACGAGAAATAATTGACACCCATGACTTCACCATTACTGAAGCCTCCATTAGGAGTAGTCTCCAATTGGGTGATGCTTCAGGGGAATACATAATATCTAATGATGACCTTTTTGAGGGTATGAGAACTATAGGATATCCTACTGATGGTACCTTTACTTTTTGGAAAAGCTATTTTACACCACAGTGGAGATTTTTACTTCATCATTTGCTCCATTGCCTAAGTTCCAAGAGTGGTGAATGGGATCAGTTTGGAAGCAACATTGCTTCTGCATTGGTCGGTCTTGCACTTGGATGGCCTTTTAATTTTTCAAAATTGATTTTTGATGGCATGGTTGCAACTGTCAAAAATGCAAAACATAAGTTTTTGATGTACCCAAGATTTTTGAAAATGATCTTTAATTTTGAACCTGAAGATAAAATGCAGATTTATGTGATTGTAGCTTTTACTCCTAAAATCTTTGCAAACATGAAAAGGGGATTCAATGGGGCACCTTGGCCACTTTTGCCTGCTATGCTTCCTGGTTCAACTAACATTGCAGGTACATCTCATGTTGAACAACCAACTAATGTGGAGCAAGCTCATGAACAACCAAGATCACCAACACCAAAACCAAGTTCATCACCATCCCAACCACGGGTAACTACAACTACACCATCTTCACCACCACAGCAAACCCATATTCCAAGTCCTATTTAGGAGGAGGAATCCAACCCTATGACTGTGGAGGATCTTCTCACCTTGGTGCCTGCTTTGGTTAAAAGAATAGAATTCTTGGAGAAGGCAAACAATGCATGGAGTGGGGCTATTCTAACATTGGTTAAGACGGTTAAAAAGTTGGAAAAATTTATGAAGGTGAAAGGAGTTGCTTTTGATGATCAAGAAGGTGAGGATGAAAATTCTTCCAAATAGGGGAGGAATTTAGAGGAAGAACAAGTTGTTAAGACACCAGCTAAGGATAAACCAACTGTTGAAGTAGATATAAGTCCTGAAACAAAGGAGGCAGCAGAAACACTAGCTCAATCTCTGAGTAAAATTCAACAACAAAGGAAGAAAAGCAGATATCCAAAAAGAAAATTGATAATTGATGAAGAATTGGATAAGTCTGCTGAAGGTATTAATTCTGATGAGATTAAGTCTGGTGAAGTTAATGCTGGTAAGGAAATTAAGTCTGGTGGTCAAGATAAGTCTAGTGAGGTTGTTAGTGCTGCTCATGGAGATAAGTCTGGTAATGAGGAGCAGCATAAAACTCAAAGGGAAGGAAAACAAATAATGATGGAAACTCCTAAGCCCAAGAGGACAAAGAGACAAGAAAGAGAAGATCAAGCTTCTTTGGCTGAAATTGCAAGGATACAAGCAATAGAAAAGGCTGAGATTGAAAAGGAGGAAGAGCAGAAAAGACAAGATGAAATGCTTGCAAGAAAGATATCAGAAGAGTGTCATGATGATCCACTGAAGGAAATGATTGAAAAAGATGAAGAGTTGAGGGCAAAGTTTGAAGAACTTAAAGCTATTCCAGGTTTGACTACTGAGGAGAGAGCTAAACAACTAGCAGAGTTCATAAATGCTAGAAGGAATGAAGAAACTTTGGGGGATTTTATGTCAGTGATAAGACAAACTCAGAAGAGAACCAAAGTTCCTAAGAAGATTTCTAAAGCAGATCAAATGCATGGGATGATGATGTATCTAAAGAACATGCTGCACTCAACATGGGAAAAGATGAGAGGAAAATCATTTGAGGAAATTGAAGCTGAATATGTGAGTGCATTTGAAAGAGATCATGGCTATAGGCCAGTGGATTTTGAAGATTCTTTGAGAAGAAGTTTCAAGAGACAGAAAGTAGCAGAAACCGAGCCAACAATAGAAGCTGAGAAAGTGGATGAAAAGGTAACTAAAGTTGAAAAAGCATCTGAAGTTGAGAAAGCATCTAGTGAAATTGAAAAGGAGACTAATGCTGAGAAAGTATCTGATGTTGGAGAAGAAAAGAAAAAAGTCAAAAACCCAGTCATAAAGTTTACAAGGAGGAAAAGTATAGCTAGAAAGAGCAAGTCCAAAAAGGTGTTTGGTATGTGCTTAAACACATACCTTTTCTTTACCAAATTAAGACCAAAATGACCAAAATGCCAAAGATATTTGTGTTTTTGTGTTTGTTAATATGCAGGTACGGATATCCCGAAAAAAGGACAAAAACGAATAAAAACCAACAAAAACCGAGCACGAGATTGGGAAAGAGTATTTAAAGAGCCGAAAGCCGATGTCGGGAAGTCATTATTTATTCGGAAAAAATTCAAAGCTCGAAGAATCCCAAAACGACCCTTGGATTATTTTCACTTGGCAATATTAGCCCTTGGTTTAACTTTGAAGACATGGCAGTTTTGGTCCCCACAATTACAACAATATCACATTTGGTCCTTGGTAGTTTAACCACATTTTATCCTATCTATCTATCCTATTAAACTTACACAACCGGATCCTAAACCCTTTAACCCATTAAATCCCCAAGCCCATCACCACCCCAAAAGCCCAATCCATCCGCCCTTAGCTAAAACACGAGTCAAATCCCCTTTCTCAGTCAAACCCCCAAAACAAAAATAGTCAAAATCCCTAACTACTGTGGACCTTCTTTAACCTCCCACTTCCCGCCTAATCCATCTGCTAATCCACCAACCAGTCACCATCACCCTCGCTACCATCCAAACCCTTCACATGGGTATGTCTTTGGTCCCCCCCATCCACCTCAGCAATCCAACGGAACATTTTCATCCAACGGCTGTGATTAGAAGTTGTGGGGAGCAAGCTTTATCCAAGGGCCAAGAATGAAGACAAGAAGCAAGGGCAGCAGCAGGAAACCCTAGTTGAGGGCCTTTAAATAGCAGACTCTCCTCAAAATAATTTTTTGTCCACTTTTCACGTATTTAGAAAAGTTTGACCATTTTTACTTGCTGTCTAATTTATTCCTTAGTGTAATCTTTAAACTTTGATTGTAATTTCATTTTCAGTTATGTAAGTTAATTTCAGTTAATGCAGTTTTAAGTTTACTTGTCTTTATGTTCTTAGTCAAATTAATAGTCAACAGCTTATCTACTTATTTTTTTTATGCTTCAAGTTCAGTTTTATTGATTTCAGTTTAGCTCCAGTTTTATTCTGTTTTCAGCAATCTATATTAGTTAGGTTAAGTCCAGTTGAAATTTAAAAGTTAGTAGGCAAATAAGGTGTTTGGAATTAGGGCTGTTATGGTTGATCTGCTGAGTATTATCATTTCTACTGTTCATGTGCCTTATGTCTAAGTTTGATTAAGCCCAATTGACGGTGGTTTAGTTGTTTTCATTAGAGCTTAAGTCTATTTGAGGTTATTTAGAATTTTGCATCAGTTAGTTGAATTTTAGAAGCTTAAACTGCCTCAATAAACTCAGCATAAGCTGAGCTTATTTGAGATCCCCACTTTGGTATTTTTGAGTAGTCTTTATGTGTTTAAATCAGTGTGCAAGTGATTGTTAGAATTGATCAAAGTTTACTCTAGTTTTGCGCTACAATTCCTAAAATTCTGTCGCAGAGTAGTTTAAGCAGATCAGATTGTTGACTGCTGGTCTAAGTTCTTTTACAGCTTATTAAATTAGCATTAGGTCTTAGTTTTTGGCATTCAGATAGTTTAGATAGTAGTCTTTTAGGAAAATATCTGGTATTCGAATTATTAGCTTATTGAATAGCTTAATTAGGGCCTGCAAAACTGCCATTCACTCTGCTTATCTGCGGCATCAGCTTTTGGTTTCTTATTGAATCTGATCTAGGGAGTAAATAAGCTAGCAATTGGTGATTACTTTTGGGCATTTTTAGATTTTAAGTTGTCTTATATATAAGCTTCTAGTTCATGCATCTGGATTTCAATAATCAGCTTATTCCTGGCTTCTAGAGTAGCTGCAATAGGGTTGTTCACCCCATTTGATTTCTGTCTATCCTTGAATCTGTTCAGCTTATTTACTGCATATTCCATCTACTTATTTGATCAATTTCAATTGTTTTGAGCTTATTATAGTTAGCTTATCAGTTCCTGAGCTTCTTGAAATTTTTGGATTTTATTTGCTTATTTTTAGCTTATTTTGCAACTGCTTATTCACTGTTACGGCTTATTTAGGCTTAATTGGCTTCTGAATTTATTTTTCCTAAATTAATAATTTAATTTTAGATTTACTCAAAAAATTCCAGAATTTTCCAAGTTGTTTTTAATATTTTTAAATCATTTAAATAATTTAAATTAGTTTTTAATTCATTAAAAATTATTAAAAAGTCAAAAAAATATTTTTCTTTTTTCCAAAATTTTCTTTTTATATTTAGGACGTAGGAAAATTATTTTGGTATCCGTAGGGTTAGTTTTTAATAGATTTGACGATTTTACTCGTTCGTAGTTTCCGTTTTACGTTATTTTTAATTTTCGTTTTAGTAGATTTTAGTAACCCAAGTGACCCTCGTCTTTTCAAGCATTTTAATACCGAACTGAAAACGATATCCTCATTTGCACGCCTCATTGGGATCTCGACCCGGGTATACGCTTATCCGGTTATATTAAATCGATTTTTGCGTCGAACCGTCGCAAGTTGACTTTTCTTCGTGAGAGGTTTGACTTGTGACGCGTTTCGCGCGATATCAGTGGTAAATGAGTAGGAATCAGAAGAAGGACCTTCATCTGAGGGTTGTACTATGGGAACAATTCCTGAGATTTCTAAGGAACCAGCCAAAATTGTCAGATATCAAATCATCAGGAATGGACAAAGAGCTGCTTATCAAATCATAAGGGAAGACAGCATTGATGTTGTATACCTTAATTTTCCAGCAATTCTGAATGATGTGAGTAGGGAAGCTCTCCAAGAACTTTATAAGTTGGTAAACATCAAACATGGAGACAATACACCTGAAGAGGAGTTTGAGAGGGTGTTTTGGGGAGAGTTAAAAGTGATGTTTGAGCCACCTTCAACAACAGATGAGATTTGGAGATTGTCAGATCAGCAAGAAGTTGTGACTTGGAGATATTTTCATCGATGTAGAGTACATTGCTTATCTCTACAGATAGTTCATATTTACATGCTTGTAGAGGTAGAATATCCTTTATCACCAAGGGTCTGCAAGGCAATGTTGGAAAAGAAGTTACATGCGGATGAGAAGGATGAAGTTTATGAGCAGTTACTTGATTTGATTAAGGAAAAATATTTAAAAGAATCATATTGGGGTGTTTAAAAAGTGTTTGAAAGAATTTTCAAGTTGTAAGTGAGACTATAGGAACTTCTCACTTGGTGAAGGTGCATAGCACTAACACAACAAATGGTTATCAGTACACCATGTCTAATCCACATAAGGACTGACTAATCCAGAGCAAACGGCTCTGGTTAAGATATTTCAAATCCGTTAATGGTTGGCAATTTATCAAAAATTGTATGGTATTCAACTCACCATATCTGAGATAGTGAAGAGTTGGCTAGCCCACAAGGTATGGCTTGTGGTAAAGGCTGTGGAAAACCATACATGGTAATCAATTCACCAAGATGAGGTATATTCCATCAAAAGAATTGGCTAGTCCAACAGCAAACAGCTTTTGGTAAAGACAAAAAAATTCGTTGATAGTTGATGGTTTACTAAAAATCATATGGTTATTAATGTACCATGGTCTTACACACCAAAACATTGGCTACTCCAGTAGTGATGGCTATTGGTAAAGAGACATCAAATCCATTAATTTTCAATGATTCACCTCTCACAGGAGTTTACACACCTGGAAGTGATGAGAATAGTATGAAACTTAAAAGTATTGATGTACAAGTAGTCATGGTTGCTGTGAAGATCAGATGGATTGCATATCAGATGGTGAAAAGATTATTCAAGTCAAGTTGCTGCATAAAGATCAGATTTGAAGTTTTGAAGTGTTAGATATAATTCCAAGAGTTCAAGATTACATCCTCAGAAGCATATTCAGAAGAAACTTGAAGTTCATGAAGCATGAAGATCAAGTTAGGGGAGGATTGTTGGGAATTATCACAAGACAAGAGAAGACTTAATGGAAGACCAGAATTAAGTCTAATGGATTATGTAATTAAGTCTGTTAGTGTTATTAGTTAAGTCTTGTAATAGTTAAGTCTGGTTGTTCATTATTAAGTCTGGTAGAGTAAGTTAAGTCTGTTTGACTTTAGTTGTTAAGTCTGGTCATGAAAGTTAGGAAAGTTTGTTAGATATAAGTTAGGAAAGGATACGTAATTATCTTTAGAGAGGATACGTATATCCTTCAACAACTTTTGTAACTAGGGTTTCCTTAGTGCATAAAAGGAACCTTAGGCATTAGTTTTTGATAACGACGAAGATTGTAATCACTTAGCTTAAACAAATCAATATACGAAGTTAGTTATTGTGTTCTTCATTGTTTGTTGTTAAGATTTCGCATTAACAATAAGCAAGGTGTTAGAGTTTCTTACTTAGATCGATTTGGTTTATACAAGTCGTCTAACAAGTAACAAGGCTACTTGGATCCATAACTCGTGTGGACCAACAAAAGTGATTGTGAAGAGAGTTTTAAAGAGGTTAGTGAATTATTTGATACCCCATTTGTTGAGAAATTGGTGTCAGATGATGAGGTAGAGAGGAAAACTGTCTTTCTTGTTGTAGCTAAGGTAGAATCTGTTAAACATAAACAACAAGTGAAACCAGCTAGGAAAACAGTTAAGTATGCAGAGATATACAGGTCACATAGTCCTAGGGGAAATCAGAGAAATTGGAACAATACGAAATCCCAACAACTAGGAAGTGAATTTGTAATGTACAATAAAGCCTGTTTTGTTTATGGTAGTTTTTACCATTTGCAGGCTTATTGCAATTACCATCAAGGGGGAAGGATGGTAACTGGGAATACAAGAGCATCTGGGAATACTTACAATAGAGTGAATCACAATTATTTTTCTAAACATAATCACTCTAGTGTTCATAGAAAGATGGCTCCAAGAGCTGTTTTAATGAAGTCTGGCCTTAAACCACTTAATACTGGTAGACCTATTAATACTGCTCACCCCAAATCAATAGTTTTTAGTGCTAAAACAACATCATGTTTTTCTAAATCAGCACAACAAATTGTTATTAGGCCCTTTTATAAGAAAACAACATTAACAAATAAAAGGTTTAGCCAAATAGTTCAAACTGCTTGACCAAGAGTTAATACTGCTAGGCCAGTAGTTAGTACTGCTTGGCAAAACACCCGGTAATTTTCCAAAACCTTTCTAGCCAACTATTTTAAAACTTTGCATTACCTTAGAACTTAAACTTTTCATTACACTTATTTGTGCTTGAGAAACGAGAGATATTGCGAGAAACGAGAATATTGTCCCTATTAGTGAACCGGCACAACCTAGAAAGCACAAAACGTATCGTATTTGCCAAATATATTGATTTTTTAAAGTATTGCATATTTATACTCGCTTTTATTGGAAAAATTATTTCGTGAACAATGGCACACGTTTCGTTAATTTTTTAGTCCGTTTGGTATGTCAAATGGGTCCCGCAGTGTTTATTGCAAAAGAATAGCCAAGATGGCAATAACAGTCCCTCCGTCCCATATTACATTACACACCCCTCATTCTCACATTTTCATTTTGGCCCCTCATCAAAAATATAAATACTCCAAAAATTAATAAATCTCTCATTCACTATTCATTCTATCTCTCTCTTCCCCCTCTCTCTAGACGCCGACGATCCCAACCGTCCGGCCACCACCACTGCCGACGATTATTCCGGCCACTGGAATATTTTCCGGCGAGTCATATTTTTAGCCGAATTGATAGATTGGCCGTTTATAACCCTTTCTAGAAAGTTTGAGCCCTTGGCTCCCACCGCAACTACCCTCACGCGCTACCACTGAGCCACCACCACACACCCAAGCCACCTTATCTTTCAGTAAAACCCACCAACGCGCTCTTATTTCTTATTTTCTTTAATATTTTTGAAACCCTATTTTTTTACTATTATTTTTTTATTAAATCCGATTTAATAATAATGATTTATAAATAAAATGGATGTAAAATGGTGAAACCCTCGTGTGGAAAAACCCTTCTCTCCCATTCTCGATGACTCAGTCAACTCGGTGAACTCACCGAGTCAACTCGGTTAACTCGGTGAGGGTTTGCTTATTTTGAAATCCTTGTTCTATTTCTTTTGTTGTGATGATATTTTGTTTGAGTTTGATATTGATTTGGGACCGTTTGGTTGTTCACTGTTTCGGCAGTCGGTGTATAGCCGATCCGTGACTCACGGCGAGTTGAGACTAAGTAGGATCAGTTGTTTTGAGGGTTGTGTTTGATTTTGGATTTTCTCGTTGGAATTATTTATGTTCACAGTTTCGGATTTGCTAGTGTAATTTGGATTTTTATATTTTTTTAGTTAGTATAAGTTAGAGTAAGATTAAGTAATGTGGATATGGTTGTGTTTGTGTTGGATGTATTTGCGGCCGAGAGTCTCAACGACTCGGATTGAGTCGAGCCGTGACTCGTGGCGAGTCACGGCCAAGGTTATTTAATTGTCGTTTTGTTGTTTATTTAACTACTCTCGTCGAGTCGTATTTTTATTATTTGTCGTTATTTATTATTTATTTAATGTTGAGTCGTGTTATATTTAGGTTAGACATTTAATATTTATTTGTTTGTTATCGATATGGGATGTTTCGGAATATTTGCAACACATATGGGATACTTTTTATTTATCGATTGGACTTGAATAGTATTGTAAGGTTGTAACATTGAGGACAAGGATTGGACGTATTGGATTTACGGTATTAGTTATTTGGACTATTATGGATCCTTTGGTACACGAGACGGAAGGATACGTTAGACTCATAAGAGCTTAACCTATCTGGACCTGAACTATACAAAATGGTCGACAAAACTAAACAACTAATATTCACGCGAATGATATGTCCAATTATATATTAAAACTTGTAAAACTTGTTGATAATTAAATTATTCAAATAAGTCGTATGACTTGGGAACGTCTTATAAACGGGCACTTCATGCCGAAATTTCGTAAAATATTTTATAAACTTAAACTACTTATGATTTATTAAATGTCTTAAAATCTTTTCAAAAACTCTTATGTTTTAGCGATAACATCTATTTTGGGAAAAAGAGGGAAAAGCCGAAACTATCTATCGATGTTGTTCATTTGTTTATTTATTCTTTTTCTGATTTTATTCTTTCTTTCATATTCCTTTCCTCTTCTTCTCTCGTCTTTCTTGAATGCTCATTCGTATTCGCCGACTTGTTATCTTTTTACCTTTCTCTTCTTCCACACGAGGCTTAAACGTATCTTTTCTTTCAAACGCCATTGAACCAAAAAAAAAAAAAAAAAAAATAAAAAATAAAAAATAAAATAAAATAAAAAACTTTTATACGAGTATTATTTATTAAACCATTTCAAGTAATATTTCTGAGTTATTCCATTTAATTGATTAGGTTGTGCTGAAGTTCATTTACTATGCCGTACCATCTGATTGTTTATCTCGTATTCTCTTTGACTAAGGTCTGATTCATAGCCCCACTTTTAATACTTTTAAATGTTTATAAATTCCGTGGGGGAGATACATGCTACTTATTATTTTTCCGAGCACAATTGTTTTCTTGTATGCTATTTCCTGATTGACACTATAAATGCTAAGTACCATCCTTGCCAAAAGCAAGTCCCTCGATCATGAACCATTAATCACCTGCGGGTGAGCACGATTAGAGTATATAGGCCTATAGGATTGACCATCCCATCCCTGTTGACCGGGTAGGCAACACGGGTGTGATATATTTGAGTTATCTAGGTATTTGGCAAGATACCTACTTTGGGGGCAATTATTATGATTATGAAATTCCGCGATTGCTGTCGACTTATGCCATGATTTACTGGGGCCGGTTAACGCATTGTGTGTCATGAGCTTAGCAAGATATCCTGATTGATTATGTGATGCTTACCCGATATTTGCATTTGTTGCTTATATCTTCCAGACTAAAATTCTTGTGCTCAAACTATTATTTTACTAAACCTATGGATTTCACTCAACCTTTGGGTTGACTTTTTAGCATGTTTATCTCAGGTAATTCATTTCTGAAGTGTGCACGAGGAAGGGCTGGAGGTTCCGGATGGCTATCTGTGGGTTATGTTTTATTATTTCTATCTTAATTTCCGCTACAACTACTTTATTTTTCCGCTGCAAACTATTTCATTTTCCGCTGCTAAATGTGTTAAGAGTCTTTCGAACTCTAAAGGTTGAACATTGTATTTGAATGTGGTGTTTTATTAAAAATGTCTCATTATGAGATCGTTTATCTATGATTTTGACTCACTACCCCTCGAGTAATACCCCTAACTATGTTCCGCTGCCATATTCTGAGTTGGCGGTGTTACAGAAAATGGGGCTAATGTTGTTAAGGCATCAGCATGTTGGGTTTGGAGACCTACCAAACCTGATAGTGCATCAATCATATTTAATAAACATAACTATATTGATGTACGAGGCAAATCCATGTCAGTAATGGCTTGGGTCCCCAAAGGAATCTAATTTCCTTATTTTTATGTGTAGGATCATTCACAACAAGAAGATAAGGGATATGTTGATAGTGGATGTTCTAGGCACATGACTGGGAACATGTCTTATCTCTCAGATTTCAAGGAATTTGATGGTGCATATGTCGCCTTAGGGGGAGGAGCTAGGGGAGGTAGAATTACATGGAAGGTACAATAAACACTGGTAAGCTTGATTTTGAGGATGTGTACTTTGTTCAGGAACTGAAGTTTAACTTTTTTAGTGTCTCACAGATGTGTGACAAAAAGAACAATGTTCTTTTTACTGACACTGAATGTCTTGTTCTTTCTCCCAACTTTAAGTTATTTGATGAGAGTCAGGTACTACTTAAAGAGAGTTTAACTTGTCTTGTTGCAAAGGCCACACTTGATGAATCAATGCTTTGGCATAGGAGGCTAGGTCATGTAAACTTTAAAAACATTAATAAACTTGTTAAGAATAAACTTGTAAGAGGTTTACCTTTAAAATGTTTTGAAAATGACCGAACTTGTGTTGCCTGTTTAAAAGGGAAGCAACACAAAGCCACTTGTAAGTCCAAGATTCATAACTCTAATACTAAGCCATTATAAATGTTGCATATGGACTTGTTTGGTCCAACATCTGTAAGTAGCTTAATACATAAGAAATATTCTCTTGTTGTTGCTGATGATTATAGCAGGCTTACTTGGGTTTTCTTTTTGGGAACTAAGGATGAGACCAGCGGAATCCTTAAGAGTTTTATCACTAAGATAGAAAACCTAGTTGATAAGAAAGTAAAAATAATTAGATGTGACAATGGAACAGAATTTAAAAATAGAGTTATGACTGAGTTTTGTGATAAGAAAGGTATTAGGAGAGAATTTAATGTAGCTAGAACTCCTTAGCATAATGGTGTTGCTGAAATGAGGAATAGGACACTGATAGAGGTTGCTAGAACCATGTTAGCTGATTCTAAGTTACCCACTACTTTTTGTGCTGAAGCAGTTAATACTGGTTGCTATGTGCAGAACAGGGTTTTAGTGGTTAAGCCTCACAACAAGACACCTTAAGAACTTTTTAGAGGTAGGACACCTGCTCTAAGCTTCATGAGACCATTTGGATATCATGTTACTATTCTAAATACTTTAGATCATTTGGGCAAGTTTGATGGAAAGTCTAATGATGGATTCTTTGTTGGGTTCTCTATGAATAGTAAGGCTTTAAGGGTATACAAAATTAGAACCAGGAAGGTAGAAGAAAATTTTCATGTGGAATTCATAGAGAATAACCCTAGTGTTGCAGGAGAAGGTCCTAAGTGGTTGTTTGATATTGATGTGCTAACAGAATCAATGAATTATGTACCAGTTGTTGCAGGTATAAAGTCTTATGATTTTGCCGGTACAGAAGATAGTTTTGATGCAGGTCAATCTAGCATGGAGACATGATCTTGTTAAGACTACATGTTTATGCCACTGTGGAATGATGGTTCTATGTTTAATTCATCTTCAAAGGATGATGAACCTTCTAATGATGCTGAAACGAAGGGTTCTGAAGATGGAAACAAAGAGAGTGGAGTTGAAGAACATGAGAATCCTGATGACAGTACTAATGTTGTTAGTACTGCTGAGCCGAAAGATAGTACTACTGGGCCAAATGATCATACTGCTAGCCCAACAATTACTATTGATGCTGATTCTTCTGATGATGAAGTGGATCTGAATAACATGCCTAACACTTATCAAGCTCCTACAACTCCAAATACAAGAATTCACAAAGATCATTCCCTTGATCTTGTGATTGGTGATGTAGAGTCTGGTGTAAAGACAAGAAGAATGACAATGACAATTGCCAAAGCTGTTAATGAAGGAAAAGCACATGAAGACCTTCATACTTGTTTGTTTGCTTGTTTCTTATCTCAGAAAGAACCCAAGAAAATTACCAAAGCTCTTAGTGACCCATCCTGGGTAGAAGTAATGCAAGAGGAGCTTTTACAGTATAAGCTTCAAAAGGTTTGGGTTCTAGTAGATTTTCCTAAGGAAAAGTAGGCAGTTGCTACAAAATGGGTGTTTAGAAACAAGAAGGATGAGAGTGGTATTGTCATTAGGAATAAAGCAAGGCTGGTTGCATAGGGTTATACTCAAGAAGAAGGCATAGACTATGATGAGGTTTTTACCCCTATTGCAAGAATTGAGGCAATGCTTCTTTTATGGGATGCATGGTGTATCAGATGGATGTGAAGAATGCTTTCCTATATGGTACTATTGATGAAGAGGTTTATGTTATGCAACCACCAGGGTTTGAAGATCCTGATCATCTTGACAAGGTCTAAAAGGTTGTGAAAGCTCTCTATGGTTTGCATCAAGCTCCAAGAGCCTGGTATGAAACCTTGGCCAATTACTTATTGGACAATGGGTTCCATAGAGGAAATATTGATAAGACCTTGTTTATCAAGAAGAAAAAAGGGGATATTTTGCTTGTCCAGGTCTATGTTGATGATATTATTTTTGGCTCTACAAAGAAGGAGATGTGTATTAAGTTTGAGAAGTTGATGCATGACAAGTTCTAGATGAGTTCCATGGGAGAACTTAATTTCTTCTTAGGGTTGCAAGTCAAGCAGAAAGAAGATGAGATATTTATCAGTCAGGATAAATATGTAGCTGATATCTTGAAGAAATTTGTGTATACTGATGAGCTAGCACCCCAATGGATCCAAAAAAGCCTTTGCTTAAAGATGCAAATGGTGATGATGTTGATGTTCATCTCTACAGGTCAATGATTGGATCATTGATGTATCTCACATCATCCAGACCAGATATTATGTTTGCTATATGTGCATGTGCCAGATTTCAAGTCACTCCTAAGGCTTCACACTTACATGCAGTGAAGATGATTTTTAGGTGTTTAAAAGGTCAACATAAATTGGGCCTTTTGTATCCTAGAGAGTCTTCATTTGATTTGATGGCATATAGTGATAGTGACTATGCTGGTTCAAGTTTAGATAGGAAATCAACAACAGGTGGTTGTCAATACCTAGGAAACAGGTTGATATCATGGCAGTGTTAGAAGCAAACTGTAGTGGCGAATTCTACAACTGAGGCTGAATATGTGGTTGCTGCCAGTTGCTGTGGACAAGTACTCTGGATTCATAATCAAATGCTGGACTATGGGTGTAATTCTATGCACACCAAGATTTTCATTGACAATAACAGTATTATATGTATTATTAAAAATCCTATTTTGCATTCTAAAACAAAGCATATTGAGATTAGACATCATTTTATAAGAGACTGCAATGATAAAAAGTTAATTCATGTTGTTAAAATTCACACAGATAACAATTGGGCTGACTTACTTACAAAAGGTCTTGATGTTGGAAGGTTTCAGTACTTGGTTGCAAGTATTGGAATGCTAAATCCATAAAGTTTTAATCTCTTTGTGTTTTTGTAAAGTTTTGTAAAGGATTAGTATTGTTATGTGTTAATACTACTAGTGCAAATTAGTATTGCTAAGTTAAAACTGTTAGTCAAAATTGGTATTGTTCTATAGAAAATGCTCTGCATTGTGTTTTCTTGGTTTTGGACTAACATTTGCGGGTTAAACAAGTAGTATGATTGGTATTGATGCTGTGTGAGAAGCTAAAGTGGTGGAATGTTTGTAATGCTGTTGTTCCATGATGGAGAATTTGATTCATGATAGAGGGGATTTGGGAATCACTTGACAAGGGTTTTACACCTGAGTTTTGAGGTTCTTTAACATCTTTCTCTTGAAATCAACTTATGCCTACCAGGTGGTATTATTGAACATGAATTGATGGTCATAGTTAGTCAGATAGTAACAGAGCTAACTCACTTTTACCATTCTACAATTTAATAGTGTGTTAGTCTTAGGACATCTGGTATTGAGAACAGCGAGCAAAAGTGAATCTAATGCATTTGTATTAGAGGTAACACCTGCCACGAGCTGGAAACCCTATCAAGAAGGATCTTTTAATGAGTCTATCTGATCATAGACAATATTTATACATAAAAGTATTGGTTCTCACAAAACCAAAGGTTAAATGCAACCGAAATTGATTAAGTGTATTCCTTTGCACTTAATCCTTTCCAAATGTGTGAGTGCAGTATTATTTTGAAAGAAAATTTGAGTTAATACTGCTGAAAAAGTTTCTGCAAAAAGTTTGTACTGCTAGGCAAAAGTTTGTACTGCTATAGTAAAACTTAGTACTACTGGGTAACCGTTAGTGCTGTTTGGCATAACCATTTTTTTATTATAGCTGTCGAGATACTTTCACTAATTTCCCTTGCGTATAGGTTTCCTAAATTGGATAAATTCTTTATCTTACTTTAACTTTTACAATTCATTCAAGATAAGGAAACAAATTCATCAGTCAGTCAAATTGAAACGCTAAGCATTCTTTATAAAAACTCAATTTCTTTTACAAAACACTCATATTTTCTGAATCAAACATTACCCAGCACTCTAATAAACTTTTCTTGCTCATTATGGCTAATTTGGAATTTTGCGACAAGCACAACATGGTTGCATTCTTGGACAAAACAGAGGGAAGTGATGGCTTTCATCAGATAGTAGACTTCCTAAATTCTAGCCACATCAGGTATGCTCTTACTATGAAGTCTACTATCTCTGTCTCTCAAATCAAACAGTTTTGACAGACTTCTACAGCTAATACACTTGATAATGGAGACAAAGAGTTAATTGCAACAGTGGATGGCAAAGCCATAACTATTACTGAGTCATCTGTTAGGAGACATCTCAAACTAATAGATGATGATGGTATTAGTTCCTTGCCAAACACTGAAATTTTTGAAACTCTATCCAGGATGGGGTATGTGTCCAATTCTAATAAACTAACTTGTCAAAAAGGACACTTTGCCTCTCAATGGAGATTTTTCATACATACCATCTTACACTGTTTGAGTTCTAAGAAAATCTTTTCAGATCAATTCAGTAGCAATATTGCAACTGCTCTCATTTGTTTAGCCACAAACAGGACTTTTAATTTTTCAAAACTGATTTTTTATGGTACAGTTAAAAATGTAGATAGGAAATAAAAGTTTTTAATCTATCCAAGGTTTATTCAAATATTTTTGAACAAGAACACAAATCTACTTCTGTCCCACAAAACTGTTTTCAAAACTCCTACCCTTACTAAAAAGCTTTTCAGTAACATGAGAATGATTTCCTAGGGTTATAATGGGATAGAGGTACCACTCTTTGAAACAATGCTTGCTTAGGATCAACAGGTTCAGGGTGAAGGATCAACAATCTGAGTGGAATCCCATCACACACCCATAAGTGCTCCATCATCATCACAACCACATATCACACAAACCTGTAGGAGGAGAATCAGACAGGTTTCTGTGGTCCCTCAGCCCAGAACTCCTACTAACCCCAATGTAGCAGATGAGGCTGTCCTAGACATAATGGTGAGGGCTACCACTACTGTCTCTGTCTTAGAAGCTGGGCAGGCCAGTGGTAACATTGATAAGACCCAACCCATGGCAACATCTCATGAGTCAAGTTCACATGAACATGATTCAGGTGATGGATACCCCAGCTAACATGATACAATGGGGGACATGCCCCATTATTCACCTCTCCCAAGAGGTAACACACTTGGAAGTGATGAGGGCAGTGTGAAACTTAATGATTTGATGGTCCTTTGTACACAGTTGTCAAGCAGGGTTACAAGCCTGGAGAATGAGCTGAAAAAAACAAAGAAATTATATGGAGCTGCATATTCAGGGGAGGATTGGTGATACTGATATGGGTGACAAGGATGTTAATACTGCTCCTACAGCTATTGAAGAAGGTACTTCTGGTGTATCTATTAGTACTGCTGATACATCAGTTTGTACTGCCAGTGCTAAAGACAAGGAAAAGTGCATCATTACAGAGCCTGAGCAACCCAAAAAGTTGAAGAAAAGTATTCAAGCTCATATTAGTTTTGATCAAGAAGTTGCTCTGAGGGTTTATGAAGAAGAGCACGCAAAGTTGGCAGAAGAAGAAAGGATTGTAAAGTTTATGGTAGAACAAAAACTTGCAAGTAAAGAAGAAGAAAGACTGGCACAAGAAAAGGTAGATGAGATTCTAGCTAAAAGCATTTATGAACAAGACATGGAAACTATTATTGAACAAGAAACAGAGAATGCCCTTCAATATCTGTTGGAACTAATTAGGAAGAGTCAAAGTGAAAAGAAGGCTGCTGCAAGAAGAAATAGACCTCCAACTCAAGCAGAAAAGATGAGGTTTATGACTAATTATTTGAAGAATCATGATGATTGGACTGCAAGTCAACTAAGAATTAAAAGGTAAAACTACTAATGAGAGGCAACGGAATATCTTTAGACTCAGAATCTTCAAAGAAGCAAAGGGTTAGTGGAGATCTACCCTCAGCTGAAGAACAATAAGAAGAAGAAGGATTGACTGAAGAACAAATTCATCAAATGATGATTATTGTTCCTGAAGATGGTATAAATGTTGAAGCATTACAAGTCAAGTATCCTATTATTGATTGGGAAGTTCAAAAATATGGGAGAATAAAGAGTTGGAAGATCATCAGAGTTGGCAATCATACTGAGGTATATCAGTTCATGGATGATATACTAAAGGCTTTTGACAGGGATGAATTGGTGAAGCTATGGAAATTGGTCAAAGACAGGTTTAGATCAGCAACACCAACAGACAACAAAGAGAGAATTCTATGGGTGGATTTGAAGAGGATGTTTGAACCAGTTGCAGAAGATAGTATATGGAAATTTTAAACTGGTAATCAAGGTTTTAAATGGACCTTGTACAGCTCTTGTGCAGTTCATCACGTATATACAAGGGCTGGAATAGACATGTATATGTTGGTAGAGAAAGACTACCCATTGTCTAGGGGTACTCTCAGTTTGATGTTGTCTGAAAAACTAACTGTGGAAGAAGGGTCTAAGATGGCAAAAGAATTACTAAGGAAGATCTTCATGCAGACTGACAAAGAAATGAAGGATAGAAGAAAATAAAGTGTTTGGAAGAATTCTCTCAAGCTTAAAGGTATAATTCATAGAAACTTGCTGATTTGGAGATAAATCACAAGTTTAGGGGAGGATTGTTGGGAATTATTAGTACTGCCAAGATCACAGTTAGAACTGCTAAAGATTATAACTAACAGTACTAACTGAGTTAGTACTGCTAGAGTAAAAGTTAGTACTGCCAAACTAACTTTGTACTGCTGAAGACTGTTGATTAAGATTGGTACTGCCAGAGATGAAGATACGTAATGTGATATGTATAGAATATATTTAGTGTCTATCCTATATGTCTAGAATGATGCGAATATTGTATATTTGTAGTTATCTTATAATGGACTCCTTGTGCCTATAAAAGGAGGTCCTAGGTTAAGGTGTTTTATGCATCTCCAGAATACGTTTTTGTTAAGCTTCAAGTTTTTAAACCCTAGTACTCCACAAGAGTATTCGTATTATTGAGCTAATAATATTGAAGCATTTTGGTGAATTGTTCTTGTTAATATAACACAGTTTACTGTTTCATTATTTACTGTTACATTATAATTCTTCTAAGTGTTGAAGAGTAGATTCCGCATACTCTTTGATATCATTCAAAGTGTCTAATACAAAGTCAAGTGTTTGGGATCAACAAATACTTTTGGGATGAGCCACATCTTTTCAAAGTATGTCCTGACGGAATGATTTGGAGATGTGTATCTGGACTAGAAACACGTACCACTCTTGATAAATGTCACCATGGACCTATTGGTGGACATTATGGTGCCACCACAACAGCTAAAAAAGTATTTGACTCATGATTTTATTGGCCCACAATAGTTAAACAAGCTCATACTCTGGTTTGCCTTTGTGAATCATGTCAGAAAACTGGAAATATCTCTAAAAGGGATGAAATGCCATTAAATAATATTCAAGTATGTGAAGTTTTTAACATATCGGGTATAGATTTTATGGGACCATTTTCAAAGTCATCCAAATTCGAATACATATTAGTCGCTGTCGACTATGTGTCAAAATGGGCCGAAGACCAAGGTCTACTGACAAACGATGCTAGAGTCATTATCTCATTTCTCAAGAAACGCTTTTGTCGTTCTGACATGCCAAAAGCTCTCATAAGTGACAAAGGAACTCACTTCTTTAATAAACTCATGGAAAAGACTATGAAAAGATATGGAGTCAACCGTCGCTTCTCTACATCTTATCACCCTCAAACAAGTGGACAAGTTGAGAATACTAACAGAGCTCTTAAAAGAATACTCGAAAAAACAGTAAAAGATAACCCTGCTGTTTGGTCGAGAAAACTTGACGATGCTCTGTGGGCCTTTAGAACCACTTATAAAACACAAACCGGAACAACTCCATATAAACTCTTATACGGTAAAACATGCCATCTACCATTTGAAATAGAACACCGTGCACAGTGGGCACTTAAAAATTTTAACTTAGATCTAATTGCAGCTGGTGAGAAACGCATGTTTTAGCTTCATGAATTAGACGAACTACGCCTTCAGGCTTTTGAAAATTATCGTCTTTATAAAGCCCGAACAAAGGTTTGGCATGATTGAAAACTCAAAATCAGAAAAGAATTCAAGAAAGGACACAAACTCCTATTTTTTCATTCGAAATACAAGTTCAAACAACCAAAACTTAGATCTCTTTGGCTTGGACCTTATATGGTTAAACACCAATATCCATCCGGATATGTTGAACTATACGGTAAAGACAGTAAAAGTTTTATTGTCAATGGTCACAGACTTAAAATATACCATGAGGAAGAAAGCTTTAATGATCGAAGGGAAGAGCTAACTCCCTTCTTCCTAAATGCTTAATCGTTCAAATCAAGAGAGTCGAGCTAAAGAATCTAAAATTAGCACTTTGCGGGAGGTAACCCATGTCCTTTGTACTATATTCTCTACACACTTCAACTTAAGTGTGGAGGTTATGATTTAAAAAAAACACAAAAAAAAAAAATCAAAAAACCAAAAATATTTTCTATTTTTGTTTGTTTGCTTGCTTTTTATTTTGCAGGTTTAAAGTAGATGCTTGCAATGGGATAGCTCGGCACTATCAGCTTTCTTATATTTCCCGGGAAGTTTCTTTCCCTTAGCATTTTATTTTTCCTATTTGTATATTTATTAAGTTTTCTACATTGAGGACAATGTTCAACTTAAGTGTGGAGGGGAGTCAAATAGTAAACATCATTATGTTATTCCTCCCGTATCTGGTTGTCCTGTAATGTTACTTTTAGTTCAGTTTAAAAAAATTTCAAATAAAAAAAATACGTGTTTTTATATATCTAGTTATAAAGGCAAATCCACTTGGATTGACACTTTAACCAAACACAAATTCATTCACCAAAAATGTGAGATAATTCTAAGCCTTTTATGAGTGTATATCTGCTAAACTTTCTCTACAAAAATATATGAGTGTGCTGGCGATTTAATTTAGCTCTAGAACTTGCACTTACACATCAATAACGAATGCCGAAGTAAGATTGCATTTCTAAACTTTATAGACAATTTTGCGTGATATTGAGGCAAATTTAGGATTTACACCAAATAGCCATCCTTTACAAAGAAAAGTTGTAATCTAGTCGACTACACTGGTCTACTAGTATATCTCAGAAAAATAACCCCTAGCGCTCACTTTTAGTTCTAATGCCCCTTAGAAAAACATGCATAGCCTTATCCTTTCTCTTTGTTCAAACTAATAAAATAATTATATGATCTATGCTCCATAATCAAAGTTCAATTTATTGTTAGCTGCATGGAAAGAAGTTAAAGTTATGTGAAATATCTAAATGAAAAAGTTGAAAAAAAGAAAAATGATGACGAAAAGTATATGATCAAGGTCAGAAAAGTTGGGGAAGTGAAAAAAAGAAAAGTCTATGAATCATGATTGATGATGCCCGACAGCTTATTGGTTATCGCTTTATGAACTTATCTAAACAAGAGAAAATTCTCCCATGCCTTATCCATATCCTTAAATCCCAAAGCCATCCCGAAAAGTCCTCATTGATATCATTGTATGGTGCCTACGCCTTGTCGGAGTTATCTTTGTGTTTTGTGCAAGCCTATGGTGGCTAATTAATTGTGTCTGTGCAAATTGAGTGATCTCAACCCTATCGAGTGATTAGTGTGAACTTTAAATATATTCCTTCGTGAGGTGTTTTAGTTATGGGTCAATGCCTTTTAGCTATGAATAAAATCTTGATATTGTATCTCCACATTCAGAACAAATGATTTTCTCGCTTTGATTGCTTGAGGGAAAGCAATAGCTAAGTGTGGAGGTATGATGACATCAAATAACGACATATTATTAGCATCAATTATGCCATGTATATTGCTTGTTTTATACTATTTTTTATGAGATTTGGTACTTAATCATTTACTTTTATAAATCTCAGTAATATTGGAGCAATTGGAGAAAGTTATGGAAAAAGATGTGTTTTGAAGCAAAAGTGATGATATTGAAGAAAGCCTACTGATCAGACACTCAATACGACGTATCAATGCTAATCAGATACGCCGTATCCATATACTTAGAAGATTTCAAGACCTTGCCTGACTTTGATGAATACGGCTTATCCACCTTTGGGAATATGCCGTTGATGAGTGTCTAAATACTCATCATTTTTACCTATTCTGAACTGCCAAAACATCCAAAAACTCTCAGAAATGCATCATAATACTGAAATTATCCCAGAATTGTGTTTTATATGTTTCAGAAGCAAAATGTTTAAAAATAATTGAAAAACGAACAAAGTTTGCATAATTGGCAGTTTCAGTCCCTCAACTTTTAAAAGTTGTCAAATCTAGTCCCTGATCACTAAAAACTTGTACAAATATCATTTTAGGTCCTTGGGGATTCATAAGTTGTTAAAAAAGTCCTTTGAAGTTAAAAAATTTTATATTTACAACTTTGGTCCCTCAACTTTGAAAAATGTCAAATTTAGTCCTCGGGTATTTAAAATATGGAAATTATCAAATATAACCCTTGTACTATTCTTATATGGCATAATTGGTCCTTGTGTTAACTTTGGAAATTTGGCAGGTTCAACCCGTTCAAGAAATCAGAATATTACACTTTTGGTCCCTATGATTAGTTAAACCAAAATTCGGATCAAACTAATCCAAATACTAAACCCAATCCACCCTTTTATATTACCAGCCCAACCCCTTTTATTAAAATAGCCCAACCCAAGCCCAAAACAACAACCAACCCGACCCATCCTTCTTAGTTAGCCAAACCAGACATTCAAACTACCTTCTTCTTCCTGGTTACCCGCCCAACCCACCATCCACCACCATATCCTGACACACCCACCACCCTTATCCCTACTATATTACCCCAAGCATTTAATGCTTCTTCTCCCTTCCCATCACCACAGACCTCTGTATTTTCCCACTAACCAATTTTCCCGCCAAAATACGTGGCACATGGAGAGTGGACCAAAAAGGGCAGAGAGAGGTGGGAAATGATGACAATGAAGCTGGAAACCCTAATCTTGAGCTATAAATAGAAGAGGAGGCATGAAGGAAGCAGTAGTAGTTAAATTTTAGTTAATCGTATTTTTCAATTTCAGTATTTCTCTATTGTAATTCTCAATTCAGTTTCTAATATAAGTTTGTTTCAAGTTTCATTCCAGTTTGCAAGTTATTTATACCCAAGTTCAAGTTATATTTAGTTTCGACTTATATTGTATTTCGTATTAACTTTAAGCTAGTTACACTATCATCAAAAGCTCTAACAAACCTTTCCATAAGCTCACATAAAGCTCTACATAGCTTCATGTAAGCTTATGTGGTGTTACATAGTTCTCAATTTCCATTTCGAAGTGAAGTCAACAAAAGTCGACAAATTAGCTTATAAGCTATTATGGTGGAATAAGCTGATTTTCTGGAAGCTTTTGGTTTAGTGGCTTCATAAGGAAGCCTATAAGTTGTTCTTGGTCCTAGTTCTCTGGTTCAAAGTCTAATTCGATTGTAAGCTCAAATTCTCGTTTTAGCTTAATTTTCATTTCACTGTTCTAGTAGCTTAATCCTAGCTTGTTATTATTATTATTAGCTTGTCATTAGTTAACATACATGTTTCAATCAGTTTATTCAGTTTTAACATAACTTGTTTCATTTTCACTATAAAAAACTTATAAAAGCCAAAAATAACTATATAAGCTAGCTTAATTATAATCACTTAAATTGCAGTCACAAAGTCATTTTCATAAGCTTAATATACTACTAGTATCATTAGTATTCAAATTCAGAGCTTAAACGAACCAGTTCACTTAGAAATCCACAAAACAGTCCCTTAAGGGACTGTTTGGTTTAGCACAGTCAATCGAGCCAAACACTAGTATACTGTTACATTACCAGAAGCCTAAGTTTGCACAAGCTAATTACAGTCCTTAGAAGCTATTTTCAATATTTGTTTAGTCCTATAGCTAGATATAGCAGGTTTATATGGTCCTTGTGAAATTCAGTCAACAAAGAGCTCATACAAGCTCAAACAAGCTTCAAGCTTGTTCTGACCATTTTCTTGGTTTCTTTGTACTTCATATAGTCCACTTAGTCGATTCTTAAAAACTTAGACCATTGCACAAACCAGTGCACAAAATAGCACAACATCAGTCATGCGAACTGCATATAGTAGTCCTTTTGTGAGTTTTTGGAAACTTTGAGTAATTTTAACTCACACACCATAAGCTCTTTCAAGCCAAATCTTTTTGATAATTAATCTCCACCAGCTTGTCTACATAGGATATTTTTAGTTCGATTTTTAGCACAATCTAAGGCCTCGAAAATAGCCCTCAAAGTAGGCTCACCAGCCCTGGTGCTGGGCACCACCTCAGCAGACCTTAGAGAGCATAAGCTCTTTTTGAGCTTATTTGGCTTTTCATCTTGGCTTTCCCTAGTCCTATAAGTTCATTACCCATAATACAATCCCTAGGAATTCTTTTCGATAAGCTCATAGCTTATTTCGAAGCTCTTAGTTCAGTTCAAAGTTAGGTAGTTCACAAAGTCTCAAACAAGCTAACTGCAGCCCCATTAAGCTGTTTTCTAGCTTATTTCGTACGATCCAAAAATAAGTCCAGTATTAAAAGTTTGTATTAATAGCCTATAAGTTAGTTTGTAAAAAGAAAAATAAAAAAAAATAAAGTTTAGCAAAAAGTGTGGGGTGTGGGATTCGAACACTGGACCTCTCGCTAGTATAACATGCGCACACACCACACCTCCTTCCCATATGCTCTGGAGCACCAGTTCTGTCATAGTTTGCAACCCATATGTATTTAACCTTGTTTTGTCAAATAAGCCATCCGAACTAGTTTAGCTTATTGTAGCTTATTCCAATAAGCTGCTGCCACCACTATATTTTTCATAGCTCAGTAATGTTATAAAGTATTTTAGAAAAAAGTTTCAGATTTTTATTAATAGTTTTAATATTTTTAATCTTTTAATTAGTTTAAAATAGTAATTAAATCATAATAAATAGAAAAATAATCAGAAAAAATATAATTCCAATTTTCATAATTTTCTTTTGTCATTTTTAATCTAGGAAAAATATAAAAATATTTTTAGACCTTAAGAAAATCAAAAATAAAATAAAGTGATAGCTTCTATTTAATAGAATTTATTTTTTTAAATTTTAATTAAGTAATTTTCATTTTTATAATTTTCTTAGCTTTTTATCATCTTATAATATTTTTAGAAAAAGTTTTAGATTTTTCTTTGTTCATTTAGTATTTTTTATAAATTTAAATAGTTTAATTAGTAATTAAAATAATAAATAATTAATAATAATTAAATAAAAAAATATAAAAAATATAATTTAAATTTTTAAATAAGTTTTAAGTTATTTTACATTTTTAGGTTTTAAATTTTATAAATTTCAGTTTTTGTCCCGTTTTAGATTTTCTGTTACGCATTGTAAGTTTATTTTTTCGCGTTTAAAATTTCCTGTGTATATCTGTTTTCATTTGTTATTTAGAATTGTTAAAAAAGCAAAATCAAAAGCAATCTAAATCATCAGTCACTCTAATCCAAAGCTTTTCACAGTTTTCCATTCACACCTCGTTGGGAAACGACCCAGGTGATCACTTGCCTGGTTTCACACTACACACGAGCATTCGTTCTAAGACTGTTTATATTTTATCATTTATTACGGTCGACCATTCACAAGTGGTTGACTTGTGTGATAGAGAAATAAAAGATAAGTGTTTCGGGAAGGATCAAATTTTGGCGCCGCTGCCGGGGAGGTTGTGCTGCGACTATTGTGTAGAGTATAAGCGATTAGTGATTCGAGATCCTTCTATCAGAAGTTCCTATTTCCCATAAACCATATAAAATACAAAAATATTTTTCTTTTCTTTTCTATATATATATTATTATTATTATTATCATATAAAAAATAAAAACACCAAAAATAATTTCTGTTTTCTTTGTTAATAATAAATAACAATAAAAAATTACCATCGAGAACCAAGACAGAGTACTACCTAACTGGGGGTACGACCATAATAAGTTCCCAAACATCAGATTTAAAACTTGCCTTTGTATCACTTGCGAATATCGGCTCACCTTTAATTGATAAACAAACTATAACGGAGGTTTAAGGATAGTCTGACATTAAATTGTCGGACTGAAAGAAGCGGGTTTTTAAGGAGCTTAATTGCCCACCTTTGCTTCTCCGCCACTCTGTGCGTTTATCTTTTAGAGAGCTACCGTACGCTTGTTGATTATTGGTTTAAGTTCACTTGTGTTTTGCTTCGTTCTTGATTTAATTAAAATATTTTACTTAGTGCATGCGCACTCGTTCTTCCACGTCATCAAGCCCTTTACGTGAACTCGTAGAAATTCCGAGAAGACGTAATCGTAGACGTGCTGCCCAAATAGTCGAACCCGAGATTCGTACTGTTCTCACTGATAATATGGCAGACGAACGCACAATGGCTGAAATGCTCCAGGCACCCACCGAGGGTTACGGAGATGCCATCGTTTTACCAGTCATCGATTCTGATCATTTTGAACTGAAAACACATTTGATTCAGCTCGTGTCCACAAACCAATTCCACGGGTTTGAACGAGAGGATCCTTATGCACACATTCGTTGGTTCAATAAATTGACTTCTACAATCAATTACAAAAATGTGCCGCAAACAGTTATCAAATTGATGCTATTTCCATTCTCACTTGAGGGGGCAGCCCGGATTTGGCTGGATAAAGAACCCCCTCGATCCATTGAAACCTGGGAAGATCTCGTTAAGAAATTTGTAAATTATTTCTTCCCTCCATCAAAGACGACTAATCTAAAAAATGAAATTGCTGGATTTCGTCAAGGTTTCGATGAAAATTTCGGAGAGGCATGGGACAGATTTAAAGATCTCCTAAGAAAATGCCCACATCACGATTTCAATGTGTTACAACAGATAAATACGTTTTATAATGGGTTGACCCAAAACGATCAAGATGCACTTAACGCAGCCTCCGGTGGCAATATCTTGAATCGTAAACCTAGAGAGGTGGTTGAAATTTGTGAAAATAAATCAAAAGTTCCTATTTCTAGAAACAAAGTGAATGTTCCTGTCACTCCTGTTGCTTCTTCATCCGGTAACTCATCAGAGTTAGCCTTTTTAACTGACTCAATGCGTTGTATGATGAAGGAAATGAAAGAATTAAAAAGTGAAATTCATAAACCGGAACAAATCAAAGCAATAAACAAAGTGTGTGAAACTTGTGGTGGCCCACATGCGTATTATGATTGTCAAGCAACCGATGCTTCTGTTTACCCAGCTCCCGTAGCTGCAGTAAACCAAAATCAGTACCGTCCGCATGCTGAGACTCAGTACCGAGCACCGAATGCTATGGTCCCACCTGGTTTTCCACCCGTACCAAATCAGAATAATCAAAATCGATTTGTTAAAAATCAGGGACAAAATTTCAACAATTCTCAAAATTTCAATCAAAACCGAGGTCAGAATCAGGGTAATTATAACCAAAACCGTGGTCCAAATTTTAATCAAAACCAAGGTTCAAACCGAAATCAGACGTCCTCAGATGAGTTGCTTAAGCAATTCATGAAAACCCAAGAGGAAACAAATAAGACACAATATGAGACAAACCAGTTATTGATTGCCCAATTAAACCAGATCAAAAAGTCTTTAACTGATATACCTTCTACCTCGGGAGGTCTCCCAAGTAACACTGTTGTCAACCCAAGGGGTGAACTCAAAGCTGTCACTGCACGTAATGGTAAAGCTCATGTTGAACTCAAGGTGAAAAAGGACCCGGTACTTCCCACTAACAATGGAAGTGCTAAATACGTCCAACCTTCGGTTATCCAAAAATCTACACCCACAATTGCTCCTCAACCGTCTAGAATCGATCCTACTCTTTCACGATTTACGGTTAAAAGTTTGTCAACCAAACTTAGTGAGCAAAGATCAGCCAGATATTATTCCGAAATGCTCAATGCTGTTCCTGTCAGTGTACATGATGACAGTGATGATGACGAAGATACCACTTTCGTCAAAGCTATCACCACTCGGAGTGGTGCTGCTTATGAAGGGCCAGCTGGCCCTATTCCTCCTCCGTTGTTTGAAATGGAAAAAGAGACGGAGGATACAACGGACAAAGTACAAATTCCAAGCCCACAAAGTACAGCACATGTCCATCCTCCGGTTGTCCCGAAAAAATCCAAACCAGGAGTTGTCTTTGAATCTGTAGAGACTCCCGAAGTTGTAGCCCCTAAATCCAAACCTCATATTCCTTACCCATCACGCTTAAATGAGCAAAAGCTCCGCGAGAAGGCTAGTCAACAAATGGACAAATTCTTTCAAATCTTCAAAGAATTACATTTTGACATAAGTTTTGCGGATGCTATCATTCTGATGCCTAAATTTGCATCAACAATCAAACAATTGTTAAGCAACAAGGAAAAACTGATTGAAATGGCTAAAACTCCATTAAATGAGAACTGCTCAGCGGTTATCTTGAAAAAGCTTCCGGAGAAGCTTGGAGATCCTGGAAAGTTTCTACTACCTTGTGTATTTTCCCGGGAATGGTTGAATGCTATGCCTTGGCCGATCTTGGTGCAAGCATCAACCTGATGCCTCATTCAGTATGGAAGAAACTTTCTCTTCCGGCTCTTACTACTACATGCATGACTCTTGAGCTTGCAGATCGAACCATATCTCATCCATGCGGCATTGCCGAAGATGTGTTTGTGAAAGTAGGTAAGTTCCATTTTCCAGCTGACTTTGTGGTTGTTGACTTCGACGCAGATCAAAAGGTTCCTCTCATTCTTGGAAGAGGATTCCTTAAAACGGGGCATGCTCTTATTGATGTATTTAAGCATGAGATCACATTACGTGTGGGTAATGAAGCTGTTACCTTTAACCATGATCAAACTTCGAGGTACTCCTCAAATTTTGATTCCGCTTCGGTTAACCGAATCGATGTCATTGACATTGCCTCAAAGGAGTACTCTCAAGAAATTGTTGGTTATTTTCATAATTCTGTGAGTGGTAATCCACCCACATCTTCTCTACCTGTCATTTCCGACTCTTCCCCTTCTCTCACTCCGTTTGAGAGAAGTGATTTCATTTTGGAAGAGATCGAGGATTTTCTCAAGTGTGATTCATTCCTAGAAGGGATTGATGACGCTGAGATTAATCTGGAGGGAGATATTCGTCTTCTTGAGAAATTGTTAAACCAGGACAATTCTCCTCCACTCCCTCCCGTTAAACTTCACCATGAGGAAATCAAATCAGTTGAGAAAAACGATGAATTTCCCGAGGTCGAACTCAAAGACTTACCACCTCATCTTGAGTACGCATTTTTGGAGGGTGATGATAAATTACCCGTCATTATTGCTAAAGACTTAAGTGATGAGGAAAAGACTGCTCTAATAAAGGTCTTAAAGTCACACAAGCAAGCAATTGCTTGGAAACTCTCCGACATAAAGGGTATAGACCCTGAATTTTGTACTCACAAGATTTTAATGGAGGATGACTTTAAACCAGCAGTCCAACACCAACGAAGGGTGAATCCTAAAATCCACGATGTTATCAAACAAGAGGTTCTCAAACTTCTTGATGCAGGATTGATTTACCCCATCTCTGATAGTCCTTGGGTTAGTCCCATTCACTGTGTTCCAAAAAAGGGTGGCATAACTGTTGTCACAAATGAGGAGAATGAGTTGATTCCAACTCAATTGGTTACTGGGTGGCGTGTTTGCATTGACTATCGTAAGTTAAATGATGCCACCCGAAAAGACCATTTTCCTCTGCCCTTCATGGATCAGATGCTCGAGAGATTAGCGGGAAACGAGTACTATTGTTTCCTTGATGGTTTCTCAGGTTACTTTCAAATCCCTATTGATCCACAAGATCAAGAAAAGACTACCTTTACATGCCCTTATGGAACCTTTGCTTATAAACGTATGCCTTTCGGCTTATGTAATGCTCCAGGCACATTCCAGAGGTGCATGATGTCCATATTTTCCGACATGATCGGGAAAACGATGGAGGTCTTTATGGATGACTTCTCAGTCATTGGGGATTCATTTGAAACATGTCTCTCCCATTTAGAAAACATGTTGAAACGGTGTGAAGACACCAATCTTTGTCTAAATTGGGAGAAGAGTCACTTTATGATCAAAGTGGGCATTGTCCTCGGCCATAAGATATCAAAGAACGGGATTGAGGTTGACAGATCTAAAGTTGATGTCATTGGTAAATTACCTCATCCCACTACCGTCAAAGGTATTAGGAGTTTTTTGGGTCATGCCGGTTTCTATCGTCGATTCATACAAGATTTTTCTAAAATCGCCCGGCCTATGACTCATCTTCTTGAAAAGGATGCTCCTTTTATCTTCTCACCCGAGTGCATAAAAGCTTTTGAAACATTAAAGAAAAAGCTTACTGAAGCACCCATTCTCGTTGCCCCCGACTGGGATTTTCCCTTTGAGCTCATGTGCGATGCAAGTGATTTTGCTATCGGTGCAGTCCTGGGGCAACGAAAAGCTAAACATTTTCAGCCTATCCACTACGCAAGTAAAACCATGACTGAAGCTCAAACTCATTACACCACTACAGAAAAAGAATTGTTGGCTGTGGTGTATGCCTTTGAGAAGTTTCGGCCATATCTGATCTTGACAAAATGTGTAGTGTATACGGATCACTCGGCTCTCAAATATCTCTTTGCAAAACAAGATGCAAAGCCGAGATTGCTCCGTTGGGTTCTCCTCCTGCAAGAATTTGATATCACCATACGTAATAAAAAAGGAGCTGAGAACCTGGCTGCTGATCATCTATCCCGATTAGAGAACCCACACCAAGATGTTTTCGAGAAAAAGGAAATAAATGAAACATTTCCTCTCGAGACACTCAATGCGGTTGCTTTTCGTGGAAATTCTACTACCCCGTGGTTTGCAGACTTTGCAAATTACCATGCGGGTAACTTCATAGTGAAAGGGATGTCGACCCAACAGAAGAATAAATTCTTCAAGGATGTTAAACATTACTTCTGGGACGACCCCTACTTATTCAAAATCTGTGCGGATGAAGTCATCCGACGGTGTGTTTACGGACAGGAAGCTATTGACATTCCAAAGCTTGCCATGCTGGACCCACTGGGGGCCATCATAGTCCAAACTACACCGCCAAAAAGGTGTTTGATTCCGGGTTTTATTGGCCCACAATCTATAAGGATGCCCAAGATCTTATCAAAACTTGTGAAGCTTGTCAGCGTAACGGAAATATTTCACAACGAAATGAAATGCCACAAAATGCTATTCAAGTTTGTGAAATCTTTGATGTCTGGGGCATTGACTTTATGGGGCCATTTCCATCATCTCGAGGAAATAAATACATTCTCGTGGCTGTTGACTATTTGTCAAAATGGGTTGAAGCAAAAGCTTTACCCACCAATGATGCCCGAGTTGTTGTAAAATTCCTTGAAAGCTCTGTTTGCCCGTTTTGGAACTCCACGTGCTATAATCAGTGATCGTGGTACGCATTTTTGCAATGACAAATTTGATAAAGTCATGCAAAAGTATGGTGTAACTCACCGTCTCTCTACTGCGTATCACCCACAAACAAGTGGACAAGTAGAAGTTTCAAATCGGGGTATTAAAAGAATTCTGGAAAGGACTGTAGGAGAAAATCGTGCATCCTGGTCGGATAAGTTGGATGATGCACTATGGGCCTTTCGTACAGCTTACAAAACACCCATTGGGTGTACGCCTTACAAACTTGTGTACGGAAAGGCATGTCATCTACCGATCGAATTAGAGCACAAAGCCTACTGGGCCTTGAAACATGCTAACTTTGACCTTCAAACTGCGGGTGATCACCGTAAAGTTCAAATGAACGAACTAAATGAACTACGTGATCAGGCCTACGAGAACTCTTTGATCTACAAAGAAAAGACAAAGAAGATTCATGACTCTAAAATCAAGAACCGCGTTTTCAACGTTGGTGATCGAGTCCTTCTTTTCAATTCAAGATTAAAGATCTTCTCGGGCAAACTCAAATCCCGATGGTCTGGTCCATTCACTATCACAAAGGTTTATCCATATGGTACCGTTGAGTTATCTCAAGCTGACGGACCAAATTTCAAAGTGAATGGTCATCGTTTAAAACACTATTTTGGAGAGGATATACCACCAATGGTTGTCCCGGATCTTCAAACTTTCCCCATGAACCAATGAATGCGGGGATCGAGTCAAGCTAGTGACTCGGTGATCAAAAACATTAGCAAAACATGGGTTTTCACCCGTGTCTCTGTTTTCTTTCTCTGTTCTACCACCTAGTGTGGGGGAGATGCCCCACACGTTGTATATATGTAAAGTTTCAAAAAAAAAAAAAAAAAAAAAAAAAAAAAAAAAAAAAAAAAAAGGGAATTTGCATGCCTTAACGGCTTAAATGCAAATTAGATAAAAATAAAATAAATAACTATATGAAATAAAAGGCTATTAGTATTTCCCTTTCACGTTCTAAGTGTTGGTTTAACAACCGGTTCTTTGAATATTGGGGGCAATATTCAGTTCTAAGTGTGGGGGGGAATTCTTGCGAATTTAATCAAATGTACCATCTAGTACCCCCATTTTAGCCAAAAATTTTAAAATTTTTTCTCACTTAGAACGCAATAAATGGTTATCAGTCCGCCATGTCTAACCCACATAAGGATTGGCTAATCCGAGAGCAAACGGCTCTTGGTAAAGATGTCTCAAATCCGTTGATGGCTTACAATTTGCTGAAAATTGTATGGTTTTCGACTCACCATATCTTTATAAGTGAAGAGTTGGCTAGCCCGCAAGGTTATGGCTTGTGGTAAAGGCAGTGAAAACCATGATTGGTAATCAGCTCACCAAAGATAATATTGATAATTTATCTAAGAGTTGGCTAGTCCAGAAGCAAACGGCTTTTGGTAAAGACAAATCAAAACCGTTGACAGCTGATGGTTTGCTCAAAATCATTTGGTTATCATTGTACCAAAGTATCACATACTAAAACATTGGCTACTCCAGAAGTAATGGCTTTTGGTAAAGAGTCTTCCAAATCCATTAAATCTTCATAAAATATTGCTAGGGACTAGCAATAGTTTAGTGTGGGGGATTGATGAGTGTCTAAATACTCATCATTTTTACCTATTCTGAACTGCCAAAACATCCAAAAACTCTCAGAAATGCATCATAATACTGAAATTATCCCAGAATTGTGTTTTATATGTTTCAGATGCAAAATGTTTAAAAACAATTGAAAAACGAACAAAGTTTGCATAATTGGCAGTTTCAGTCCCTCAACTTTTAAAAGTTGTCAAATCTAGTCCCTGATCACTAAAAACTTGTACAAATATCATTTTAGGTCCTTGGGGATTCATAAGTTGTTAAAAAAGTCCTTTGAAGTTAAAAAATTTATATTTACAACTTTGGTCCCTCAACTTTGAAAAATGTCAAATTTAGTCCTCGGGTATTTAAAATATGGAAATTATCAAATATAACCCTTGTACTATTCTTATATGGCATAATTGGTCCTTGTGTTAACTTTGGAAATTTGGCAGGTTCAACCCGTCAAGAAATCAGAATATTACACTTTTGGTCCCTATGATTAGTTAAACCAAAATTCGGATCAAACTAATCCAAATACTAAACCCAATCCACCCTTTTATATTACCAGCCCAACCCTCTTTTATTAAAATAGCCCAACCCAAGCCCAAAACAACAACCAACCCGACCCATCCTTCTTAGTTAGCCAAACCAGACATTCAAACTACCTTCTTCTTCCTGGTTACCCGCCCAACCCACCATCCACCACCATATCCTGACACACCCACCACCCTTATCCCTACTATATTACCCCAAGCATTTAATGCTTCTTCTCCCTTCCCATCACCACAGACCTCTGTATTTTCCCACTAACCAATTTTCCCGCCAAAATACGTGGCACATGGAGAGTGGACCAAAAAGGGCAGAGAGAGGTGGGAAATGATGACAATGAAGCTGGAAACCCTAATCTTGAGCTATAAATAGAAGAGGAGGCATGAAGGAAGCAGTAGTAGTTAAATTTTAGTTAATCGTATTTTTCAATTTCAGTATTTCTCTATTGTAATTCTCAATTCAGTTTCTAATATAAGTTTGTTTCAAGTTTCATTCCAGTTTGCAAGTTATTTATACCCAAGTTCAAGTTAATTTAGTTTCGACTTATATTGTATTTCGTATTAACTTTAAGCTAGTTACACTATCATCAAAAGCTCTAACAAACCTTTCCATAAGCTCACATAAAGCTCTACATAGCTTCATGTAAGCTTATGTAGTGTTACATAGTTCTCAATTTCCATTTCGAAGTGAAGTCAACAAAAGTCGACAAATTAGCTTATAAGCTATTATGGTGGAATAAGCTGATTTTCGGAAGCTTTTGGTTTAGTGGCTTCATAAGGAAGCCTATAAGTTGTTCTTGGTCCTAGTTCTCTGGTTCAAAGTCTAATTCGATTGTAAGCTCAAATTCTCGTTTTAGCTTAATTTTCATTTCACTGTTCTAGTAGCTTAATCCTAGCTTGTTATTATTATTATTAGCTTGTCATTAGTTAACATACATGTTTCAATCAGTTTATTCAGTTTTAACATAACTTGTTTCATTTTCACTATAAAAAACTTATAAAAGCCAAAAATAACTATATAAGCTAGCTTAATTATAATCACTTAAATTGCAGTCACAAAGTCATTTTCATAAGCTTAATATACTACTAGTATCATTAGTATTCAAATTAGAGCTTAAACGAACCAGTTCACTTAGAAATCCACAAAAACAGTCCCTTAAGGGACTGTTTGGTTTAGCACTGTCAATCGAGCCAAACACTAGTATACTGTTACATTACCACAAGCCCAAGTTTGCACAAGCTAATTACAGTCCTTAGAAGCTATTTTCAATATTTGTTTAGTCCTATAGCTAGATATAGCAGGTTTATATGGTCCTTGTGAAATTCAGTCAACAAAGAGCTCATACAAGCTCAAACAAGCTTCAAGCTTGTTCTGACCATTTTCTTGGTTTCTTTGTACTTCATATAGTCCACTTAGTCGATTCTTAAAAACTTAGACCATTGCACAAACCAGTGCACAAAATAGCACAACATCAGTCATGCGAACTGCATATAGCAGTCCTTTTGTGAGTTTTTGGAAACTTTGAGTAATTTTAACTCACACACCATAAGCACTTTCAAGCCAAATCTTTTTGATAATTAATCTCCACCAGCTTGTCTACATAGGATATTTTTAGTTCGATTTTTAGCACAATCTAAGGCCTCGAAAATAGCCCTCAAAGTAGGCTCACCAGCCCTGGTGCAGGGCACCACCTCAGCAGACCTTAGAGAGCATAAGCTCTTTTTGAGCTTATTTGGCTTTTCATCTTGGCTTTCCCTAGTCCTATAAGTTCATTACCCATAATACAATCCCTAGGAATTCTTTTCGATAAGCTCATAGCTTATTTCGAAGCTCTTAGTTCAGTTCGAAGTTAGGTAGTTCACAAAGTCTCAAACAAGCTAACTGCAGCCCCATTAAGCTGTTTTCTAGCTTATTTCGTACGATCCAAAAATAAGTCCAGTATTAAAAGTTTGTATTAATAGCCTATAAGTTAGTTTGTAAAAAGAAAAAAAAAAAAAAAAAAAAAAAGTTTAGCAAAAAGTGTGGGGTGTGGGATTCGAACACTGGACCTCTCGCTAGTATAACATGCGCACACACCACACCTCCTTCCCATATGCTCTGGAGCACCAGTTCTGTCATAGTTTGCAACCCATATGTATTTAACCTTGTTTTGTCAAATAAGCCATCCGAACTAGTTTAGCTTATTGTAGCTTATTCCAATAAGCTGCTGCCACCACTATATTTTTCATAGCTCAGTAATGTTATAAAGTATTTTAGAAAAAAGTTTCAGATTTTTATTAATAGTTTTAATATTTTTAATCTTTTAATTAGTTTAAAATAGTAATTAAATCATAATAAATAGAAAAATAATCAAAAAATATAATTCCAATTTTCATAATTTTATTTTGTCATTTTTAATCTAGGAAAAATATAAAAATATTTTTAGACCTTAAGAAAATCAAAAATAGAAATAAAGTGATAGCTTCTATTTAATAGAATTTATTTTTTTAAATTTTAATTAAGTAATTTTCATTTTTATAATTTTCTTAGCTTTTTCTCATCTATAATATTTTTAGAAAAAGTTTTAGATTTTTCTTTGTTCATTTAGTATTTTTTATAAATTTAAATAGTTTAATTAGTAATTAAAATAATAAATAATTAATAATAATTAAATAAAAAAATATAAAAAATATAATTTAAATTTTTAAATAAGTTTTAAGTTATTTTACATTTTTAGGTTTTAAATTTTATAAATTTCAGTTTTTGTCCCGTTTTAGATTTTCTGTTACGCATTGTAAGTTTATTTTTTCGCGTTTAAAATTTCCTGTGTATATCTGTTTTCATTTGTTATTTAGAATTGTTAAAAAAGCAAAATCAAAAGCAATCTAAATCATCAGTCACTCTAATCCAAAGCTTTTCACAGTTTTCCATTCACACCTCGTTGGGAAACGACCCAGGTGATCACTTGCCTGGTTTCACACTACACACGAGCATTCGTTCTAAGACTGTTTATATTTTATCATTTATTACGGTCGACCATTCACAAGTGGTTGACTTGTGTGATAGAGAAATAAAAGATAAGTGTTTCGGGAAGGATCAGCCGTATATGAAACTTGGTCGATTGGAAGAGAATATGATAGTTTAAGAATATGCCATACACGAGCCTTAGCTGAAAAGTCAAGAGAAGAAACGAATCCAAAAGAAGAAATCAAGATTACATGACGACACTCGAAGATGCTTTAATATTTTGGCCGTAAAATCTTCATCCGGACTCCGTTTTACTTGATTCAAGCAGCCACGGAAAGAGAAAAAAGAGATCTACATGTGCCAAAGGTCCAATACGGTGTATGTCATACATGGATACACCGTATTGTCTGATACTCCGTATCAAGGATTCCGATACACCATATCGGGGGCCGATTACAGCAGATAAGTTTTTGAAAATTACTTGGAGGCTACGCTTGCTTACCCCTATAAATACCAAAGCCATAGGAACGATTCGGCATCACTTTTATCAGTTGGGGATAGCCCCAAATCGTCCCTAACACTTCCTCCATCCATCCTTGAAGATCGACGAAGAACATCTCAAGATTTAATGTTGTATATCATTCGGTTAGCATAATAATTTGTCTATGAATTCTTTATGTTTAATTTCAATGTATACTCTATCTTTTGCTAAGATTATGGGCTAACACCCTTAGGTGTTAGACAAGTTTATGAAGTTTTATTAGTTTATATGATGGTGTCGAATTGATTTATTTTGTTATTGGATTGGGTGCTTGTCGATAAAAACTCGTTTATTGCTTATCACTAGTAGAAGTCTATGTAACTAGGTTCTGATCCTTATGAAATTAATTGACGTAATTAACCTCCTGCAATAGTGATTACTTTGGTTAAGTTATATGTGTGAAAACCCGAATCTTTATTAGGAATCATTGTATGGCATAAACGGAATTTGTCTACAACCTAATAGGACTAGTAACGTGTAATACCGAACTAGGTTAGATGGTATAAAGCAATAAGTTAGTATTGATGCTAGATGAGTCACTATGATCTATCATCATATCCGCCCCATGGCTAGTTACTTAATTTTGACAGAATTTCGTAATTTCTATGCTGATTAACAATTGAATGAATTAAAACAAGTAGACACGAACATATTCATAACTATAAAATGGATTAGACTTGGCTAACCCGTTCTTCCTATTGATCTCCATCTATCTTTACTTCGCTTGTCTTTAGTTTAATATTTATTTTCTTGGCATTAGTTTAATTAAAACAACTAAAATCGTGTTAGACTATCAGGCTAAAACCCCCAAAATATTTAATTGTTTTCTTGGTTAGGATAGTTTAGATTAGATTAGTTAGTAAAATACCTTTAGATCATTTTAGCTTCGCTCCTAGTGAACGACCCTTGCTTACCTAGAAATTACCTACATTTATCGGTTACACTGCTCGTTAGTGTTTAGAGTCTATAGGTTAGTTCGGCAATAAATAAATTTAAAACTTTGTAGAAAATTATAGACTATAAAAAGAACATCAAGGTATTTGATAACGCCCTAATTATATATATTTTCGGGCATGATATTACATGTTTTATGATCATTTCTTTTGAACTTTCGATACTTAATAGCATGAAATGTGTGCAGGTTCACTCGCAGATGCTCTGGAGCAAGAAACGTCAAGAATGCAAGTATTTTAGTAAATAAAGCCAATAAATATGAAGTCTACAAAATAAGTCTAAAGATTCTACCCAAGTGCGCCGGTTTTCCTCTTATGTGCGCCGCACTTGCTTGCTCGGTCAAGAAAAGTCAGAGGCAGTTATAAATAAAAGTACATCGGTTTTTTATTTATTGTGCGCCGTACTTCCTCTCCATTTATGAAACTTTGGCGCCAAGAAAATAGCTAAGTGCGCCGCACTTATAATTGAAGTACGCCGTACTTCGCCTATCAGAAGGATATATAAAGAGCCATTTGTAGAAATTTGAGCCTCTCCACTCTCCAACTAATTTCCACTAAGTCAGTCCTAAGAAGTACGAAGTAAAGAATGTGTGCAAGAGTATGAAGCAGGGGTAGATCTGATCAAACAAGGGTCGAATATACTCTTTGGCTATAGAATTTCGGGTTACTTGTGACACTAGTGTAATCCTTTTTATCATTCCAATCCATATGTCTCTTGTTTACTCTTCTATCATTACTGTTATCATGAACTCATTAGCCATGGGAGGCTAAACCTCTTGTGATTGCTTGGATATGTAAATATAATAAAGTGATGTTATGATTATGCTTTGATCTTTATCAATTTCAAGTTTAAGTTGTGAACTATTTTGTCTTAAGTCTTGCTATGTTTGTTTATCAAAACTGATTGAGTATAACTTGTTGGATAAGGTAGAAAGAACCAATTTGTTATAAGCATTTCTAGAAACTTGTCTGCGTTTTTAGGCTTTGGTTGGAGGAATCCGCTTAGGAGAATTGGTAGTAATCTAGACTTAAGATGAAATACTAATCTTGTGAGAAATCACTTGGTTAGATAAACATAAATCTTGAATTGAACCTAACAATTTATGAAACGGCTCTTTTGACAAAAATGGCTAAGTTATAAGTTGCGAACTACATCAATTATCAAACTGAGATCTAGCATAAGCATTGTAAATGAATTGTATAAGCTATCCAAGCAATCATTTGTCTTATCATTGAATTTTCCATATTTCACTATTTTGCTATTTGTTGAATTATTGTTTTGCTTTAACTAATCATTTCCTACTTAATCGAACGAACTAAGTGCCTGTGGATACGACCTGGTCTTACCTATAATCTTATACTACGTACGTGGGTTATACTTTGTTGGGAATTATCAAGAGAAGACTTAATGAGAAGAACAGACTTAAGTCTGTTGGTTACGTGGTTAAGTCTGTTAGTTATATTAGTTAAGTCTTGTCATAGTTAAGTCTGGTCGTTCATAGTTAAGTCTGGTAAAGTATTAATAGTTAAGTCTTGTCATAGTTATATTAGTAGTTAAGTCTGTTTATGACCAATAGGAAAGTTTGTTAGATATAATTTAGGAAAGGACACGTAGTTATCTTTACAGAAGATACGTATATCCTTCTACACGTTTTGTATCTAGGGTTTCCTTAGTGTATAAAAGGAACCCTAGGCATTAGTTTTTGATAACGACGAAGATTGTACTCATATTGATTAAAAGAATTAATATAAGAAGTTAGTTATAGTTATTGTGTTCTTTATTGTTAGTGTTAAGATTCCGCATTAGCATTAACAATTCGTGTTAGAGTTTCTCACTTAGATTGATTTGAATTTATTCAAGTCGTCTAACAAGTAACAAGGCTACTTGGATCCATAACGTGTGGACCTACAAGTGGTATCAGAGCCTTTAAAGAGACTCTGAGTTTGAAGAAACACAACAACCAAACCCAAAATTCACTCAACTAAACCCTGCAAAATGTCTGACGTTGAAAATCCCAACAAGAATGATGGTTTCTCAATCCACAACAGTGATGATGAAAGATCAATCCATGATGAAGAAAAACCTGAAGCAAGCACATCTAGACAACAACAACCCATCTCTGCAACAACAACCATATCCAACATAAAACTCCCAATCCTAAAGAGAGAAGAATATGACATCTGGGCTATGGAGATGGAACATTATCTGGAGTATATTGACAGCGAAGACTGGAAGGTCATACGGAATGGAAACTCGAAGAAAAGGATTTCACAAGGTACAGATGGAGTGATTAGGATATTACCACTAGTATCTGCTGAAGAGATACGAGTTGTTGAAAAAGAGAAGAAGGCCAAGACTATGCTGCTAATGGCAATTCCCAAAGAGCATTTGAGAAGGTTTCATGGCATGAATGATGCCAAGGAAATTTGGGAGGTTATCAAGAAAAGATTTGGAGGGAATGCTAACTCCAAGAAGATGCAAAAGGCTGTTCTTAAACAGCAATTTGAAGCTTTCAGTGTATCCAGTTCAGAGGGATTGGAAAAAGGTTAGGATAGGTTTCAACATCTTCTATCACAATTGGAGGTTCATGGTGCAGCTGTGTCAGAAGAAGATGCAAACCAAAAGTTTCTTAGAGCACTACCAAAAGAATGGTCAAGTGTGACATTGACCATGAGGATGAAGGATGAAATTGACACCATGACAACTGATGACCTGTATAACAATCTCAAGGTGTTTGAACAGGCAATCCAAGGAAAAGCATCTTCAATTTCTACAAATGTTGCTTTTGTTTCTCAAGGCAAGAGCAGCACTAACAAGGTTAAGTCTGGCAGCGTTAATTCTGGTGGTTATGGAGCTTCTTCCAGCAGCATGAGAAAAGAAAGAGATGCTCCAGCAGGCTTTGCTGATGAAGTAATTTACTCACTTCTTGCTAAGGAACCAGAAGATCAAGACTTCATCAGTGAGGATCTGGAACAGATCAATGATGTTGAAGTTGAAGAAATGGATATCAAATGGCAAATTGCCATGATTGCTTTCAGGGTTAAGAAGTTTTACAAGAAGACTGGGAGGAACATTAAGCTTGATGGGAAGTCACCAGTGGGATAAAATAGGAGGACTGTTGAGTGCTACAATTGTCACAAGCATGGTCACTTTGCCAGAGATTGCAAGGAAAAGGTGACTACTGATTGGAAAAAGAAGAAGGTTTCTGACTCTCAAGATGATGACAAGATGAGGAAGAATCAGATGAGCTTGATGACATTGGAAGCTGGAGTTGTGAATTGGGATGAACACACACCTGAGGATGAAGAGCCAAACCATGCACTTATGGCTATTGGTTCCAGTAATGAGGTATTATTGTGCTCAAAATTATGCATTGATTCATATAATCATGTTAAAGCTTTGTGTGATGAACAATTAACACAAATAGGTGATCAGGAAGTAAAAATTCTTGCTTATACTAAAGCTGTTAAAACTTTTGAAGCACAAATAGTTAACTATCAAAACAAACAAGCTTCCTTAAATGAAAAACTCACCTTTCAAGCTAATGAGATATATGAAAAGGATGAAAAACTTAAGAGATATAGAAGAATAGGCATGAAAGCTGTTAAGGAAAGAGATAAATTGAAGAAGAAAGTAGACAAATGGACCCATTCTGCTAAGTGTCAGGATAAGATAATAGCATCTAGTATGAGCTCTACAAGTAAATTTGGCTTAGGTTATGGGATACAGTCAGATAGTGAAGTTCTAAGCTATGAGGAAGAGATGGACAGATCAGTGTTCAAATGTAGAAAAGAGGATTCTATTGGTAGACCAGTGTACAACAGGTTCATTAAAACTGATAATTTTAAAGGGGTGCCACCTCCATTAAGTGGAGATTACACTCCTCTACAAAAGAAAGACCTAGATGACTCTTTGTTTGTATATGGTAAAAAGGGTCCTATCTATCCTGAGACAGGCAACTCAGATGACAAATCTAGTGAATACTCCACTTGTCAAATCAATGTCAGTGAAGGATCTACTAAAGATGTCTCTGAGCAGTCTGATTCAGAATCAGAGAGTGCACCTAAAGATGTCTCTGAGTCAAAATCAGTCAAAAATAGATAAACCTAGTTGTGATACTCACATAAAATCTCCTAGGAAGTCTGTCAAAAATCAAGAGTCACCAAAACCTGATAGGATGAGAAGAGAGTACAAGAGAAACCACAGTTTTGGTCCTAAAAGATGATTTGTGTGTGGTAGTCTAAGTCATTTGATTAGGGACTGTGATTTTCATGAGGTTAGGATGAAAAGAGAGGCTGAACTAAGAAAGAATAAGAATGTTAATGCTGGCCATATGAATGATAAACCAGTTTGGAATAATGCTAACAGGATTAATCATGCTAATAAGTTTGTGACTAGACCAGCACCATTTAATTCTGGTATGCCTAATGTTAATTCTGGTTGGTCATCTGTTAGTTCTGGTAGACCAAATTTTAATACTGGTAGACCAAATTTTAATTCTGGTAGACCAAATGTTAGTTCTGTTGGTCAAAATGTTAATTATGTGAGGCCAAGTGATAATTCTGGGTGGTTTAATCATTCTGGACCCAGACAACCAATAAATAGACCACAGGTGAACTCATATAATCAAAAAAAAAAAATTACAAACCTCATTCACCTGTGAGGAGTCCTTTTGCTAATAATGCAGCACAAGCTTTAAGCTCAAGTACTGTAAGGGAAAATGGGGATTCTGCTGTTAAGACCCCAGCATGTTGGTCTTGGGATCCTTTTAAGAACGCACTTACCTATGAATCCAAGAACAACAGTGGATCAAGCTCATACAAGACCTATAAATTTGTTGATCCACAGGGCAGACCCAAGTCTTCAGAGGCTTGGGTCCTAGAGAGAAACTAATTTCTCTACTTTTGTGCAGGAACATCCACTGAAGAACATGGAAGACAAAGGAATATTTGATAGTGGGTGCTCTGGGCACATGACTGGTAACAAGAATCATCTGAAGGATTTTCAAGAATTCCAAGGAGGTTCTGTTACCTTTGGAGGAAGTAAAGGTCAGATAACTGGTAAAGGTAGAATTGTTGTAGGCAATTTAGAATTTGACAATGTATCTTTTGTAAAAGAACTAGGGCAGTTTAACCTTTTCTCCATATCACAAATTCTGCATGTTTGCTTGCAAAAGCCACATTGGATGAATCTAAATTGTGGCATAAAAGGTTAGGTCATGTTAATTTCAAGAATATGAACAAACTTGTGAAGGGTAATTTAGTTAGAGGCTTACCTTCCAAGGTTTTTAGGAATGACCATGCCTGTGTAGCTTGTAATAAGGGCAAACAGCATAGAGCTTCTTGTAAGGCTAAGTTAGATAGGATTGTTACTGAGCCTTTGCATACCTTACACATGGATATGTTTGGCCCTACATCTGTTAGAAGTATCAACCATGCTAGTTATTGCCTTGTCATTACCGATGACTGCACCAGGTATTGTTGGGTATTCTTTATGTCTACAAAAGATTAAACCTCTGATTTAATTCAAAGGTTCATTAGGCAAATAGAAAACCTACTAAATCACAAGGTTAAGATCATCAGGACTAACAATGGCACAGAGTTTAAGAATAGGAGCATGATTGAGTTTTGTGGTGAAAGAGGAATCAAGCAACAATATAGCAATGCTAGAACTCCATAGCATAATGGAGTTGCTGAGGGAATGAATAGGACCCTAATTGATGAAGCTAGAACTATGCTAGCAGACTCACTCCTACCCACAACCTTTTGGGCTGAAGCAGTAGCAACTGCTTGCTACATATTCAATAGGGTCAGAGTGACCAAGCCTCAAAAGAAAACACCTTATGAGCTTATTTTTTGCCATAAACCAGTTGTTAGCTATATAAGGCCTTTTGGGTGCCATGTGACCATTCTTGATACCTTGAGTGTGCTTGGAAAATTTGAAGGGAAGTCTGATGAGGGGTTTCTAGTTGGGTATTCACTGAATAGTAAGGCCTTTAGGGTTTACAATTTAGTGACCAAGAAAGTAGAGGAAAATCTTCATGTTAATTTTCTTGAGAAAAAAGCCAATGTGAAGGGTCTAGGTCATAAATGAATGTTTGATCTTGTTTATTTAACTGATTCTATGAACTATATTCTTGTCTCCAAGGAGAATCAAGCTAACCCTGATGCAGGTTCCATAGAAGTGCCTAACAATGCAGGTACTCAAGATGCAAGCACTACTGATCAAGGCAAAGATATTGAGGAGCTTATTGTGATTCCTACCACAGAAGTCAACCATGTTGCTGCTAATGAAGGAACAAAGAAATCTTCTACAAAAAGGAAGGAGACTGTGAGCAAGCCTCAACCAAAACAAAAAGGGGGTTCTCCTTCAAAAGTTTCAGAAGATATCTTATCCTTCAGAGAATAAATGAATGCTTTGGCTGAAAAACACCTTGGGAAGAAGGATACCAACACTAACTTGGTTAATTCTGGTAGTGGATTCATTAATTCTGCTACCAGTACTAACTTAGTTAATACTGGTAGTGATGCTGTTAATTCTGCTCAACCTGATTATACTCCAAATGATGATTTTGATGATTTTGAGATGCCAGACCTTGAGTTCTTCGATAAACCAAATGAAGGTATTTTTGATGGGGCTTCTTAAGATGAAGAAGGGGTAGTTACTGACTTCAACAACCTACCCACTGAAGTAGATGTAAGTCTAGCTTTAACACTCAGAATTCACAAAGTTCATCCCAAAAGTCAGATAGTTGGTGATTCAAAGTCAGCTGTTCAAACTAGAAGTAAAGTGCAAAAGCTTCCTGAATCTCATGCACTTATCTTTCTTATCAAGAAGCAGCAAAGGGTCAACCACAAGGACCAACAACATTGTTTGTTTGTTTGTTTCCTCTCTCAAAAGGAACCCACCAAAGTCTCTAAAGCACTTGAAGATGAGAGTTGGGTGGAAGCAATGCAAGAGGAGTTGTTGCAGTTCAAATTGCAAAAAGTTTGGGTTCTGGTAGATCTACCTAATGAGGCTAAAGTGATAGGCACAAAGTGGGTCTTCAGAAATAAAAAGGGATGAAAGAGGGGTAGTTGTTAGGAACAAGGCGAGATTGGTAGAACAAGGCTATAGACAAGAGGAGGGGGTAGATTATGATGAGGTTTTTGCTCCTGTAGCAAGGATTGAGGCTATTAGGTTATTTTTAGCCTATGCATCATATATGGGGTTCATAGTCTATTAGATGGATGTAAAGAGTGCCTTTCTGTATGGCACTATTGAGGAAGAAGTATATGTTCATCAGCCTCCTGGCTTTATTGATCCAGCTCACCCCAAAAAGGTGTATAAAGTCATAAAGGCATTGTATGGTCTCTATCAAGCTCCCAGAGCTTGGTATGCAACACTCTCCAAGTTTCTTGAAGAGCATGGGTGCAAAATAGGTGTGATAGACAAGACCTTATTCATAAAAAGGGACAAGAAGGATATCATTCTGGTACAAGTCTATGTGGATGATATCATTTTTGGCTCTACCAAAAGGTCTTGGTGTGAGGAATTTGAAGGATTAATGAAAGGAAGATTTGAAATGAGCTCAATGGGGGAGCTTACATTTTTCCTAGGACTGCAAGTGAAGCAAAAAGAAGATGGCCTCTTCATTTCTCAAGACAAATATGTTGCAGAGATCTTGAAGAAGTTTGATTTTACCAATGTGAAGATTGCAGTCACTCCCATAGAGAACAAAGTGCCATTGACAAAGGATGAAGATGCTGAGGATGTGGATGTGCATCTTTATAGATCCATGATAGGTTCTCTAATGTATTTAACGGCCTCTAGGCCAGATATAATGTATGCTATGTGTGGTTGTTCTCGTTTTTAGGTTACTCCCAAGACTTCACATCTTCATGCCATGAAAAGAATCTTTAGGTACTTAAAGGGCAAACCCAATTTGGGCCTTTGGTATCCTAGATAATCATCTTTTGACCTGGAAGCCTATTCCGATAGTGACTATGCTGGAGCAAGTCTTGATAGGAAATCCACAACAGGAGGTTGTCAATTCCTTGGAAGAAGATTGATTTCCTGGCAATGCAAGAAGCAGACCATTGTGGCTACATCAACAACAGAAGCTGAGTATGTAGCAGCTGCCAATTGCTGTGGACAAGTCTTGTGGATTCAGAATCAAATGCTGGATTATGGTTTGAACTTTATGAACACTATAATTCACATAGATAATGAAAGCACTATCTGTATAGTTAAGAACCCTGTATACCACTCTAAAACTAAGCATATAGAAATAAGGCATCACTTCATTAAGGATTGCTTTGAAAAGAAGCTAATTAGAGTGGAAAAGATACACACAAATCTTAATGTGGCAGACCTATTAACCAAAGCCTTTGATGGACCTAGGTTTAATAACTTAGTGGTTAATATTGGTATGATGAACCCATAGCTCAGTTTAAGGGGAGGTTACATTTAAGGGGAGGCATTATGTAAAGTTTGTAGAACCAGTACTAAGTAGTTAATTCTGATTAGGAGTAAATTCTGGTAGGCTTAGAAGTTAATTCTTGTAATAGATTTAATACTGGTTAGTTTAGTTAAAAAAAAATCCCTCTTGTAGTTTTAATTCTGGTAGTTAATTTTTCTTGATTATAATTGTAAAATCGTTTGTTTGTATGTTTTCTTGGTTTTTCTTGGTGTTGGAACTAACAATTGCAGAAAACACATGGATTGGTGATGATCAGAAGCCTTGATATTGCTTTTTATGAGTGTTTGTCTGATACCTTAGTTAAGTCTGGTGAGTCAGTGATTAAGTCTGGTTGACCGATTTTAAGTCTGGTAGTGTAAAATGTAATTAAAATTTATTACCGTTAGGTCTGGTCAGTAAAATAATGATTTTTCTGATAAAATAATACCGTTGCGTATTTTTCAAGAAATATAAGTATCTAAGGATAAAATTTGATAAAATATCTCACTTTTGTTCATTATTTGCTTCCAATTTTAAAATATCATTAGTTTCTGCCTACGCTACTCTGTTTTTAACTACCAGTACTCAAACCCTAAACCAGCACTTAATCATTCTCTTGACTATGCCTTCACTAAAGTTTTGTGACAAGCATAACCAGTTTGGTTTCTTGAAGAAACCAAATCAAAGTGGAGGTTTCGAGCAGATTGTTGATTTCTTAAGAGGTTCTCACCTTCGGTACACCTTAACTCATAATCCTACAATTTATACTTCTCTTGTTAAGGAGTTTTGGGGGTCGGTTACCTCTGAAACTCTTGCTGATGGTACACCACAATTAAGAGCAACCATTGATACTCATGACTTCATTGTCACTGAGGCATCCATTAGGAGCAGTCTTAAATTGGATGATGTCTCTGGGGAATATATTTTGTCTAATGATGACCTTTTTGAGGGTATGAGAACCATAGGCTATCCCACTGATGGTACTTTTACTTTTTGGAAAAGCTATTTTACACCACAGTGGAGATTTTTACTTCATCATTTGCTCCAGTGCCTAAGTCCCAAGAGTGGTGGATGAGATCAGTTTGGAAGCAACATTGCTTCTGCATTGGTCTGTCTTTCACTTGGAAGGTCTTTTAATTTTTCAAAACTCATTTTTGATGGCATGGTAGCAAATGTCATCAAAAACACAAATTTTTGATGTACCCAAGATTTTTGCAAATGATTTTGAATTTTGAACCGTAAGATAAAATGCAAACTTATGTAATTGTGGCTTTTACTCCTAAAATCTTTGCAAACATGAAAAGGGGATTCAATGGGGCGCATTGGCCACTTTTGCCTGCTATGCTTTCTGGTTCAACTAACATTGCAGGTACATCTCATGCTGAAAAAATGGAACCAACCCATGAGGAGCAAGCTCAGGAACAACCAAGATCACCCACACCACAACCAAGTCCATCACCATCCTAACCAAGGGTACCTACACCCACACCATCTTCACCACCACAACAAACCCATATTCCAAGTCCTATTTAGGAGGAGGAATCCAACCTTATGACTGTGGAGGATCTTCTGACATTGGTGCCTGCTTTGGTTAAGAGAATAGAATCATTGGAGAAGGCAAACAATGCTAAGAGTAAAGCTATTCTAACTTTGGTCAAGAGGGTTAACAAGCTGGAGAAGGTTATGAAGGTGAAAGGAGTTGCTTTTGATGACCAAGAAGGTGAGGATGAAAATTCTTCCAAACAGGGGAGGAATTTAGAGGAGGAACAAGGTGTTAAGACACCAGCTAAGGATAAACCAACTGATGAAGTAGATATAAGTCCTGAAACAAAGGAAGCAGCAGAAACATTAGCTCAATCTCTGAGTAAAATTCAACAACAAAGGAAGAAAAGTAGATATCCGAAAAGGAAATTGCTAATTGATGAAGAGATTGAATCTGATGAAGAGTTGATTAAGTCTGCTGAGGTTATTAAGTCTGGTGAAGTTAATACTGGTGAGATTAAGTCTGGTGATAATGTTAATGCTAGTGAGGAAATTAAGTCTGGTGGTCATGAAGTTAAGTCTGGTAATGAGGAGCAGCCTAAAACTCAAAGGAAAGGAAAACAAATTATGATAGAAACTCCTAAGCCCAAGAAATCAAAGAGACAAGAAAGAGAAGAGCAAGCATCTTTAGCTGAGATTGCAAGAATCCAAGCAATGGAAAAGGATGAGATAGAAAAGGAGGAAGAACAGAAAAGAAAAGATGAAATGCTTGCAAGAAAGATATCAGAAGAGTTTAATGATGATCCACTGATGCAAATGATTGAAAAAGATGATGAGTTGAGGGCAAAGTTTGACGAACTTAAAGCTATTCCAGGTTTGACTGCTAAGGAGAGAGCCAAACAACTAGCAGAGTTTATAAATTCTAGAAGAAATGAAGAAACTTTAGGGGATTTTATGTCTGTGATAAGGCAAACTCAGAAGAAAACCAAGGTTGTCAAAAGGATGTCTAAAGCAGATCAAATGCATGGGATGAAGATGTATCTAAAGAACATGCTGCACTTAACATGGGAAAAGATGAGAGGAAAATCATTTGAGGAAATTGAAGCTGAATATGTAAGTGCATATGAGAGAGATCAAGGCTATAGGCCAGTGGATTATGAAGATTATTTAAGAAGAAGTTTCATGAGACAGAAAGTGACAGAATCTGAACCATTCATAGAAGCTGAGAAAGTGGATGAAAGGGTAACTGAAGTTGAAAAACCAGTTGAGAAAGCATCAAGTGAAATTGAAATGAAATCTAAGGCTGAGAAAGTGTGATGTTGTGGAAGAAAAGAAAGAAGTCAAAAAGACAGTCATAAAGTTTATAAGGAGGAAAAGTATAGCAAGAAAGAGTAAATCCAAGAAGAAAGTACAAGAAGAAGATAAATCAGAAGAAGAACCTTCATCTGAGGGTTGTACTATGGGAACAATTCCTGAAAGTTCTAAGGAACCAGCTAAAATTGTCAAATATCATATAATTAGGCCTGGACAAAGAGCTGCTTATCAGATTATAAGGGAGGACAACACTGATGTTGTATACCTTAATTTTCCAGCCATATTGAATGATGTGAGTAGAGAAGATATTATGGATTTGCACAAGTTAGTGAATATCAGACATGGGGACAACAGACCTGAAGAAGAGTTTGAAAAGGTCTTTTGGGGAGACTTAAAAGTAATGTTTGAGCCACCTTTAGAGGAAGATGAACATTGGAAGCTGACAGATCAACAAAGGATTGTTAGTTGGAGGTATTTTCATACATGTAAGGTACATTGTTTATCTTTACAAAGTGCAATTATTTATATACTTGCAGAAGTGGAATATCCTTTATCATCAAGGGTCTGCAAGGCAATGTTGGAAAAGAAGTTACATGCAGATGAGAAGGATGAAGTTTATGAGCAGTTACTTGATTTGATTAAGGAAAAGTCTCTAAAAGAATCATATTGGGGTGTTTAAGAGTGTTTTAAAGAATTTTCAAGTTGTTAAGTGAGACTAAAGGAACTTCTCACTTGGTGAAGGTGCATAGCACTAACACAACAAATGGTTATCAGTACACCATGTCTAATCCACATAAGGACTGACTAATCCAGAGCAAATGGCTCTGGTAAAGATATTTCAAATCCGTTAATGGTTGGTAATTTACCAAAAATTGTATGGTATTCAACTCACCATATCTGAGATAGTGAAGAGTTGGCTAGCCCACAAGGTATGGCTTGTGGTAAAGGCTGTGGAAAACCATACATGGTAATCAATTCACCAAGATGAGGTGCATTCCATAAAAGAATTGGCTAGTCCAAAAGAAAATGGCTTTTGGTAAAGACAAAACAAATCCGTTGATAGTTGATGGTTTACTAAAAATCATATGGTTATCAATGTAACATGGTCTTACACACCAAAACATTGGCTACTCCAGTAGTGATGGCTATTGGTAAAGAGACATCAAATCCATTAATTTTCAATGATTCACCTCTCACAGGAGTTGACACACCTGGAAGTGATGAGAATAGTATGAAACTTAAAAGAATTGATGTACAAGTAGTCATGGTTGCCGTGAAGATCAGATGGATTGCATATCAAATGGTGAAAAGATTATTCAAGTCATGTTGCCGCATAAAGATCAGATTTGAAGTTTTGAAGTGTTAGAGATAATCCCAAGAGTTCAAGATTAAATCCTCAAAAGCATATTCAGAAGGAACTTGAAGTTCATGAAGCATGAAGATCAAGTTAGGGGAGGATTGTTGGGAATTATCAAGAGAAGACTTAATGAGAAGAACAGACTTAAGTCTGCTGGTTACGTGGTTAAGTCTGTTAGTTATATTAGTTAAGTCTTGTCATAGTTAAGTTTGGTCGTTCATTGTTAAGTCTGGTAAAGTATTAATAGTTAAGTCTGTTTGACTTTAGTAGTTAAGTCTGTTTATGACTTACAGGAAAGTTTGTTAGATATAAGTTAGGAAAGGATACGTAGTTATCTTTAGAGAAGATACGTATATCCTTCTACACCTTTTGTATCTAGGGTTTCCTTAGTGTATAAAAGGAACCCTATGCATTAGTTTTTGATAACGACGAAGATTGTACTCATATTGATTAAAAGAATTAATACACGAAGTTAGTTATAGTTATTGTGTTCTTCATTGTTAGTGTTAAGATTCCGCATTAGCATTAACAATTCGTGTTAGAGTTTCTCACTTAGATTGATTTGAATTTATTCAAGTCGTCTAACAAGTAACAAGGCTACTTGGATCCATAACGTTTGGACCTACATACTTTACCCGTGTGTTTGGTTTATTAAAAGGCGGTAAAACTAGTATTATAAATTTAAAGCTTTCCTTACACATCACTTGTCGAGTTGTTTCATTTGAGTTGTTTTGTTTGCTTGTCAAGTTGTTTCATTTGAGTTGTTTCGTTTACTTGTCGAGTTGTTTCATTTGAGTCTGTATGAACTGTATGTGGTTGGGAACTCTTGCGTTTTTTGAATAAAGGTTTGCCTTCGTATTTGTTAATTGTGAATGTTTTGAGTGTGGTAATTAATCATTCTCTAGTTATATTACCATGCGACTAAAATTTATGACATTAGAAAAGAGGTAGACTCCACCACCACCTGACTAAAATTGGTGGCTTTGTTGATGTTGCTTGTTTCAGTTTTAGTGAAATTTTTGCTATTTTTGTAGTTGTTCATGACCATTGGTTAAGACTTAAGAGTTAAAAACACAAATAGATAATAACAACAGCAAAAACGACAACAACAACAACAACAACAAAAACAACAACACTACTATATACGAAGATTTTCCATGTCACCTAACATCTCACGGAGTATTACACCCGACTAACATGCGTGGTCGTGGTCATCGGGATTCCTTGCCATTTCAAGTCTTGCCTCCAGCATCCTTACTCTTGTCTCTAGCACCTGTATTTTTGATTCCAGCATGTTTATCCTAAGATCTTCGGCATTACTGTTTGAGCACTCTGTTGGTGCAGATCCAGAACCTTAAGATGTTAAACCAGAAGAAATTACTCTTAACCGATCATCAAATTCCCTCTACCACATAAAATATCCACATCCATTATCTTTTTCTCTTGGCTGTTACATAATAAGAAAATTATAGGAAATTTCTTTTTAACAACTTACATAAATAAGAAATGTATGATTGTTCACCTTCGAAAGAGGACAAGCATAATATTTCCATCCAAAGGTATCTTCTTGATGTGATGTTCTTAGTTTTATATTTCCTGTTCCACAAGAACACATAAAAGGATTATATCGCTGCATCTCAGGTTTTGAAATTGGTGTGAAGATAAGAGGTTGTGAGGTTCAGTGGTTTTGAGGATAAGAGTGTACATAATTTGTTTATGAGGATAGAGCAAATCTGCTAGCTTTTGATGGGAAGTTTTGGCACCAATATTTTGGTGGGAAATTTTGGCGCCAATATTCTGGTGGGAAGTTTTGTTAGGAAATTTTGGTGGGAAGTTTTTGGCAGGAAGTGTTTGGTACTTTGAGGTTTCGAGATGCATTTGATGGGAAGCATTGGTAATATTTTGAGAGTGGTAAGATGGCTTAGTATATCCATAACATCTTGACTCATCCGTTTAACATGAGATGTATAACCATATCATCTAGACTCATTCGTTTAACATCTCATGTATAACCATGTAATCTTGAATCATTCATTAACATCTCGTGTATAACCATATCATCGCAACTCATTCATTTAACATCTCATGTATAACCATGTTATCTCGACTCATTCGTTTATCATCTCGTGTGTAACACCCCCAAAATATCGCAGAGGAAGATTGTGCCACTGGGGTGCTACTTCATAATACAAAGTACAAGGTATAGAAAACAACCTCTAACTGAGACATTTTGAAAAGTTACCATTCAATAAATGAAATTAAAGTTACAAACATGAGGTCCCGAAGTACAAGATTACATAAACGTTTACAAAATGTATCGAATGGTAAATGATAAAAGCATAAGTCTTCAAAGTATGTCATGCGACTGTATGTTCCATGCAACAGCTATCGCCTTATTGACCTGAGATAAACATGCTAAAGTGTCAACACAATGGTTGGTGAGTTCATAGAGTTTAGTTAAATTGTAAAGCCTTTAAAGAATGTTCCCACAGCAAAGGCATTGTAAATCCATTCAGTTCTAAGTTCTTCCCATAAAAAACTTGCAACCTATGCGTTTAGAACCCACTGCTAAAATATAGTACATATTATAGTCAAGTACACATACAGTCATAATAGTTCACATCATTGCACTTAGTGTTGCTCCGTCGATAAGGAGACTTGGGGTTACTCAAATAAACATGTACACAAAGCGAAGGCGATGTCAATCCATCCAGTTGCAAGTCCCGCCCATACAAGACTTGTAACCTATATGTTCACATCCCCTTGCATATAGTATAGTTCATAATAAAAGTACCTACTAATAGGAGACTAACAATGTGAATGTACGGACAGTACATCATACAACTATTAAACACAATTAAGAACACTTCGAACAAGGGAGACTTTGCACGCTCTACCAATAAGGCGAGACTTTAGGTCAAGAACGCTCCACTGACATGGCGAGACTTAGCACGCTCCACCCATAAGGCGAGACTTTATGTCATAGCATGCTCCACCGAGATGGTGAGACTTTAGGTCATAGTACGTATGGTACATTAAGTTCATAACAAGTCATAAGTTTGTAATTAAGATCAAGAGTTTGATTCAAGTTCAAAAGTTCAAGTCAAAAGAGTTCATAAAATAGTAATCAATTTAGTTCAAGTATAATACATGCATTCTAATAAAGCGAGTAAAGTGTTTTGATAATGAAGTAAAATGAGCTTGTATCTCCCCGAAGAGTAAAGTAATTTAAACGAGGAAAAGTGGGGCTATGACTCACCGTAGTGATCAGTAGTAGGGTATAAGATGTATCAAGGAGTCGCGAGCTTTAGTGATAACCTAAAGATATAATGCGCGTCTTAGGTTTGGAATAATGTGTAGGAAAACATAAACGAGCCTATATGCGTCCTTATATTGATCATAATGTAGTACTTGGTAGTTTTGTGTATGTCTTTTCATAGAAACGGTTTATGAAACATTTTTAGTTTAGATATCTCGTACTACCATTCGGGCAATCATAATCCACAGGTCATGTAGTAAACGTTCGAGGAGCTAGGACACTTTAAATCGTTAATCCAGAAACTTGTCAATCTGTTTACCCGAATGAAACCCCTCACATGAAGTTCCTAGTTTTGTAGTGTTCGATATGGAAAAACATATGTTTTGGTCGTTTGATTATGTGACATATAGTTTAATTGGTTGCATGGTTTGCAAAGTAAGTTTGGTCATGTTCTGTAAGCGGGTTTGAGTTGGTTTAGATGTTTAACAAAAAAGTAGTTTGGTCCTTTGGTTATACAGGTAACTTAAATGGTTTTACAATTTCTCGTCGTTTTACAAAAGTTACTATTCCGAAGGTCGAATATACTTAGGAAAGTTTATTCTGAATGAAAACTACCTTTATTTGACGTTTTCGAGCCAAGTTACCAAGCGGTGCACATAAAGCATCATTTCGGAAAACTTTTGTGTTTTAAAATTTTGATACATCGGAGCAGATGTGCCTCGAAAAAATCTCAGATTCATGCAGTAAGCTATTTTGATAGTTTCTAGTTTTTCGGTTTCGTTAACTTCTTTTGATCATAACTTTTGACTCGTGTACTCGTTTTTGGTGATTCAAATTGCTACGTTTTCCTTGTAAACCCCTCTTTAACAGTAGGTAGTTTACCAAGGTCATGGCTATTCTATTTTGGTCATATTTTCATAGCATAAGTCACTAGTTTACTTGTTTACTTATGTAAGTTAACATATAGGTCTTTCAACTTGTTTTAAAGGTTTTGTACATCATGATCCTATATAGAGAACATATATAGCATATATTAAGAATATGAAACATTTAGATGATGTTGAGCAAGAGTGTGTGTTAGTCTTTCTTACAACTTTTGGCTTTCTATAAGAAAGGAAATCAAGGATCAAAGAACTAGAACAAGAACTAGTAACCCTAGCTTCCAAATTCTTCAACCCAATTCTTGCTAACCCGTGATAACCTTTATCTAACCATTTTAGAAACCTTATTTATTCTGCCCCTAGACCATTATGTAGCTCCTAATCCAACCATGGAATCACCAAATAAACTTAAGATTTATGTAGATATTAACTAGGCCTTCATCTTTGTTGGAAATTAAATGTTCAAGACTTAGTACTGCTTAAGGATTACACTAACAGTACAAACTGCTAGTGTATAACTGAAGAACTATTGAAGTATAAATAATAGTACAAACTGTAAGTTAGTACTGCTAGTATATTAAAGAAGGTACTGCTGCATGGAGACTGATTTAGAAGATATGTATTAAGGATAAGTATGGAATAGATCTTATGTATATCACAATTGGTTATAAATATACGGTAGGATACTTATCTTGTAAAGGACTTCTTAAGTCTATAAAAGGAGGTCCAAGGTTAGATGTTTATGTACAAGTCATACATCAGTCGAATATAGTTTTTGTTAAGATTCAAGGTCATGTAACCCTAGTGATATTGAGATCACTCGTATTATTCTTGAATAATATTGAATCGTTTGGTGTTAAAGTTTGTGTTCTTTGTTCATACTACATTACTGCTACATTAAGCAACATCTTCTAAGTGTGGTTGAGTAGATTCCGCATACTTAACTACATAACCTCAAAGTATCCTAAACACATCATAAAGGAGTAACATCCTAAGTGTTTTAAATCCTCTCAAGTTTTATCATAGCCAGGTTGATACTATTGATTTAGAAGAAACGGTAATGGATATGGAAACTACACAGACTAACGTGCCTGCTAAGTTGCATATGCTGAAGCAAAACGAGTTTGAGATGAGGAGGCTGCGAATAGAACAGTACTTCCAAGTGTAGGACTATGCACTATGGGAGATTATTGAAGAAGGAAACTCCTTTAAACCTACCACATCTGTATCAACAGTTGATGGTAAAGAAGAGACTGTTGTGCAAACATCTCCAGTGATTGCAGAAGAGAGGCTTCAAAAAAAATGATGTCAAAGCTAGAAGCTTGCTAATGATGACCATTCCCAATGATCAACTCTTAAACTTTAGCAAGTACAAGGATGCAAAGTCTTTGTTTAAGGTAATCACTACTAGGTATTATGGTAATGAAGCTACCAAGAAGACACAAAAGACTTTATTGAAGCAGAACTTTGAAAACTTTAGTGCAACAAGGAATGAGTCTTTGGATCATATGTTCAATTGATTGCAGAAGATTGTTAGCCAACTGGCTGTGCTAGGAGTGGAAATCCCTCAGGAAGACTTAAACTCCAAGTTCTTGAGGAGCTTACCTGCTGAATGGGCTATGCATGTGGTGGTCTGGAAGAATAAGCCAGACATTGATACTATAAGGCTCAATGATCTATATAGCAACTTCAAGATTGTTGAGCATGATGTGAAGAAGGCTGGAGGTACTAGTTCAAGCACTGGGAACATGGCTTTTGTGTCATCTCCCAGTAATTCAAGTCCAGATGAAGTAAAGGTTGCTGTAGAAGATAGTAATGCTAACCTTAGTATTAGTACTGCTAGCTCATCAAGCAGTACTACTGGTATCCTGAATGATACTACCTATTGTGCTTTCCTAACAAGCCGGAATGATGGATCAATACTGAAACATGAAGATCTCCAGGAGATTAATGATGATGACTTGGAGGAGATGGATCTCAAGTGGCAGATCTCCCTTCTTAGCATGAGGGTTAAGAAATTCTATCAAAGAACTGGCAAGAAAATCAACATCAGCAGCAATGATACTGCAGGTTTTGATAACTCCAAGTTAGAATGCTACAACTTTCACAAGTTGGGGCATTTTTCAAGGGAATGCTTGAGATCTAGGCAACAGGATAGCAGGAGAAAAGGTTATGGAAGCAAGCCTAAAGCAGTAGAAGAGCCAGAGACTTCTTCAAAGGCTATGGTGGCTATTAATGGACTAGGCTATGACTGTAGTTTCAAGGCAGATGATGAGGAAGCACCTACTGAGATGGCAATTATGGCCTTCTCTGACTCTGAGGTATTATCTGTTAAAAGTTGTTCTAAACCATGTACTGCTCTAAAAGAATATGAAACTTTAAAGAAACACTATGATGAGCAGAGGATTGAATTAAACAAAACCAATTACGATTTTTCTAATCATAAGAGAGGTTTAGCAGTCCTAGAAGAACAAACAGTGCATTATAAGAACAATGAGTCTATTTTTGCTGAAAATATAGTTGTTCTTAAGAGAGATTTGTCATTTAAGAATGCTGAGATTAGTTTGCTAAAAGCTGAATTAGATAAAATCATAAAGGCTAAGGAAAATATTCAATTAAGTGTAGATACTTTAGAGTTTGCTTCTAAGGGAGTAAACAAAATCATAGAATGTCAATTGATAAACAAAGCTAAGTCTGGGTTGGGGTATAAAACATGTCCACCTCCTCACAGAGGAGTGCCTCCATCCCCAGGAATTGGCCTAGAGCATACAGGTTTACCTGAGTTTCAACAACCTAAGTTAGAGTATGGTTGTAAACCCAAAGAAATTTTAATTACTGATAAACCTGTGGAAAATAATGAGCCTTTTGAGAGTGCAAGTGACACCTCTCTTACTGAGGATAAGATGTCCACTGATAGGAATTCAGATGCTCCAACCATTGAGGACTGGACATCTGATGATGATGAAGATCAGGTTATGGTTAAACCTGATGTGGTTAAAATAGAAGGAACCAATGTTCCTAAGGTGGTTAATAATGAAACTGTTAAACCTACAATTAATGTGAAACAAGTTGGGAAAACAGTTAGGTATTGTGAAATGTATAGGTCCACAAGCAAGCCAAGAGGTAACTAGAGGAACTGGAATAACCTCAATTCTCAATAGTTAGGTGATGACTTTGTCATGCATAACAAGGCTTGTTTTACTTGTGGTAGCTTTGACCACCTAGAGGCCTTTTGAAATAACCATCAGGGGAGAAAGATGGTTACGGGTAACAACAGGGTAACTGGGAACACAAGTCATAGGGTGAATTCAAACAGGTCTCAATCTCACCCCAACACTAATAGAATGGCTCCTAGGGCACTTTTATTATAGTCTGGCCTCAAACAAATTAGTATTGCTAGACTAGCAGTTCATACTGCCAGACCATTTAAAACTGTTTACCCTAGATCAGCAATTTCAAGTGCAAAACCAACCTTCAAATATGCACAACAAACTGTTCCAATGCATTTTCATAAGAAAGAAGTGATTCAAAAAGAGTTTCCAAAACCAAAGGCTAAAACTGCAAAGTCAGCAGTTAGTACTGCTAGCCAAGCAGTTAGTACTGGTAACTCTAAAAACACTGCTAGGGATAAAAGGGCTAATGCTGTTAAGGCCTCAGCATGTTGGGTATGGAGACCAATCAAACACAATGGTGAATCAATTGTATTGAAAAGATTTGACTATATTGATGCACGAGGCAAACCCAAGTCAGTAATGGCTTGGGTACCCCAAGGAAACTAATTTCCTTATTTTATGTGTAGGGACATTCACAAGATGATGAGGAAGATCAAGGTTATGCAGACAGTCAATGTTCCAGGCACATGACAGGCAACATGTCCTATCTTTCAGACTTTCAACCAATGGATGGAGGATATGTTACCTTTAGGGGAGGAATATGAGGTAGAATTACTGGTAAAGGTACATTGAAAACAGGTAAATTAGAATTTGAAGATGTGTATTTTGCGCAAGAGCTTAAGTATAACTTGTTTAGTGTCTCACAAATGTGTGACAAAAAGAACAAGGTTCTTTTTACTTACACTGCATGTCTTATGCTTTCCCTAGACTTTAAGCTGCCTGATGAAAGTCATGTTCTAATTAAAGTTCCAAGAAAGGGCAACATGTATAGTGTTGATATGAAGAAGATTGTTCTTAAAGAGGCACTTACTTGTCTTGTTGCAAAGGCCACATTAGATGAGTCCATGTTATGGCATAGAAGACTTGGTCATATAAATTTTAAAACCATAAATAAAATTGTTAAGGATGGTTTGGTAACAGGCTTGCCTCAAAAATGATTTGAAAATGACCAGACTTGTGTTGCCTGTCTCAAAGGAAAACAAAACAAGGCTTCCTGTAAGCCTAAGATCCACAACTTTATTAATCAACCTTTGTTTATGCTACTTATGGACTTGTTTGGTCTAACATATGTAAGTAGTATTATGCATAAAAGGTACTGACTTGTAGTTACTGATGACTATAGTAGATTCACATGGGTTTTCTTTTTAGGTTATGAGGATGAGACATCTAGCATTCTTAAAATATTCATTACTGAGATAGAAAACTTAGTGGATAAAAAAGTAAAAGTCATTAGGTGTGACAATGGGACAGAGTTCAAAAATAGAATTATGGTTGAGTTCTGTAAGGAAAAAGGTATTAGAAAAGAGTTTAGTGTAGCTAGAACTCCTCAGCAGAATGGGGTTGCTGAAAGGAGAAATAGAACAATAATAGAAGTTGCTAGAACCATGTTAGCTGACTCTAAGTTGTTATGTGCAGAACAGGTTTTTGGTAGTTAAACCTCAAAACAAGACATCATATGAGCTGTTTAGGGGTAGAAATCCTGCATTAGGATTTCTAAGACCTTTTGGGTGTCATGTAACTATTCTAAATACCTTAGACCATCTAGGAAAATTTGATGGCAAATCTGATGAAGGTTTGTTGGTTGGGTACTCTCTTAATAGCAAAGCCTTTAGAGTATACAACACAAGAACAAGGAAAGTAGACGAGAACCTCCATGTTCAGTTTCTAGAAAATAAATCTAATGTTGCAGGTGAAGGTCCAAAAAGGCTTTTTGACTTTGATACTCTAACCCAATCAATGAATTATGTGCCAATTGTTGCAGGTACCTTTTCTATTGATTTTGCAGGTTCAGAAGCTGATGTTGCAACAAATGAAGCAAGCTTGGGAAAGGAGAAAGATCAAGATCATGTGTTGATGCCAATATGGAAGAATGTGGATTCATCTTCAAATAATGGTGAACCTTTGACTGATGAAGAAAAAGAAGGTATTCAAGATAAAAACAATGTAGTTGGAGCTAAGGATCAAGAGAATGAAGATAACAGTACAAATGATGATTGTACTGTTGAGCCCCAAGTTGGTACTGCTGGGCAAAATATTCATACTGCTGGCTCATCAGATACTAACACTGTTGATTTCTCAAAAGATGAGGTGGATATCAACAATCTACCACCTACCTATCCACTTCTCACTACACCACACACAAGGATACACAAAGATCACTCCCTAGACAATGTGATTGGGGACATACAATCTGGTGTGAAGACAAGAAGACAAACTATGACTTCAGATCAACAAGGGTTTCTTAGTACTGTTTATGAAGAAAAGCAGCATGAAGGTGCCAACAAATGCTTGTTTGTGTGTTTCCTCTCACAATCTGAACCCAAAAATGTTCTCAAAGCCTTAGAAGACTCAAGCTAGGTAGAAGCAATGCAAGAGGAGCTTCTTCAATTCAAGATTCAGAAAGTTTGGGTACTAGTGGATTTACCCAAGGGGATGAGGGTAATTGGCACCAAATGGGTTTTAATAAACAAGAGGGATGAAAGGGGTATTGTGAATCGAAACATGGCTAGGCTTGTAGCCCAGGGGTATACACAAGAAGAGGGAATAGACTATGAAGAAGTTTTTGCACCAGTTGCTAGGATTGAAGCAATCTGACTGTTCTTATCCTATGCTTCTTTCATGGGCTTCAATGTTTTCCAGATGGATGTCAAGAGTGCCTTCTTGTATGGTACTATTGAAGAGGAGGTGTATGTCTCACAACATTCAGGTTTTATCGATCCAGAGCATCCTAACAAGGTGTACAAGGTTGTGAAAGCTCTTTATGGACTACATCAGGCTCCAAGAGCATGGTATGAGACTTTGGCTTCCCATCTGTTAGAGAATGGATTCCAAATAGGCAAGATAGATCGGAATCTATTCATCAAGAAGAACAAGAAGGATATCTTGCTGGTATAGGTGTATGTGGATGATATTATTTTTGGTTCCACAAGGAAGGAAATGTGTGTATAATTTGAGAAACTTATGCATGATAAGTTTCATATGAGTTCCATGGGGGAACTTGCCCTCTTTTTAGGGTTGCAAGTGAAGCAATCAACTGAAGGCATATTTATTAGTCAAGATAAATATGTGGCAGAGATACTAAGGAAATTCCAGTTTACTGATGCTAAAGTGGCAAGCACACCAGTTGATCCAGAGAAACCTTTACTTAAAGATGCTGATAGAGAAAATGTTGATGTGCACACCTACAGATCTATGATAGGGTCATTGATGTATCTTACTTCATCAAGACTAGATATCATGTTTGTTATATGTGCTTGTGCAAGGTTTCAAGTAACTCCCAAGGCCTCTCATTTAACTGCTGTCAAGAGGATCTTTAGATATCTTAAGGGTCAACCTAGGTTGGATATGTGGTATCCTAGGGAATTACCTTTTGACATGGTGGCATATTCAGATAGTGATTATGCTGGTGCAAGTCTAGACAGGAAATCAACAACTGGTGGATGTCAGTTCCTTTGTTGCAGACTTATATCATGGCAATGCAAGAACCAGACAATTGTGGCAACCTCTACAACCGAAGCTGAGTATGTAGCTACTGCAAGCTGCTGTGGTCAAGTGCTTTGGATTCAAAATCAACTTCTTGACTATGGGTATAACTTTATGAACACCATGATATATATTGACAATAGCAGTACAATATGCATTATTAAAAATCCAGTGCAACATTCTAAAACAAAACACATAGAAATTAGGCATCATTTTATTAGAGACTACAATGAGAAAAAGTTAGTTCAAGTTGTTAAAATTGATACTCTTCAAAACTTTGCAGATCTTCTCACTAAAGCCTTTGATGTTGGAAGGTTTCAATACTTGGTAGCAAGTATTGGCATGCTTAATCTCTAAAATTTTCAATATGTGTGTTTTTGTACATCTGATTGGATTTGTACTACTAAGCTTGTCAATTAGTACTGTTTTTGTATAGTTTGTACTACTAGTAGAAATTTGGTTTGGTTTTTTAAAACTATTAGTCATATGTTTATTCTGTTATGAAGTAAGTGCTTTGCACTTTGTTTTCTTGGTTTTGGACTAACAATTGCAGGTATGGATTGTTTCAGCCCAAAGGAATTACTAGTGCAATGTATGAGCAGCAGTTGGTGGATTAGTTGCTGATATAATAGGTTGATGATGGACAGAGTTTGTGGATCTATTAAAAAAGGTTTATACCTAAGATAACTGGTTCTTTGAAACTTCTTTCTTGAATTCTGATTATGATGTTTTGTTTTGGAATTTATGGCTTAGTTAGTCAGATAGTAACTGACATAACTCACTCTCTACCATTTTATACTTTAGTATAATGAGTTAGTCTAAGGAAATGTGGAAACTGTAGAGGGGAGGGGGTGAATACGTTTCCATTTAAAAAAAACTTAAAAACTCTTTGTATCAAACACCCAATCAAGTGTGACGTAATATAAAAAGTGTCAACAAAGATCATACAACATCTAGAGATGGTATAAAGTAAACTACAACACAAACACAATCAAACCATGACACAAACATAATCAACATGATATAAGAAAGAAACCACACAAACATAAACGCAATGGAAATATAAATATAAAGAGATAAGTTAAGAAGACGCAAACCGGACATGATGATTTATAGTGGTTCGGTCATGAAGCTCCTCTTCTCCCTACTCCACTCCCCGAGTACCCAACTCGAGAGTTACTTCACTAATCAACAAGCTCCCTTCAGGCGGAGAAAACCGTACAACATCGCTTATCCATATTTCCGACACTAAGCTAAATGTCGAGTACTAATCTTAGCTAGTACCAATCTACCACGATCTATCCGATCTACCCTTGATCCACTTGATCAATACACAAGCCCACAAGCTACAAGAGATCTCCAAGATCTCAACAAGATCACAATGATCAACTCCCACTTGACTCGATCTACCCGATCTACCCTTTGATCCACTTGATCAATACACAAGCCCACAAGCTACAAGAGATCTCCAAGATCCCAACAAGATCACAATGATCTACTCCCACTTGACTCGATCTACCCGATCTACCCTTGATCCACTTGATCAATACACAAGCCCACAAGCTACAAGAGATCTCCAAGATCTCAACAAGATCACAATGATCTACTCCCACTTGACTCGATCTACATTATCACTCTTGATCAACTTGATCAACTCACAAGCTATAAGAGATATTCAATATCTCTATATGATCACAATAATCTGTTGATATAAATAATGCCTAAATACGTTATTAATATTTTTCGATATCTCTACGTTTTGATAATCACAAAATGTAAAATCATTAAACGAAAGATTATGACGTAAACAAGTATTTAGTTGTAAATATCTATTTTAACAACTTAATCACTTAAGGTATGAATAAACAAATGCCTAATGCATTATATGATCAAAGGAACTTTTTCTTAATCACTAGATTTTTTATAAAATGACACAAACATTTTATATCTTTTACAAAATAGTTTTTGGAAATTAAAGGAAAATGTTTAATCCATAATAAATTTATGAATTCAAATTTTCAACCAAAAATGGCAAAAATGTTCCAGAAAAACCTTCCCCACAAAAAGACAAAGCTGGCCAACGGATATAAGGGGCGGCCCCCTTAATTAAGCAGGCGGCCCCCTTAATAATTAAGGGGACCGGCCCTTAATTAAGGGGACCGGCCACGCTCCTCCAGTCCCCAGCTTTGCCTATAAATACTGGACTATTCCTGGACTTTTTCCTCACCTTTTGCACAAAAAAAACTTTCTGATTTAGATCTCATTTCATATCTTCAAAAACCCTTTGATCATATAATTATAAGCTTTTGTTTCAAGTGATCCAAAGCTTCAACCTCTCAAGTGCAAGAGAAGAATACTTCTATCCTTCAAGACAAGAAGTATTACAACTTGGTGTATCTCTTCCATCCAAGTTGTTGGTGTATCAAAATTGTAAATCATTCATTCATTTGTATAAGTTGTGTATATTTGTTAGATAGGTGTGAGCATAATTGTTTAGGCTAGATTAGTGTGTAAGTAGTGAAGTTGTGAAGAAGTTAAGGTGTGTAAGTAGTGAAGGTGTGAAGAAGTAGAAGAGTATATAAGTAGTGCTAGGTCGTGAAGTAGTTGTGAAGCCGTTGTGATGTAGTTGTGAAGCCGTTGTGAAAAAGTTGTGAAGCCGTAGTGAAGAAGTTGTGAAGAAGTCGTGAAGAAAAATGAACTTGATGTATGCAAAGATACAAAAAGTATGTAACAAGTGTTACAAGTGCTCTAACTATAACTACAACACTTTGTATCTTTGTGATACTAAGTGTTCTTCTCTTGCACTAGTAGAGGAATGAAGGTGATCTCTTGGTTGGATGAAAGGATCACTCTTAAACAAAGTAAGACTCTCTAAATGATCAAAGAAAGTGATCTAAATAAGTAGGTATTAGACGAGAGAAAACTGACTGGAAAATCAAGTTGTAAGTGTAAAATGGTCCACTATTTATAGGCAAACAGAAAACTAGCCATTACAGAGGGACGGTACCACTAATTGTCAGACGGCACCACTAAATTTAGTGGTACCGTCGGCACTTTAGTGGTACCGTGAACGCTCCTCCGTTTGTTTTTAGTGGGGAAGGTTTATTTGGGAATGTTTGAAGCTGTTTTGGGGGGGAAATAGTTGTTACTATTTTTGAAATGATTATCCCAGATAAAACATTTCTTTCTAATTCAAAAATAATTTGTAAAATGTATTTTTGAAAAATGTTTTGTCACATTCATAAAAATGTGAAGTTTAAAACAAAAAATTTATTTCTTTGATCATCCGTCAAGTTTAAATTTGTTTGTTCATACCTTGAGTGATTTACATCGGGATGAAAATCTACGACTCTGTTGAGGCATACTTGATATGTTGAGAGATGTTGATGTAAGTATGCGTCGATGATTAGTGTTTACAAGTAACTTGCGCATTTTACGCTATGCTTTACAAGTTACATGTTTGTCATTATTAAAACCGAAGAAACCTTTTAGTTTAAATATCGTAATATTTGCACTAACAATCTCCCCCTTTTTGATGATGACAAATATGTAAACCATAACACATAGTAAAATGTAAAAGTTACCTGTTTACACTCCCTTCTCCCCCTTTTGTCAAAGCAAAAAGGTAGTTTTCTCGATCTCTCCCTTGAATTCACTCTATACTCCCCCTTATTACACTACTATCCTTTCTTCCCAAAAAGGCGAGCTTGCATCATCCACGTGAAGTCTTCTATCACCACTTGTGAAGACGACTCTATGCTATGTATTCAAATAGCCCCGAGCTCCCCCTAGCTCAATGCTCCCCTATGGTAATTGAATCCCCTTGTTTATTCACCTTAGTATCTAGCGGATCCATGGATCAAATTCTTACAAAGGTTTTTCCTTCATCAAGGGTTAGCTTCGTGCAACATAATATATAAAAGAATAGGAGCAACATTATAGGGATATAATGCTCATAGCAAGACATGCAAGGGTTAAACTATGTTAAAGTGTAGCTACCAAAAAAATGAGTTTGATGAGGTATGTAGGCATATCAAAATATGCTAGAGTTCAGACACGTGATGAAAGTGTGCCAAAGGGATAAAAACCAAGACGAAAGCCCAAGAAAGTTGAGCGACATAAAGATGTGAATGCGTAATGCAATTCAATGACACTAGAGAGTCACAACTTGACCGACAACCTAAGGTGTAATTGTTCAATCAATCACACTAACAAGAACGTGATTCGTTCATTGACTGACACACAAAATGACTTCTTCCAAGTTGTCATTGGGAAGGCGAGTTCTAACAAACCTTTTAAACGACATAATCATCTACCCAAGATGATTGGTGTTAAGGATGGTTTGTTGATAAGACATACACTAAATGATTACTATTATGACAAGTCATGCCATAAAGTAGACTCGATAGAAGATATACCCAAAAAAATGAAAATGAGAATGATATGCCCCTAGATGCGAATGGAAATGATTCCACAAGATGGAAAGTGTTGGATTTGACCTTTGTTGACATAAATAATGCCTAAAAACATTATTCATTTCTCTATGTTTTAATGATCACAAAATATAAACTCATTAAACATAAACTTATCAATTAACCAAGTATTTTGTTGTAAATATTCACTTCTACAACTTAATCACTTAAGGTATGAATAAACAAGTGCTTAATGCATTATATGATCAAAGGAACATTTTCTTAAACACTAGATTTTTTATAAAATGTCAAAAACATTTTATATATTTTTGAAAAACATTTTTTGTATTAAATAAAAATGTTTAATCTTTTATAAAAATATGAATTCAAATTTTTAACCAAAATCAGTTAAAATGTTCTAGAAAAACCTTCCCCACAAAAGGACAAAACTGGCCAACGTTCAGCAAGGGCGGCCCCCTTAATTTTACTAGACGGCCCCCTTAAAATTAAGGGGACCGCCACCGTATTTAAGGGGGCCGGCCACGCTCCAGTAGGCTCCACCTGTCCAGATTTTTCTCCTATAAATATCAGCCTTCCCCAGGATTTTTACTCACCTTTTGCACACTGAAACTTTCTGTTTTAAATCACATTTCATATCTTCAAAACCCGTTTGATCATATAATCTTAAGCTTTGGTTTCTTAGTGATCGAAGCTTCCTCCATTCAAGTGCAAGAGAAGAATACTCCTTCAACAACTAGAGAAGAAGTATTGCAACTTAGATACCTAAGTTGTTTGTGTCATCATACATTTGTATATAAGTTGTGTATTGTTGTTAGATAGTTGTGTGTATAATTGTTTGGGATAGGTTAGTGTGTAAGTAGAGAAGTTGTGTTGTTAAGGTGTGTAAGTAGTGAAGGTGTGAAGAAGTAGAAGTGTACATAGGTTGTGCTTAGTTGTGAAGTGTCGTGAAGAATTAGTGAAGAAGTCGTGAAGAAGTCGTGAGGAAGTTGTGAAGAAGTCGTGAAGAAGTCGTGAAGTAGTCATGAAGAAGAAGGTGTGATTAAGTCGTGTTTAAGTTGTGAGATTGGTTCTAGCTACGATTAGAACTCGACATCTAGCTTTGTATTGTTAAGCCGGTGTAAGCTAAAGTTGTGTAAGGTTTACTCCGCCATAAGGGAGCTTGTTGACATAGTGAAGAAAACTCTCGAGTTAGGTGCTCGGGGAGTGGAGTAGGGCAAGGAAGGTGTCCTTGTAACCGAACCACTATAAATCTCTTGTCTCTCGGTTAGATCTTTCCATCTCTAGCTTTCATTTCATTTTATTACCTTACTTGCATTACTTATTTATATTTACTTATATACATATTGTTCATATTGTTCAAGGAGTTGAGATCACATATATTCGAATCTAAGTTTTAAAAAGTAAACAAAAGTTTTCACAATAAAATTTAAAAGGTCATAAAACTATTCAACCCCTCTTCTAGTTTTCCACAATTGGTATCAAGAGCCACGTCAAACAAGATTTTTAAAATTAAATGTATTTTAAAACTTGAAACGATCTATGGAATCTTTAAAATATTTAGATGGGCAATCTATGCAAAGACCACCACTATTTGAAAGTGATGGTTTTCTTTATTGGAAAAATAGATTCGAAACTTATGTGAAATCAAAGGATCTTGATCTTTGGCATGTTATTACCTATGGTGATTTTCCCCCTATTCAATATAATATCCTAACTAAAATAGATGAAATTGTACCTTTTGAAAAACAAAATGATGATTTAAAAAAGAAACTAGCAAAAAATAATGAAGCTAAAATGGTTATTTATAATGCGTTACCACGCAAAGAATATGAAAGAATTTTTATGTGTCAAACCGCAAAAGAGATTTGGGATTCTTTACTAATCACTCACCAAGGTAATAGTCAAGTCAAAGATAATAAAATAGATCTTCTTGTGCAACAATATGAACAATTTACAATTCCTGAAGATGAATCTATTGATAATGCATTTGCTAAATTTAACACAATCATCACAAGTTTAAAAGCACTTGATGAGACTTTTTCTAGCAAAAATTGTGTAAGGAAATTTCTTAGGGCATTACATCCGAAATGGCGCGCGAAGGTCACGGCGATTGAAGAGTCAAAGAACTTTATGACGTTATCACTTGATGAGCTTATTGGCAACTTGAAGGTTCATGAAGAAATTATAAAGAGGGACTCGGAAACGGTCAAGAGCAAGAAAGATCAAATCAAGTCTCTCGCGCTAAAAGCCAAAAAGGAACTTAGTGATGACGATGATTCAAGTGACGATAGTGAAGACGAAGAATATGCAATGGCCGTTAGAGAATTTAAGAAATTCTTCAAGAGACGAGGAAGATTCACGAGACAACCGCGAGATGAAAGAAGATCGCTACAAAGAAATAGAAATGATAACTACGGGAAAAGAAAGTGGTTTAGATGTGGAAGCCAAAACCATCTCATTGGCGAATGTCCAAAGCCACCGGGTTATGATTACGAAAGCGCATTTGTTAGTGGAACATGGAGCGATAGCGACAAAGATGAAGCGGACAAAGCAAAAGACGAAAAGTGCCTTGTAGCTCAAGCCACCGATGAAATATGTCTTGGGATAAATTTGGAGCCCGACGAATGGATTAAGGATAGTGGATGCTCGAAGCACATGATGGGAAACGGCAAGCTATTCTCCTCCTACAACGCATACAACGGAGGTAATGTTATTTTCGGTAGTGATTTTCTTGGAAAAATCATTGGCAAAGGTACGATCTCTCAAGACTCCCTAACTATTGAAAATGTTGAGCATGTAGATAACTTAACATATAACTTGCTTAGTATAGGACAAATATGCGATAATAAGTGTAGGGTTACTTTTACAAGTAAAGATAGCGAAATAGTTAAGGACGGAAAGGTCATAGGTAGAGGAGTTAGGAAAGGTGGCGTATATGTTATGAAACTAGGAAATAAACCGGAAGATAAAATATGTCTAGCAACCTTAGATGAAAACTCTACATTGTGGCATAGAAGATTAGGTCACGCAAATATGCAAAAAATACAATCTGTAGCCTCTAAAGAATTAGTTAGAAACTTGCCTCACCTAAGATGTGACCAACACTTTTGCGATGCATGTAAAATAGGAAAACAAGCACATGCTAGTCACAAAGCTAAGAATATAGTCTCCACTACTAGATGCCTAGAATTATTACACATGGACCTTTTTGGTCCAACCGCTGTGCGGAGTTACGGAGGTAATCGTTATACCTTAGTAATTGTAGACGACTGTTCACGATACACGTGGACTAGATTTTTAAGTGATAAAATCGAAGCCTTTAATAAGTTTGAAATATTTAGTAAAATGATTCAAAATAAATTAGGATGTTCTATAGTATCAATTAGGACAGACCATGGTCGGGAATTTGATAACGAAGTGCAATTCGGAAAATATTGTGATTTAAATGGGATATCTCACAATTTCTCCGCTCCTCGCACTCCACAATCAAATGGGGTAGTAGAAAGAAAAAATTGAACATTACAAGAAATGAGTAGAACAATGCTAAATGAACAATCTATCCCACAAAAATTTTGGTGCCATGCCGTAGATACATCAACATATATAATAAATAGAGTCTCAATTAGGCGAATTTTAGGAAAAACCCCATATGAGTTATTAAGAGGTAGAAAACCTAATCTAAATTACTTTAGGGTATTCGGGAGCAAATGTTTTGTTCTCAATACAAAAGATTACCTTACTAAGTTTGATCCTAAGTCGTACGAAGGAATCTTTCTAGGGTATTCACAAAATAGTAAAGCATACATAATACTTAATAAACACACTATGAAAGTAGAAGAGTCCTTAAATGTAACATTTGATGAAACTCCACCACCACCTAAGAAATTGCCCCTAGAAGATGATGACCTAGTTGAAGAAGAATCTATTGAGGTTAGTAAAATTAAACCCTTAGGCGATGATAATGAAGATAATATTAGGTGAAAATGAAATAGTAAATGTTAAGGAATCTAAATCACACCCATTAGATAATATAATAGGAAACCTAAATCAAAGAACCCTTAGATCACAAGCTCAAGATAAAAATAATTTCTTCTGTTTCCTATCAACTATAGAACCTAAAAATATAAATGAAGCATTAAAAGATGAAAGCTGGGTTATGACTATGCAAGAAGAACTAAATCAATTTAAGACTAATGACGTTTGGGAACTAGTCCCAAATCCCATGAACATGACCATCATAGGAACTAAGTGGGTTTATAGAAATAAGTTAGATGAAAATGGAATAGTTACTAGGAACAAAGCTAGGTTAGTTGCCCAAGGATATAATCAACAAGAAAGAATAGATTATGACGAAACTTATGCCCCCGTAGCTATATTAGAATCTATAAGAATACTTCTTGCCTATGCATGCGCCCTAGATTTTAAGTTATTTCAAATGGACGTGAAAAGTGCATTCCTTAACGGTTTTATCAATGAGGAGGTATACGTGGCACAACCTCCAGGATTCATTGACTTCGCAAAACCTGATTATGTTTATAAACTCAAGAAAGCTTTATATGGACTCAAACAAGCTCCCAAGGCTTGGTATGATCGATTAAAGGCATTTCTTATTAAACATGATTATTCCAGGGGAATGGTAGATAACACTCTTTTCACGAAAAAGAAAAGCCCAAATCTCATCATTGTCCAAATATATGTCGACGACATTATATTCGGATCGACTTGTCAGGATATGTGTGATGAATTCGCGAAAATCATGCATGATGAGTTTGAGATGAGTATGATGGGTGAACTTAATTTCTTCCTAGGATTACAAATAAAACAATTAGAAGATGGAATATTTTTTAATCAATCTAAGTACATTAAGGAAATGCTCAAGAAATTTGGATTAGAAGACGCTAAGCCCATGAAAACACCGATGTCTACGGAAGTAAAACTCACAAGAGATGAAGAGGGTGAGTCCGTAGAAAACACTAAGTATAGAGGAATAATAGGTAGTTTACTATACTTAACGGCAAGTAGACCGGATATCATGTTTAGTGTCTGCCTTTGTGCTCGCTTTCAAGAGGATCCCAAAACCTCTCACCTAGAAGCGGTTAAGCGTATATTTCGATACATTAAAGGCACTATACACTTAGGATTATGGTATCCTAAGGGATCCGGAATAGAAACCATCATCTATGCGGATTCGGATCATGCGGGAGACTAAGTGGATAGAAAAAGCACTAGCGGAATTTGCACGTTCATGGGATGTTGTCTAACATCTTGGTTCTCGAAGAAGCAAACCACTCTTGCTATTTCTACCACAGAAGCCGAATATGTAAGTGCTGGAAAGGCATGTCAACAAGCACTATGGATGAAACAAGCTCTCGTAGATTATGGCATTAGGTTAGATGATGTCCCAATTATGTGTGATAACAAAGGTGCTATAGATTTAAGTAAGAATCCCGTTCAACACTCTAGGACTAAACATATAGAAATACGCCACCACTTCCTCCGCGATAATGTTCAAAAAGGAAACATATCTATAGAAAAGGTTGCATCGGAAGATAACTTAGCAGACATATTCACTAAGCCCCTTAAGCGTAAACTCTTTAACCACTTACCTTTAGGCCTAGGAATGATAGAACAAATTGACTGAATTTTCTGCATCTTTGGTACATTTTTTTCCAGATGGGCGGACCCCTTAATTTTATAAAGGCGGTCCCCTTAATTATTAAGGGGACCGGCTTGTCATTAAGGGGACCGGCCATCTGTCTGTAAATTTTTTTTTCTATTTCCTCTCATCTGAGTCTAGGAATCTGTTTTGCACAAAATAAAAGATTGGGATATATTTTTTTTTCATAAACATATTTGTAAAAAAAACCCAATCTATTCTCTACAAATTATTCTCACATCTAGGACAACACATGAAAACCATTTTCCTTACATTGTTGAATAATGCTAAAAACATTTTTTTTCATGCATAAGATCTCACATGACTTGTCAAAATATATAATCTAATATATATCTTTGAAATTCATATATTGAGAAAAATTAAATCAATGAGACCTTGGATTGTTTCTTAGGAAATTTTTGCATTTAGGAGTCGAAACAATCACATCTCCACATTTGTTGCATATAGGCACACACTAGAACAAGCTTATTGATCACATCCTCACAATTGTTCCATCACCTATTCCCCATAAGTTTCTAGTGCATTTGCTCTATTACCCTTGCCTTAGATAATTAATTGCCTTAATTCTCTAAATTGCTAGATATAACTTATTGCTTGTTTATCTTATATGCCATGCATGCTTAATATGTTTCTCTATTGCCTCAAAGAGTGGGACTTGCCTAAAACCAAAAGCTCAAAACATAGCCATCCTCACCTATTTCTGCAGAAAAACCCATTTCTGGAACCTAGAAAGGTACCAGATTGGTGGCCCCCTTAATTATTAAGGGGACCGCCCATAATTAAGGGGACCGGCCATCTGCTGGACGGGTTCACAGAATCATTTTCTGCTTTTTAGCCCTTTTGATCATATACTTCCCCAAATTTACAAACACATTCTGTCCTAATCACCCAACAAGCCTATCCATTCCTAAACAACACAAATCATCCACTATAAATAACCCATATCTCACCACATTCAATCATCCCATCATGTCTTCTCCTATCAACCAAAAACCTCAAAGCTAGCAAGGATGACCTTAAAACCCGGGTGGAAAAGAAAACCTCACCCTCACCACAAGCCCATCACAACTAGACAACCAACACCTCCATCATCATTCATCCCCAACTACTCTCCAAGATCACAACCTCATTCCATTGAACCATTTCACAAACCCTACCATTTTGGCCAAACATCAAACCAACTTCAATGGAATCCTTGAAAACCCTCATCACCTTGGTCAAACATCAAACTTTTCACCCCAATACCATCCATTTCCACCAAATAACCAAATCCCCATTCATGAAAGGCAAAAGCTTCATGAAGAGATTAACCAAATCCATGATCTTAGTGATCTCCTTGCTATGCACCTCACACAACGCAACAAGGGACAACCTCCATCCTCACCTTACTCAAATTGCCTACCCCACTCTCTTAACTTGGATCAAGTTACAAACCACACCCACTATTGCCCTTGTTGCATCTTCCTTCAAAAACAAATCCTCCACTTAAGTGAAGATATTTCTTGGATCGAATATTTACTCACTCGTCCTCATCCCATTCCTCCACTACAACGATATAACATCAATGGATCCGCTCCATTTCCCTCTCCATCACATAACTAAAACCCATCCACATGCTTTCCGCCTCAAAATAAAATCCCTCACCCTTTTTGTCGCAAGCAAGTCCAATCGCTCTCTTTGGCAATATGAGGACTATTAGTATTTCTAGTTATGTTGTAATCATTATGTTTTAAGTATTTTATGTAATGTAATGATGATTCATATGTTATATATGATCATCTTGAATGCAAAAAAATTAGTTGGTTGTTCTAAATATTTTTGCCTATATATTTGTATCTTGTGTCTCCTAACTTGTTTTTGCATCCAAAATTTCCATAGCTCGTCTCCTTGGTGCCCTCGAACGAGGGGAGTAAACATCAAGGGGGAGTTCTCGTCCCGACAAATTTAGTTTCTAAAACTTGTCGGCATAACCTTTTTGATTCTACAAAAAGGGGAAAGTGAATATAACTCACTAAATACTTGTCCAAAAATAATTTTGGATTAATAAGTTTAAGTTTTGTAATCATCAAAAAGGGGGAGATTGTTGACATAAATAATGCCTAAAAACATTATTCATATCTCTATGTTTTAATGATCACAAAATATAAACTCATTAAACATAAACTTATCAATTAAACAAGTATTTAGTTGTAAATATTCACTTCTACAACTTAATAACTTAAGGCATTAATAACAAGTGCTTAAATGCATTATATGATCAAGGAACATTTTCTTAAACACTAGATTTTTTATAAAATGTCAAAAACATTTTATATATTTTTGAAAAACATTTTTGTATTAAATAAAATGTTTAATCTTTTATAAAAATATGAATTCAAATTTTTAACCAAAATCAGTTAAAATGTTCCAGAAAAACCTTCCCTACAAAAGGACAAAACTAGCCAACGTTCAGCAAGGGCGGCCCCCTTAATTTTACTAGGCGGCCCCCTTAAAATTAAGGGGACCGCCCCCGTATTTAAGGGGGCCGGCCACGCTCCAGTAGGCTCCACCTGTCCAAATTTTTCTCCTATAAATATCAGCCTTCCCCTAAATTTTTAGTCACCTTTTGCACACTGAAACTTTCTGTTTTAAATCACATTTCATATCTTCAAAAACCCTTTGATCATATAATCTTAAGCTTTGGTTTCTAAGTGATCCAAGCTTCCTCCATTCAAGTGCAATAGAAGAATACTCCTTCAACAACTAGAGAAGAAGTATTGCAACTTAGATACCTAAGTTGTTTGTGTCATCATACATTTGTATATAAGTTGTGTATTGTTGTTAGATAGTTGTGTATATAATTGTTTGGGATAGGTTAGTGTGTAAGTAGAGAAGTTGTGTTGTTAAGGTGTGTAAGTAGTGAAGGTGTGAAGAAGTAGAAGTGTACATAGGTTGTGCTTAGTTGTGAAGTGTCGTGAAGAAGCAGTGAAGAAGTCGTGAAGAAGTTATGAGGAAGTAGTGAAGAATTCGTGAAGTAGTCGTGAAGAAGAAGGTGTGATTAAGTCGTGTTTAAGTTGTGAGATTGGTTCTAGCTACGATTAGAACTCGACATCTAGCTTTGTGTCATTAAGCCGGTGTAAGCTAAAGTTGTGTAAGGTTTACTCCGCCATAAGGGAGCTTGTTGACATAGTGAAGAAAACTCTCGAGTTAGGTGCTCGGGGAGTGGAGTAGGGCAAGGAAGGTGTTCTTGTAACCGAACCACTATAAATCTCTTGTCTCTCGGTTAGTTCTTTCCATCTCTAGCTTTCATTTCATTTTATTACCTTACTTGCATTACTTATTTATATTTACTTATATACATATTGTTCATAATGTTCAAGGAGTTGAGATCACTTAAATTCGAATCTAAGTTTTAAAAAGTAAACAAAGTTTTCACCATAAAATTTAAAAGGACATAAAACTATTCAACCCCCCTTCTAGTTTTCCACAACCTATGAGAAAAGGTGGTAAAAGATGGTTTAGATTAATATATCATTTGCACTGACAATGAGATGCATGATATATTTCAAAGGTGAAAAAAAATGAGCATGTGATCCTACCAGGATTATGGGTGGATATCTCTAACGGGGTTGATGTGACGAAGTTCTAGATTTCTAGTTTGGATTATCCTAGTTGTGTGTTATAGATAATTTGGTGCATGAAGGGTTTCGTGTGATTGTGAGGATTGAAGGTTATTGAACTAACTATCACTATCTAATGTGAGGAACAGTTGTAAGGTTTGAGTGTAATGATCGATGGGTTGAAGCTTCTTAGACTAACTATCACTGTCAAGAGTGAAGTGTAGCTAAAAGGTTTTAGTGGGATTGATATAAGGGTTGAAGGTTTTGAAACTAAATATCACTGTCAAGAGTGAAGTTTAGTTATAAGGGTTGAGTGTGAAGATGAGATGCAAGATAAGCTTGCAATGGTGAGGCCTTATATAGGCAAGAGTTGTGGGATTCGACTTAAAGTTGGTGGTAGTGTCCTATAGTGTAGTGAGGGAGTCTTAGGGTGTATGTGAGTTTGCAAACTTTTGCAGGTTTGATGTTAGGGATGCAATGATCTAGAGGAAATAGTGAAACTTCGTCAAACAAGGGCATGGTACCACTAAATACCACACGTTATTGTTAAATTTAACGGTATCGTGGCCTATTTAACGGTACCGTGACCTGGAAGTCACGAATTTTCCTATGCAGCCTAGTTCTGGGTAGCTAAAGGGAAGTTTTCTAGTGAATAAGAACCACATTTGTGTGTTCTTGAGAGTGTTTGTTGAAAGACTATATGAGTGTGTTTTCGCTCCCCCCTTAATCTATGATCATCCGGACAAGATGTGAAAAAAAATAAAGAGGAAAACAAACGTTGACGGAAGCGATGAGCTTAGTAACATCATGACAAGTGGTGGATAGCATACAATAAACTTCACTTTTTAAGTCACATAGCTCTTCTCAATCATTGTGAATATTCATATGATGAGGCATGCGATTACGAGGAAATATGCTAAGGGTTCAGAAGATAAAATCTTCAAGGTTGTGAGGTTAGTGATAAGGTTCTAGTGGGGTTATCTATGTTGATGTGGAAAGGTTATCTCAACTTATCCTAGCGGTTCTTCGCTTGAAGTGTGTGGAAGGTGAGTGGGATACGGAAGCATTGGAAGTGTAGAACTAAGGTAGAAAAGTGTAGATAAGTTGAGAAGATAATGGATATGGAAGTAACCAAACATATGGTGTGTTCAGTACCATTCAGAAGTGAAAGGGGAAAAAGCTAAGGAATCAAAAGATAGACAGAATCTATTCTGATAGGAGACGGTTCTGGTTCAAGACTACATCGAGTGGGTTTCGATAGTGTTTTTGAAACAATGAAAATTGAAACTAAAATAAACTGTCTAAGCAGACAACGGTCCGACGGTGTCGTTAAATTTAGCAGTACCGTCCCCTATTTAAGGGTACCATGACCTGCTGAGGTCAGTTATGACCCAGAATTAGATTTTTGACAAAGAAATTTCACATATGTTGTGATTTTTCTGGACCTTGGATTAAAGGAATTTATATCAAATAAATTCTTTTATGAAAGAATCCAAAGGGATTCGATGAACGTTGATCGAGAACGAGAGATGATATTTAATTGCATTTCGCAAATTAAACATACTTTAAATATTTCGGATGAAAAATTTAAGTTGTCATTGGAATTTAAGAGGATTTTACGAATAAATCTCGCTGATTTAGTGAGACTTTTCGACACGAGGAGAGAATTTATACCTAATAAATTATTTTTTACGAGATGAACAGTACTAGACGAGAAGAGATGACTTTTTTATTTCTTAGGAAATACATAGGTAGTCATTAGAGCGATGTGAAGGATGACTTATTATTTTTAGTGAAATATTTAAAAAGTCATGAGACGAGACACAAGATATGACTTCAATATTTCCAGTGAAATATTCAAGTAGTCATAAGAGGAATGTGAAGGATGACTTAATATTTCCAGTGAAATATTTAAAAAGTCATAAGACGAGACATAAGAGATGACTTTAATATTTCCAGTGAAATATTCAAATAGTCATAAGAGGGATGTGAGGGATGACTTAATATTTTCAGAGAAATATTTAAAAGTCATAAGATGAGACATAAGAGATGACTTTAATATTTCCAGTGAAATATTCAAATAGTCATAAGAGGGATGTGAGGGATGACTTAATATTTCCAGAGAAATATTTAAAAATCACGAGACGAGACGTCAGGGATGACTTCAATATTTCTAGTGAAATACTTAAGTAGTCATGAGAGGGATTTAAAGGACGCATTTGAACACATGGGAATTGTGAAATTCACGAAATGTGTTACATCTTTCCTAGACCAAGACGAAGATGGTTAGAGGATTCTCGTTTGAGAGGTTTGGTTGATTTATAGATTTCGATGTGCTTCGCACGTGAGTGTTTCACGGGTTTTGAAAGACGTAAAGCAAAGCCTATGGTGCTGATTCGCAGCAGGGTTTGGGATCTTAAGAAGTGTATATTCACACGAGGATGAAAGGAACTACTAATCACTTATATAGTAACTCGTGAATCCTTTGTCACCTGAAGGTTGATGTTAGCTTTTAGCTTTTGAATGAGCGTTTTAACATATGTTGTTAAAAGGCTTGAATATGATGTTTCGGATATGACATTTAACAATTGTAATCACAAGTTAAACTTACTTGAATACTTCAGATGAAATATTTAAGTTGTCAAACCTACTCCAAGTTCTACTGGGTTTGTATCTAACCTCCCAATGACAAAGGGTGTATTACTTGGAAGAAAGCGAAATGATGACCAACGAATTAAGACAATTTCGCGACTACTCTAACTTATAGGCTTTGACACTAGTGTATGACTATATGACGTCTAAGGGTTCATAGTGATAGGCATACCTAATTCCTAATGTGTTAAAAGGACATAGTGGAGGTGCAAAATTTACTAGCAAATCATGTAAAATGCACATAAGGAATAAATGCAAACATCATGCAAAACATGATAATCATTTAGCATTTAAGATCATGAAGACATTCAATCATATCTTACGAGAACATGTTATCATTTTGAATCACATATGTGGGATGCAAGCAATCTAGGTTCGCTAAGGAAGATCCTAATTACTACTTTTTCAAAATGAAATCCTAACGGGAGATAAATTTCACCGATGTAAATTATCTTTAGTCAAATGTAGGAATGAAAAATTTTTAAGTTAGAGAATGAGTATGATACTATCACTAGTGGTGCTCAATTCAAGCTGAATACGACCATTTTTATGGGTTATACCACGAACCCAACTTCTCTCCTGAAAGCAATTCAACCGTTAGGTCAAATTGAATTTCTAGTGCGATAGGTTCTCCAGTATTCATTCTTACGTTAGAAAAATTCAAATTCCTATATTTGCCTATCGAAGTATAGCAAAGATGATATTAGCTTATTTCGCTAATACATGGCCTAAAATGACTCAACTAACCATATTTTGAAAGTCGGTTAAGAAGATGACATGTTTTACATAACTCCTAACAAAGGCAAGCAAAATTTTTTAATATCGTGTTTGAGATTTAAAGGTTATTTGGTAGAGATGGTGCATTTTATGATCTCTTGGGTAACACCTTTTTTTGTTGGGTTGTTGCATGTTATTTTAACATGATTTGGTTTCCTAGAACCAAGAGATGCTCTAATGTGATACAATGTAGAATCTACTACATCGAGAGTGTTTCAAGAATGCTCCTTTGCATATCTTGAGAAAAGAATCTAGTAAAGGTTATTTACCTCAATAGATCTTGTGAGTATTATATTTGAAATGAGACATATTGTATATTTCAACAAATATGCTTTTCTAAGAGGAAAGTTATCACTCTTACGAATGCTTATTGAAACAAGTATTTTAGTGTAGGACCAATTTTACTTGTTTATGCAATGACAGATGTTGTATTAGGTTATTATTCAACTCTAGTATCCTATATTTGTTAACAGGATGCAATGTATTCTCTTGTAACATAACCATTCATGTTACAAAGAAAATAAGATGCATAAGATATAAGTTATCTTTTGTCAATCTTTGGATAAGAGAAATACATGTGATATTCTCAAAAATTGATGGCTTACATAATAGTTAATAACATATTATGTGTGACACTTTTACTAGATATGTGATTTTGAATGTTGAGTCGTTCATGAGCAAAGTTTACATATATTGTTTGTTTGCTCATGTTTGGTTTTTCGGAAATGGCACATTTACTAATTGCATTGCAAAGTAAATTACTTGAATATTTCGGATGAAACATCCAAGTTGTCAATCCTACTTAGTTGTGTATATTATGCACCTTTTAAACATATTAGTTTAATGTTCGGAACACAACCATTGGACACGAAGACTCAATATGGCATCTTCAACACAAGTGTGCGTTATGATCCGATGCATATTAATTTCGTCTTGAGAGGATGTCATTATTTTCATAACAATCGAGTGTGATTGAGTATGTAGATTCAAGATAATATATTTCATCATATTTTGATGTTATCTTGAGGCTAGACAAATAATGACTCCAATTTCATGTCCATACTCGAACACATGTTAATTAGATTCGATAATGATATCAATCATAATTTGAATAATGAATTGATATGTACTCGAAATCTTTCTTGACCCTCACGATCACTCCTTTTTAAAAAGAAAATAAAAATTTAGGGAATGTGTTCCATTATTCTAATACTAGTTGTATGTGTGAGGTTAATGACATATTAAGTTACTACTTCGATATTGTCATTTATTTTTATTTGAGAAGAACTATTTATATTATTAAGTATAATATTCTTAGTTTTTCGACACCTCATTAGTATAAATATAATTATCTTAACTATTTTTATACAACATACGTAAAATACTAAATGTTTAAAATATTTTGTATGTATGTTAAATCAATGCAAGTTTAATACATTTTCTTTTACTTAAATACTAATGTATTAATATGATCTTTTATCTTGTTTAGACAACCCATGGTCAACCAAGACAAAATAATGTAATGTTTTAGAGATCATGTTATGGATTTTATGAGAGTGTTAAGTATTTTGAGGTGATATACCTTTTACACTTAAACCTTTGGAAAAATAATTGTGTAAAACAATATCTTTCGACACACATGATCAACCAACTTAGTTTCTATTCTTAAGAAGGTTACTAAAGCATCTTAAAACTTGCAATATGTCTAGAACACGTATGCAAGAAAAGTGGTTTATACCTATATGCAATGCAAAATAAATTACGCAACTTAGTTCAAGAAGTCTAGTCTAAGTCCTATTGACGCATAAGCCAAAAAACTAATGATCAGCAAGTAGCAACAAGGCATGCAAAACGCTTGTGATTTTAGATATAATTAGCTTAACTAAAGATAACTATAAGCACACAAAAAATTAACTAACAATACTAGAGCACAAAAAAAAAAAATAAAAAAAAAATAGTCATTTAGCATAACACACAGAAATACTTATCGTCATTTTGTGTATTAAGTATAACAATGTACACTTAGCTTGATTTTATTTGAAAATGAATTATTTTCCACCCCATTTCAAAATTTGATCAAGTTCAACACTTTGAAAAATATGAATACATCAATGTGTGATGTTCTCTTTGTAATTTGACAAAAAATTTGTTCAATCGGCATTACAGAAAAAGACTATTTGTTACGAATCAAAGACTCTCATAAATTTTAGTTTATAGTCATTTTCTAAAAGTATTTTTAAATTAAAGTAGACTCAATTACGTTTAAAATGATAGGTGGCACGACTCCTACGGATTTACTGTTGATTTTATACGAATTTTTGAAAATTACCCAATTCTGAAAAACAGACGAAGGTACCGTTAAATTTAGCAGTACTGTCCATATTTAATGGTACCGTCCGTTATATTTAACGATACCGTGACCTGTTATTACATTTTTGAACAAAACCAACCGCATCACTTTACAACTCGTTCTATAGACATGACCGGACACTTACAAGCTCTATTCTTTTATTTGTTTAAAAAAACCTTCAAGCTATTATGACAAACTATACTTAACAACAAAACTTGTAAGTATTAAGCAAGTAAATACTTTTCATATTATATCCCCCTTCATGGGTAATTTGATACATGGATCGTACTCAATTTAAAAAACCATTTATTTAAAAAATTTGAGCGACGTGGCTCTGGTACCAATTGTGGAAACCGTAGAGGGGGGGGGGGGGTGAATTCGTTTCCATTTAAAAAAACTAAAAACCTTTTTATATCAAACACCCAATCAGGTGTGACGTAATATAAAAAGTGTCAACAAAAATCATACAACATCTAGAGATGGTATAAAGTAAACTACAACACAAACACAATCAAACCATGACACAAACATAATCAACATAATATAAGCAACAAACCACACAAACATAAACGCAATGCAAATATAAATATAAAGCGATAAAGACTAAAATGAAAGTAAAGAGATAAGTTAAGAAGGCGCAAACCGGACATGATGGTTTATAGTGGTTTGGTCATGAAGCTCCTCTTCGCCCTACTCCACTCCCCGAGTACCCAACTCGAGAGTTACTTCACTAATCAACAAGCTCCCTTCAGGCGGAGAAAACCGTACAACGTCGCTTATCCTTATTTCCGACACTAAGCTAAATGTCGAGTACTAATCTTAGCTAGTACCAATCTACCACGATCTACCCGATCTACCCTTGATCCACTTGATCAATACACAAGCCTACAAGCTACAAGAGATCTGCAAGATCTCAACAAGATCACAATGATCAACTCCCACTTGACTCGATCTACCTGATCTACCCTTGATCCACTTGATCAATGCACAAGCCCACAAGCTACAAGAGATCTCCAAGATCTCAACAAGATCACAATGATCTACTCCCACTTGGCTCGATCTACCCGATCTACCCTTGATCCACTTGATCAATACACAAGCCCACAAGCTACAAGAGATCTCCAAGATCTCAACAAGATCACAATGATCTACTCCCACTTGACTCGATCTACCCTATCACTCTTGATCAACTTGATCAACTCACAAGCTATAAGAGATATTCAATATCTCTATACGATCAAAATGATCTTCTTTCACCAACTCTTAAAAGAAAAATGAACTTGATGTATGCAAGGATACAACAAGTATGTAACAAGTGTTACAAGTGCTCTAACTATAACTATAAGACTTCGTATCTTTGTGATACTAAGTGTTCTTCTCTTGCACTAGTAGAGGAATGAAGGTGATCTCTTGGCTGGATGAAAGGATCACTCTTAAACAAACTAAGACTCTCTAAATGATAAAAAAAAAATGATCTAAATAAGAAGGGATTAGACTAGAGAAAACTGACTGGAAAAATCAAGTTGGAAGTGTAAAATGGTCCACTATTTATAGGCAAAGAGAAAACTAGCCGTTACAGAGGGACGACACCACTAATTTTTAGACGGAACCACTAAATTTAGTGGTACCGTGGACGCTTCTCCGTTTGTTTTTAGTACGGAAGGTTTATTTAGGAATGTTTGGAGCTGTTTTGGGGGGAAAATAGCTGTTACTATTTTTGAAATGATTATCCCAAATAAATCATTTCTTTCTAATTCAAAAATAATTTGTAAAATGTATTTTTGAAAAATGTTTTGTCACATTCATAAAAATATGAAGTTTAAAACAAAAAATTTATTTCTTTGATCATCCGTCAAGTTTAAATTTGTTTGTTCATAACTTGAGTGATTTACGTCGGGATGAAAATCTATGACTCTGTTGTGGCATACTTGATACGTTGGGAGATGTTGATGTAAGTATGCGTTGATGATTTGTGTTTACAAGTAACTTGCGCATTTTACGTTATTCTTTACAAATTTCATGTTTGTCATTATTAAAACTGAAGAAACCGTTTAATTTAAATATCGTAATATTTGCACTAACAAGACATCTGGTAGAAAGATCAGCGAGCAAACGTGAATCTAACACAATTGTGTTAGAGGCAACAACTGCCACGAGCTGAAAACCCTGTCAAGAAAGCTCTTTGAATGAGATTATCTGATCACAGGCAGTTATTTATAACTGAAATCATTGGTTCTCACACAACCAGAGGTTGCATTAAACCGAAATTATGATTAAGTGTCTGTTCTTAAACTTAATCCTTTCAAAATGGTTGTTAGCAGTATGGTTTTTAATCAAAATTGAGTTCATACTGCTGAGTCAAATTTTTCCAAAAAGTTTGTAGTGCTAGGCTTACACTTAGCACTGGTAGGCTTAAGTTTGTACTGTTGGATAGACGTCAGTACAGGTGCGTATTAACATCTTTTCGAAACTAACCGTTGAGAGTTTGTTGTGATTTTTACTGATTAAAATCTTATCTTAAGGGTTTTCTTTTGGAATATTTTTACTTTTAAAATATTAAATTCACCTTTCTTCAATTAAAAGTTATCTTTTAATTAAAGTCGGTCCAATAGAAACTCTCATAAGATTTTCAATATATCTCATTGCACTTTCTTCATCTACTTTCTATCCTTCATTACCTTAATCACATCAGTCAAATCAATTATTTTACTGATAATCATGGCTACTTTATCCTTTGTCGATAAACACAACATGGTAGCTTATTTGGAAAAAGCATAAGATGACACCAAATTTCATCAGATGGTGGACTTTTTAAATGGTTCTCACGTAAGGTATTCTTTAACATTAAATCCCACTATCTATGTCTCCCAAATCAAAGAGTTTTGGCAGACTGTTACAGTCAAATCATTTGAAAATGGTGACAAAGAATTAAATGCAACAGTGGATGGTAAATCTATCACTCTTACTGAATCATCACTCAGGAGGCATCTCCAACTAAATGATGCAAATGGTATTAGTGCTATGCTAAACACTGAAATCTTTGAAACTTTAACCAGGATGGGGTACAACATCCTATCACAATCTTTAACTTTTCAAAAAGGTTGTTTTGCCCCCACAATGGGGTTTTTGATGCACACCATCCTTCACTGTCTCAGTCCTAAGAAAAACTCATGGGAACAGTTCAGTAGCAATATTGCAACTGCTCTCATGTGCTTAGCTACTGAAAGAACTTTTAATTTTTCAAAACTCATTTTTGAAGTAATGGTTAAAAATGTTGACAGCAAATAAAAGTTTTTCATGTATCCCAGATTCATTCAAACTATTTTGAACATGAGGAAACATCAACTTCTTCCTCACAAAAATATTTATCCAACACCCAAACATACCCAAAAACTTTTTAGTAACATGAAGATGGCTTCAAAAGGGTACAGTGGGGAAGAGGTTCCACTTTTTGATTCAATGCTACAAGTACAGGGTGATGGATCAACAAACCCAGTTGACTCCCAACACACACCCACAACATCAGAATAATCACCTTCACAACCACCTTCATCACCAAATAGGTCTATATCCAGAGAGGGCTCTGTTGTTCCTCAGCACAGAGTTCCTACCCCTCCCATTGTGGCAGATGAGGCTGACTATGTCAGTATGGAAAGGGCTGCTTCTACTGTCTCAGGCTTAGAAGCTAGGTAGGACAGAAAGTAACATCAATAAGACCCAATCTATGGCAACACCAGCAATACCAAGTTCTTATGAACCCAATAATATTGGTGGAATCCCAAGCCAACCAGAAATTTTGGGTGGCTCAGAAGCTCACCATATGGTGGACTATGAGTCTTTGTCCCATGATGTACCTCTCCCTAAAGGTAACACATCAGGAAGTGCTGAGGGCAGACAGACACTAAAGAATTGGATGGATCTATATACAAATTGTCTGAGAAGTTGCTAGTTTGAAGTCTGATCTCACAATCAGAGAAAATTTTTGCAAGGTGTGTATACAAAGTTTGGTGCTCAAGTCAAGAAATTGGAGGACCAGGTCAAGACACTTAAAAGAAGAGGTCAGCTCATTGGTGGAATCAACTAGATTCATTTTTCATAAGTTCATCAGATGGTCCAAGTGCAGATCAAGGTGAGGAATCTTCCAAACAGGGGAGGAAGATTACCCAGTTAGATCAAGATCCTAACATTTATTTGGGTTCAAGAGGAGTATGATACTCAGGGAGGCAAGAACAACAAATGGATCAAGGTAATGCTGATTTACAGAAGGTACTGGCTGTGCGACACATGGTAACTGCTAGTATACAAGAAGAAGGTACTGGTGTCTCTCAAGGTACTGCTGGTGCAGTATACACAAGAAGGAAAAAGAGAGCAAGTTAGACAAGGAAAGGGATCATGATAGATGAAGAATCTTCACAGAAGTCAACCAAGAAAAGTCAAGCTCAGATTACTTCAAATGAAGAATTAGCTAAAAGAATTCATGAAGCAGAATTAGCAAGAGTAGCTGAAGAAGAGAAGATTGCTCAAATACTGACTGAGCAAAAGCTATTGACAGAAGTACAAGAAAGAGCTGCTTAGGAAGCTGCTGATAGTGAGTTAGCTGCAAAACTAGAAGAAGAAGAAAGGTCACAGTTCACCATAGAAGAAAAAGAATAGGCTATTTTATGACCTTTTAGAGCAAATCAGAAAAAAGCAAAGCAATAAAAAAGCTGCTCAGAAGTAGCCCCCTACCAGGGCAGAACAGCTGTCTTACATGAAGACATATCTAAAGAAACATGATACCTGGAAGGAACATCACTTCAAGGGAAGATCTTTTGAAGAGGTTGAAAGAATTTACATTGACTCTCACAAGAGAATGTTTCTGAGAGGTGATCTAGAAAGAAGTAAAGGAAGAGGGGAGAAAAGAACAGCAGATCAATTGGAATCAGGCGATTCCAAGAAACAAATAACTGAAGAAGAATCAGTTCAAGAAGAACCAGCAGAGTAAGAAAAGATAGATGAGAATTTAACTGATGAACAAATCCATGGCATGATGGTGGTAGTTCCAGAAGCTCTTAATATTGATCCAATTCAAGCCAAACATCCCATCATTGATTGGGAAGTGTACTCAGATGGAAGAATGAAGGGATGGAAAATTATTAGAGTAGGAGGAAAGTTTGAAGTCTACGAGTTCTTTGAAGACATGATGAAGGCTTTTGACAGAGATGACTTGGATAAGCTTTGGAGCTTAGTCCAAGAAAGATTCAAGACTGCAGATCCTAAAGATGATAAGGATAAAGAGCAATGGATTGAGCTAAAGATATTATATGAGCCAGATGGAAGTGATACATTATGGAGATTACAGACTAATGATCTGGATACCACATGGAAATTATTTGAGAACTGTGGAGTTCACAGAGTTTCTACAAAAGAAGGAGTAGAGATTTATACGTTTGTTGAAAGAGATTATCCACTCAGAGCAGCTAAATTAATGGTTATGCTTGTAGTAAGACTAAAAGTTGAAAAAGATTCAGAAATGGCAAAAGATTTGATCTGAAAAATATTTCAACAATCAGAAGAGATGAAATCCAGAAGACTAAGATTGACTATGTAGTGTTTGGAAGAGTCCTCACAATTCTTAATTAATTCTGAGAAACTTGATGATTTAGGGTAAATCACAAGTTTAGGGAGGATTGTTGGGAATTAAATGTTCAAGACTTAGTACTGCTTAAGGACTACACTAACAGTACAAACGGCTAGTGTATAACTGAAGAACTGCTGAAGTATAACCAACAGTACAAACTCTAAGTTAGTACTGCTAGTATATTAAAGAATGTACTGCTGCATGGAGACTGCTTTAGAAGATATCTATTAAGGATAAGTATGGAATAGATCTTATGTATATCAAAATTAGTTAGAAATATACGGTAGGATACTTATCTTGTAATGGACTCCTTAAGTCTATAAAAGGAGATCCTAGGTTAGATGTTTATGTACAAGTCGTACATCAATCGAATATAGTTTTTGTTAAGATTCAAGGTCATTGTAACCCTAGTGATACTGAGATCACTCGTATTATTCGTGAATAATATTGAATCGTTTGGTGTTAAACTTTGTGTTCTTTGTTCATACTACATTACTGCTACATTAAGCAACATCTTCTAAGTGTGGTTGAGTAGATTGCGCATACTTAACTACATAACCTCAAAGTATCCTAAACACATCGTAAAGGAGTAACATCCTAAGTGTATTAAATCCTCTCAATCTTCTATGTATAACTTGTAACTTGAAATCAAAGGATGAATAATGTGTATGAATTAGGGTGGTTCAGTTTTGATGTTCAAAATAAGTGAGGATGAGTTGTTTCTTGGTCAATGAACGACTTTATATAGTCTAGAATGAGGAGGTACAAGTTTAGGATATTTAGGAAGCTTAGATAGGAAGTTTGGACACATGTATGCTATCCTAAAGCTCAAGACTTATCCCCAAGCCACCAAGGCTTGGTGAACCTTCCTATAGTCGGCCATATAGATAGGAGGGTGACTAGATGCTTAGTCTTGGTATTATCTTGTTTACGGAGTGAGTTTTGGTCCCGTTAATCGCTAATTGTAAGTCGTTAAGTCACGAAACTTAAAACCGGGTATTCAAAAAATATAAAACTTATAAATTTGTTATAATTATCCATATACTCTATATTAGTATATTAAATGAGTGATAAGTTTTTTCGGGGTGCTTAATTGTCGTAAAAACCTAAAACCGTAGGCTTAAAACGCGTAAAACGCAAAACCGGAATGTTGGATCGATATACTCTGACCAAACTAACTTGTAGCTTGTCTACGATTTAACAACCTTGGATAAATCCAAAACTGTTAATAGTGAAATGCTGATATACTTTATTGAGTATGCGGAATCTACTTCAACAAAGCTAAGAAGAATTAATAAACAACTTCGAATATTATTAAAACCTTGAACCTGCTCTTTACAATGATTCACTAACAAACTCTAATCACTAATACTCTAATAACCTTCTAATATTCGTATCTCTAATCGTATGAACTTGTCTCTCTAAAATCGTATCTCTAATGCCAACCTAGGGGTCTTTTTATAGGCACAAGGAAAACCCTAGTCGGTTTACAATACTTGAATGACAAGTAATTCTAATTCTAATTCTAATCTAATACGAACATTCTAGAATTACACATTAGTCCTTAAACGTATTTGCATAACAGTCCTTCAACGAGCAGCAGTACTTTGACTAATTTAGCAGTACTTTGACTTCCAGCAGTACTTTGATATTCCAGCAGTACTTTAACTTTATAGCCCAACAATCCTCCCCTAACTTGAATTCTACTTGCTTGATTTCAAGTTCCTTTGTATTTCTTTAACTTCAATCTTTATCTTCAAGGAAAGGTTGTATCTTTGAAGTCTGTCTCGTTATTTTGTTATCATCAATGCAATCAGTATCTGCAATCTTTATCAGCAACAATTCTTTTCAACAACTTATCTTTTCAGCAACTCAGCATCATATTGGCAATAGGTACATCAGATCTTAAAAGTTTCATACTATTCTAATCACTTCCAGGTGTGTTAACTCCTGTGAGAGGTGAATCATTGAAAACTTAATGGATTTTGATGTCTCTTTACCAAAGCCATTAACTCTGGAGTAGCCAATGTTTAGGTTTAAGAAACCATGGTACATTGATAACCATATGATTTTTAGCAAATCATCAGCTATCAACGGATTTGATTAGTCTTTACCAAATAGCCGTTTGCTTTTGGACTAGCTAGTTCTTTTAGTACAATCACTACCATGGTGAACTAATTACCATATAATGGTTTTCCACAGCCTTTACCACAAAGCCATTATCTTGTGGGCTAGCCAACTCTTCACTAACATAGATATGGTGAGTTGAAAACCATACAATTTTTAGTAAATTGTCAACTAAAAATGGATTTGATAATCACATCAGAGTCGTACCCTCATGATGAGTCAAACTCTTTCTTGTTTATTAAACATGGTGAGTTGATTACCATTTGTTGTGTAGTACAAGTACTAACACCATGTTGTTGCTTTCAAAACCATTTGTTGCTGTTTAATCTTTGTGCTTCAAAATGTTTTTGCACTTAACAAAAATCACTGATTTTATCTAAAGACTTTACTGGTTTCATGCTGCAAGCAGTACTTTGAGAAAGTACTGTTTGACTAGCAGTACTTTGAAGAAAGTAATTATTTTTCAAAAGATTTATATAATAATTAAATCATACCAGTAGTTATGCATTAATCTTCAACTTCAGTTGTCCACTTGATGAACAATTGTATGACCATCAATGCTACTTCATTCTCTTGTTCCACTTCCATACCATGCTCTAGCATCCTGATCATCAGATCTCTTGTGAGTGGATATCTCTGTTCTGCTAGCATATGAATCATAGTGCCATCCTCTAACTCCAAAACGTGTATTCCAACTGATTCAAAGAATCTCCATCTGTTAATCTCCCAGTTTTCTTGATTTTCCCACAAAGTACTATCCTTTGTTTCCTCTATTTCCCAGATGGTTGTGAGATCTCCTAGCAATATCAAACCTACTCCTTGTGGTGGAATATGCTCAAAGTAAGTTTGCACTTGCAGATATAACTGAAGCATATCATCTCTGTCAATCAGATGTAGTATATCCCATAACGAATTGAATACTCTAAAACTTCCATCTTGTCTATGAAAGATCAGATAATCTCCTTCTTGTGATTCTACAACTGAAAAAGTAGATATCTTAGACTTCTTATCAGCATCTTCTTTTAATTTTGGATGTTCAAAATCAACAACTCTGAGGTAATTCCTTAGCTCATCAACTGTGTCTGTTCTTAATTCAAATGTATCCTTGAACTTCTTTGATGGCTGTTCATCAGTTGTTTTTTTTTTTGTTTCTCTTTGAGCTCCTTGTAACATCTCTTTCCTTTCTTCTATCTTCAAACTTGTTATCTTCAAACGAAATAATGCTTGCAAGATCCTTTTCTATAGCTTCCCTAACAGCATCATACAGATCCTTCATCTCTGTATGTGTCAATTTCATCAAACCTGTATATCCTTGACCTTTTAGATAAGCCATCATATCATTCCTTTCTCTAGCTTTACTAATTGGCCTTTGTGGTTAAACAATAAGCTTCCTAGATTCTTCAGCATCTAACTTAGCTTGCAATAGTCTAGCTGCTTCCTCACCTTTTGCAATCTGAATTTCTCTTAACTGTGCCAATGTCAGCTTCTTCTTCTTCTTTTCTACCATGACCCCTTTACCTTTGTATTTTGGATCTAACTCCTAGGTAGGTTGAGAAGAATTATGAGGTTGTTGTTCAACTTCATGAATACTGATGCCTCTTTGACTTGACATATTAATCATAATGTCAGCAATTGTGTCATCATCACTGTTAGTATGAGCTACAACATCTTCTTCCTGAGCTGGTTTGGAAGGGCCAACTTCTTCTTGAACTTGATTCGAAGGACCAAAATCTTCCTCAAAATCCAAAGTCCTTGGTGTAATAATAAATTGCCTCACAGTACCTTGAAGAGCAGTACTTTCAGCATCAGTTCCTTCCAAATTTACTTCCTCAATATCACCACTTCTTACTTCAACAGCAGCTTCTTCAATATTGATTTGCTCTGTTTCATCACTCTTCCTCTCAGCAGTTTCTTGAGGAATATTTTTAGGTGGTGTCATCTGAGTATCATCAATAAATCCAGCATCTTGATTAATCCAGCATCTTCATTCAAATTCTCTAAATTCCTCCCCAATTGGAATGAAGACCGCTTCTTTGACTTTTTCTTCTTTGACTGAGAAGCCTTCTTAGGTTTCTGACCACTCCTCTTCTGAGACTTTACCCATAACCATTGGTGTTGAACTAGTGGCCAAACAAACTTCTTCAATCTTTGATACTTAGTCTTTAATTTGACTATCTGAGCAGCTTGAGCCTCACTCTCCTTTTTCAGCCTCCTTAACTCCCTTGTCAAGGCATAATTATCCATCTCTTCCTCATCTTCTCCAGATTGCTGAGACACATTTGTGGAAGTATAATCATTAGGAGATGGTGGTTGATTCATACCTTGGTCTGACTCCTCATGGATAGGAATTGACATAGGAGCAGCATCTTCCCTAGTAGCAGTATGTTGAGAAGCAGTATGTGGAGAAGCAGTAGGTTGAGGAATACTATCTTCTCTTGAAACTGGAGACTCATGACTTGCTGATTCAGAGTTGTCTTCTTGCTCTTGCTCTTGTGCTGCATCTCTAACGACTTGTGCAACTTCCAACATATGAGCAGTCAAAGGTGTGTTTGTTCCAGAAAACTTGATACTCTTTTTAGATAGAAAAGTAAACACCTTTGGTGGAAGTTTGATAGTGGGTAAAAAACTTTGAGGTTTAGGGAAATCCTCAAGCTGTTTGTTCAAGAATAATTGAACAAACCTAGGATACATCAAGAATGGTGTACCATTAGTAATGTGTGAAAGCATACCATCAAGAATAAGTCTTGAAAAGTTGAATCGTTGATCAGTAGCCAAACCCACTAAAGCAGATGCAATATTTTGACCAAATTGATCAAAAGAAGTACTCTTGGGACTTAAGCAGTAGAGTATGACATGAATTAGGTACTTCCAATGAGAACAAAACAATGGCTTCTAAAAAGTAAGTTTCGTAAGATCTCCCTCAGAGCCTATATCCCTTAAAGTGTCCCAAAGTACTTGTTTGTCAAAACGAACAGCTCCTCCTTCATCATTAAACATCAAAGCATCCCTAATTGTGGCTTCAGAAATCCGAATAGTTCGTCCAGCAACCGTAGCCCTAATTAAAGAATCATCTTCAACCGTTGCAGTAGCCCAAAATTCTTGTATCCATGGACCAATAACGTCAGGATCAACTAAAATGGAGTAGTTGATTGAAGACCCAGTCCAGAAATCGATGATCCCATGAAATTCAATATTGTCCCCGTTTTGATGGACTTATTATCTCCGCCGTAATGAATTAATTAACCGTAGCCCCACACTTTTTGACCGTTGGAACAGTACGTCCACGTAAGCAGTACGTTGAAGCAGTACGTTGCTGAGCCAGTACTTTAAGTAACAAAGCAGTACGTTCCATCTTCTTATCCACAACCAACACTTCAAACTAAACCAAGAACTTGTAAATGACGAATGCATAAGTTCTAACTAATAACTATGTTGCCTCCCCTCAAATACAACATAGGTTCTAAACTAAACTACTAAAAACCAATACTTTCATTAAGAACTGAAAGAAAGTATACTAACTAATACTAAAGCCTCCACTCAAATGTAGCCTAGTAGTTAATCATCCCAATGCTCACAACTAAGTGGTTGAATCTTGAAACATCAAATCCCTTTGTGAGTAGATCAACTACATTATCATCTGTGTGAACCTTGACCACATTCATAAGCCTGTGCTCATAACAATCCCGAATGAAGTGACGCCTAATCTAAATATGCTTGGTCTTGGAGTGATAAACTGGATTCTTCACAATACAGATGGTACTCTCATTATCAATGTTGATAGGAGTGTTTTTGAAGTTGAATCCATAATCCAAGAGTTGATTTTGCATCCACAAAACTTGTCCACAACAGCTTGCAGCAGCAACATATTCTGCTTCAATAGAGGAGGTTGCTGCAATCGATTGCTTCTTACATTGCCAGGAGACTAATCTTCTTCCAAGATATTGACATCCTCCTGTGGTTGATCTTCTATCATAGTTATCTCCTGCATAATCACTATCTGAAAAAGCTTCCAAGTGAAAAGGTGACTCCTTAGGGTACCATAATCCTAACCTTGGTTGATGCTTCAGATATCGAAAAATCCTCTTGACTGCATACATATGTGAAACCTTGGGTGTAACCTGATATCTTACACACAAGCATACAGCAAACATGATGTCAGGTCTTGATGCAGTTAAGTACATTAGACAACCAATCATTGATCTGTAAAGCTTGACATCCACAGCTTGTCCATCTTCATCCTTGCCTAATGGTTTATTGTTATCAATGGGTGTGGTGGCAGGCCTGAGATTTGGAAGGTCAAACCTTTTAAGTATGTCTGCAACATACTTTTCTTGATTAATGAAGATTCCATCTCTTGTTTGTCTAACTTGAAGCCCCAAAAAGAAAGTTAATTCTCCCATAGAACTCATTTGAAACTCCTGCTGCATAAGTTCTTCAAATTCTTTCACCATAGACTTCTTTGTGGCTCCAAAGATAATATCATCCACATAGACCTGGACTAACATAATGTCTTTCTTATCCCTTCTGATAAACAAAGTCTTATCAATTGCTCCTCTCCTGTAACCATGTTGTAATAGAAAATTTGAGAGTCTCTCATACCAAGCTCTGGGAGCTTGATGAAGGCCATACAGTGCCTTGATCACCTTGTAGACTTTGTTTGGATGTGCAGGATCTTCAAATCCAGGAGGTTGTTTAACATAAACCTCCTCAGAAATTGTGCCATAAAGGAAAGCACTTTTTACATCCATTTGGTAGACAGGAAATCCCATGTATGATGCAAAGGCAATAAATAACCTTATTGCCTCTATCCTTGCAACAGGAGCAAACACTTCATTATAATCCACTCCTTCTTCTTGGCTATATCCTTGTGCAACCAATCTAGCTTTATTTTTTATAACATTCCCTCTTTCATCTCTTTTGATTCTGAAAACCCATCTTGTACCAATGACTCGTTTGCCATCTGGTAGATCACATAATACCCAGACTTCTTGAAGCTTGAATTGTAGAAGCTCCTCTTGCATGGCTTCAACCCAACTTTCATCAGCTAAAGCTTGAGCTACCTTCTTGGGTTCATCTTGAGATAGAAAACAAGCAAACAGGCATGTTTGTTGATCCTTGTGATTCATCCTGTTTTGTTTGTAAACAAAGCTATGTAAAGCAGTATGTTGCTTAGAAAGACCTTTAACTTTGTTTCTTGTAACCACTCCTGAAGAGGGTGATCCAATAATGTTGCTTTGAGGATGAGCTTTATGAACTCTCAATGTAGGAGTTGGTGGAACTGGAAGATCAGATTCCAAATTAGTAAAATCAATCCCTTCATTGGGAGTTGAGAAAATACCTTCTTGATTAAGCTCATCATCAATTTCTTCTAATCCAGGAATGTTAGCATTATCCAAATCATCATCATCATCATTGGAATCATCAGCATTGTTCCAATTTGATGGTTCTAACATACCAGAAGTACTGTCAAAAGGGTCATCAGTACTTTGATCAAAAGTACTGTGGGCAGTATCTTGAAATTTACCCTTTTGCTTTGCAGCTTCATAAGCCCTCCTTTGTTCATCTTCATAGGATTTTGCTATAGTTTCTTGAAAAAGCATCCTATTAAGTTCATCTTGTATGGCTTGATCTTCATCAGATACTGTATTGGTTGGTTGAGCAGTACTTTGTTCCTTATCAGTAACTTCAGGTTCTTTGTCAGGAACATCTTCTGGTCTAACATTGACTCCATGAACAATGTACTGTGAATCATCTTCTTTGTGATTAGCCTGATTCTCTTCTCTAACAGGCACATAATTCATAGATGGAGTGAACTTGAGATCAAGATTAAACATCCAATCAGGACCTTTACCTTTCTGAGTTTCTTTATCTTCCAAAAATTCAACATGAAGACAATCTTGAACCTTTTTGGTACTCCTGTTATAGACTCTAAAACCTTTGCTATTTGTATAATAACCCAATAGATATCCTTCATCTGACTTACCATCAAATTTTCCCAGAGAATCAATGGTATTTAGAATAGTCAGAGAACAGCCAAAAGGTTTTAGAAAACGAATGTTTGGTTTCTTTCCCATTAGTAACTCATAAGGTGTCTTCATCTGAGGTTTAGTTACTGAAACTCTATTTAATACATAGCAAGCAGTACTTATGGCTTCAGCCCAAAAGAGAATAGGTAATTGGGAATCTGCAAGCATTGTTCTAGCTGCTTCTATCAAAGTCCTGTTCTTTCTTTCTGCAACACCATTCTGCTGTGGTGTTCTAGCAATGCTAAACTCTCTCTTGATCCCTTTCTTGGCACATAATTCATCCATATGCTTGTTCTTGAATTCTGTTCCATTATCACATCTAATACCTCTTACTTTGAGTCTCAATTGATTTTCAAGGGCTACTATCAGGTCATGGATAGCATCAAAGGTTTCATCTTTGAATCCCAAGAAAAAGACCCAACTAAATCTGCTACAATCATCTGTCACAACCAAGCAGTACTTCTTCTTGTTTAAACTCTCTACTGAAACTGGTCCAAACAGATCCATGTGTAGCAACTCTAAAGGTTCTCTAATATCTCTTTCCCCAAGCTTCTTACATGAAGCTTTATGTTGTTTACCCTTCTTGCATGCCAAACATGAATGATCAGTCTTGAATGTTTTGGAAGGTAAACCTCTAACTAAATTTCCTTTGACTAGCTTGTTGATGTTCTTGAAATTTACATGACCTAGTCTTCTATGCCATAGATGTGCTTCTTCCAATGATGCCTTGGCTACTAAACATGTTGCTCTTCCAGCAGAATTGAGACTCTTTAAGTCTAAACTGTACACATCATTGGTTCTTGGTACTCTCAATGTTACCAAGTGATCATCAACAAGCTTAAACTCCGGAGAGAGAATGAGATATTCTGTATCAGTAAACAGAATGGGGTACTTCTTGTTACAAATCTGAGATACTGACAAAAGATTGAACTTGAGCTCCTTCACATATCTAACATTCTCAAAATCAATACATCCAGCCTTGATGGTTCCTTTACCAGTGATTCTCCCTCCATCAGGATCATTACCAAATGCAACTCTTCCTCCATAATATGCCTTAAAATCTGATAGGATCTCCTTGTCACCTGTCATGCTGCCAGAGCAACCACTATCAATAATAATATGATCTTTAAGCTCCTCCTCTGGGTTGCCCTGCACAGTAAAAGAAAAGGGTTAGTTTCTTTTAGGAACCCAAGCCATTACTGACTTGTGTTCCCCTTGTGGAGTGACATTCTTGAATTCCTTCAGTATGTAATCTCCACTAGTTTTAAAGGCATGGTCAATGATTATTTGCGTTGGTCCCATGTCCTGTGTTGTATTGTCAACAACACTCCCTGTTTCACCCTTATCTGATGAAAGTACTGCTTGTTCCCCATCAGTACTTTCTTTCTTAACCCAATTTCGTTTGACTTTAGGTTTCTCTGTCCTAGGTACTCTGCTTGAGGTGTAAAACCTTTTAGATCTATATGAAGTGAATCTCTTAGGTCTTTTATGTGAAAAAGTGTTAGCAGTACCATGATTGGGTGAAAACTTATCAGTCCTTTGAGAAGGTACTTCTTGAGACTTATCAGTGTGTGAAGGTACTGGTGTTTTGGAAAACGTTCTTTTCTGGTGAGGGTACCTATAGTCTTTAGATAAATTACTATGGTTAACCCTATTTGAGTGATTCCAAACTGGTCGAGTCTCCCTTGGCTTATGATTTGCAGGTCTTTTCTCATTAGGCTTATGATGGGTAGGACTATTCCTTGGGAACTGACTTAGGTAATCTGAGTGTAAGTCACAGTGCTTAATCAAATGATCAGGACTATAGCATACATAACATAATTTTCTCTCCATATTCCCAAATCTTCTTCTATGATTAAAAGGTTTCCTATAGGTAGCAGTATTTTGAAAGGTTTCTCTTGGAGGTACTGCTGAATGTCTAGCAGTACTTTGAAAAGTTTTTGGAGGTACTGCTTGTTTTTGAAAGGCTGTAGGAAACTTTTGATCATTACCCCTTTGAAAATCATCTTTGGGTTTCTCAGAACTAGATTGACTAGTAAGCTTCTTCCTAAACTCTAGGTTGTCTACACCATAACGAGAAACATCTGTCCTAAGTGGTTGAAACCTACCAGTGGGTGGAGGAACTGAGTGGTACCCCTTATCTTTCTTAAACTCAGGAGGTGTTTCACTAATTGGTTCCTCATTCCTAGATGTGTTTGCTTCTGAGCTAGTAAGTTCATCATCACTAGGTGAGATCTCTTCCTTATCACTAGGTGGAGTTTCTTCCTTATCACTAGGTGGGGTCTCATCTAAACTACTATCCTCACCATAACCTAGTCCAGTTCTACTGTTTATTCTTCTTTGTTTTTCAACAAATTGAACATGTGATAGACCAGCCTGTTTAATACTACCAAGTTTTTCTAACAAAGCATCTCTCTCCTTAGTAATCTTTTCTAATTCAGACACCTTACATCCTAACTTCCATTCACTTAATTTTAATTGGTAATCTTGTTGCTCATATTTTTCTGCCCAAGCCATTTCATTATTTTCATGTGTTAATATTTTTGCTTCCATTGACTCTAAAGTTAATTGATAACCAGCTACCTCAGACCTAGCTGTTCTACAATTATCTCTTTCAGTCACATATTCTTTAAGCAACTTTTGATACACATCATTACACTTAGAGCATACCTCAGAGACATTGGATGAACTTGGTGAAGTAGCAACCATGGCAATCTGAACAGGTTCATCTTCATCCTCCATGCTCCAATTAAAGCTTCCAAGACCATCTCTTGATTCCAAAGCAGCATATCCTGGTTCCTCATCAAAAGCTGTGCTCCAATCAAACTCTTCCATTGCAACCATAAAATAGGTTACTGGTTCATCATCAAATTCAGCACTCCAGTCAATCTCTGCTAGGTTTTCTTGAGCCACCAAAGCTTTTGGTTTTGTTTCAGTAATAGGAACCTCTTTTCTTTCAACCTTGGGTTGTTCAATCATTCTGTTTGCTTGATATTTTGCAAACTTGCATTCCCTTGCAAAGTGTCCAAGCTTTTGACAATTGAAACATTCAATCTTGGATTTGTCAAAAGTTATGCCCTGTTTGGCTTTGAAATCAATTCCCCTTCCTGTCTTGTTCATGAACTTCTTGATCCTTGCAGTGATCATTGCTACTTGCCATCTGATGTCAATCTCCTCTAAAGCATCTTCTTCAATTTGCAACAAGTCTTCTTGATAGGTAACAGGTAAAGTGGCTTGTTGTGCAAAGAAGGAACATACAACATCATCAGAATTGGTGTTGTTTGTTGGTGATGGGTTGGGGGTAGTTGTGGTTGTGCAAACATGCTGTATATCACCAACAGTACTTTGAGAAGGATAAGCAGTACTTTTAGTAGAAGTACTAATTCTGTTTTCAGAAGACACAAAAGCTATGTTGTGAGTTTTCTGAGAACTGTGACCATTCATCTCTTGCTCGTACACCTTCAAATTGTTGTAGAGATCATCAAAGTCCATAGATTCCAATCCAGGTTGTCCTCTAATCATGGTAGCAACCACATGCTAGACAGATGGCAAACTCCTTAAGAACTTCAAATTTGCATCTTCAACAGATACCTCTGCTCCATACAGTTCTAGCATACTAAGTAGATTTTGGAATCTGTCATAGGCAGCATCAAGACCTTCTCTTTCACCAACAGTGAAAGTTTCAAACTGCTGCTTCAATAAGTTTCTATGCATCTTCTTAGAAGCATCATTACCTCCAAATCTTGTCTTGATCGCAGCCTACAATTGCTTTGCATCCTTAGCATCATGGAACTTTAGTAGGTGACCATCAGGAATAGTAGACAATAGTATGTTGAGAGCCTTATCTTGATTTCTCTTTGTAGCTGCTGGTAAGGTTGGTTGAGGTGGTTTGGGTTGTCCTTCAACATGTACATGTTCGTCAAGAACAACATTACCATTGACAATCACATCCCATAGAGCATGGTCTGTAATAGCAAGGTACGGCCTCATCTTCATGCTCCAGAGATCATATTCTCCCTTCTTGATGATAGGAATTCTGAGTGAGGTGATGGATGGGATTGTTGCAGCTTCAGTCGACATCGTTTAGGGTTTGTTGATAAATCGGTTTTAAGGGTTTCTTCTTAATCAGAGTCTCCATACAAGCTCTGATACCACTTGTTGGAACGATATACTCTGACCAAACTAACTTGTAGCTTGTCTATGATTTAACAACCTTGGATAAATCCAAAACTGTTAATAGTGAAACGCTGATATACTTTATTGAGTATGCGGAATCTACTTCAACAAAGCTAAGAAGAATTAATAAACAACTTCGAATATTATTAAAACCTTGAACCTGCTCTTTACACAGATTCACTAACAAACTCTAATCACTAATACTCTAATAATCTTCTAATATTCGTATCTCTAATCGTATGAACTTGTCTCTCTAAAATCGTATCTCTAATGCCAACCTAGGGGTCTTTTTATAGGCACAAGGAAAACCCTAGTCGGTTTACAATACTTGAATGACAAGTAATTCTAATTCTAATTCTAATCTAATACGAACATTCTAGAATTACACATTAGTCCTTAAACGTATTTGCATAACAGTCCTTCAACGAGCAGCAGTACTTTGACTAATTTAGCAGTACTTTGACTTCCAGTAGTACTTTGATATTCCAGCAGTACTTTAACTTTATAGCCCAACACGGAAAATGTAAATTTCCAAAGCTCTTGAAAATGTCGTAAGATGTGAAAAACACATATTTCTCTTGTTTGTAATGTTGTGTGGACATATCGTGATGCCTAAATTTCGTTTAAACCTAAACGTAAATCTCAGACACGGTTTTGTGAAACGTGCAAAAATGACCCGACGAGTGTCAAACTCTCGTGTTATCATGAAAATAGGTTAACTTACGAGAATGTGAAAAAATTTCGGAAGTGAATAGAAAAAATGAATAGTAAAACTTCAAAAATGAATAGTAACCTGAAAATGCGAATTGTTACAGTCTCTACCTGTAACACCCCAACCCGTCAAGGGTAAAGATGTCACGCAAATGGTTTCATATCAGATATAACAAAGCATACATTCAAAAGTAATACAAAGATTCTCAAAGGTTACAGAAGAAATACTGAAATTACAAGGTTACAAAAGCGAATACAATTTCTAACAATGTAGTAACTTCCAATCGTCTCTAGGCCAAAATAATTATCAAGTCTTCTAAGTCCAAAAGTCTCTTCACTCATACCCATCTTCCAACTAAAACCTGCCGCACACGAAAAGAAAACGTGCGGCTGAGCTTACAAAGCTCAGTGAACAGATACATAATACAAGCAAATATAACGAAACAGAATATAGTGAAGTACAGGGAATGTCATAAGGTATAATCAAAGCAAAAGAGTAATAAAGGAAATATAGGATAGTCATCTACCGCGAGCCCGAATACTCAAAGTCATAATCTCAACATCATAATCTCAAAGTCATAATCTCACAATCAGAGGGGATACCTCTCAGGCAACCAGATAATATGAGGGGTGTCCTCATGTATCATAATAGTGGAGTGATCAGCTCCCAGGGGTGTGAAAGGCATGTATTGCACACAGTACCAGTCACCTCAAAGTCATAACTCAAAGTCATAGTTAAATCCACTAAACATACAAATCTAGGATTGCAACCCATACGCCCCCAAACTCAAAGTCATCCCAAAATCATAGTAGCCATGGCAGATAATCATAAAAGGGACGGTGTGAGAAATCACTCCCCCACACGGGAGTCATGCCAGTGGTGCATCACAGACATGGCCAGGTTACCTTCCTGGCTAGGTAACATAAAATGGCTCGGGTATCAAACTAAGAGTCAGGTCTCAAAGTCATCACAAAAGATCATATATCAAAAGGTGCATCTCAAAGTCATATCACAAGGTCCATAGAAAAAGGTTCATATCGAATAGTTCATAATAGAGTGGTTCACCAAGGTCTTCCAAAGTTCATATCCTAGTTTTAAAAACAAAGGGAATCATAATTAAAGTTCAAAGTCTGTATCAAAGGGTCCATTTTCAAAGTCTTTATTCAACAGATTCATTTTAGAAAGCTTAATCAAGGTATTTAATTAAAATGGTCTTTACATTGGTTTCATAAAGATAATCATTAAAATAGTCTTCGTAAAAGATAGTTCAAAACAAGTAGTTCAAAACCTTAGTTTAGTAAACCATTTCAAAATCTTAGTTTCTCACAAGGATAGTTCAGAACTTTAGAGCAACTTGGCAAAGGCATAGGTCAGATAAACGAAGCTCAGATCATAATCAAGAGGAATATCAAAGGTTCACTCACAGGGAACATAACAATGGCTTGGAAATCTTAACTGAATCATAACTCAACATCAATGTATAGAATATAAGAACCCTTACTGAAAAAGGCAGAGTATCTGTACCTTATGGCGAAAGCACAAACAGAAACAAAGCACAGGAATAAGGAAAACGGCTCAAGGTCTTTCCTTCTTCACACCTAAAGGAGTAGAAGGGAATTACAATTCATTTTTAATTAATTGCCTTTCCATTTTAAGTAACTTTCTATTTTTAGCAGGTTTCCATACTTAGCAAGTTTCCACTTTTAGAAAGTTGGTGAAACATAACTCAGTTAAATCATTATTAAATGGAAATAAGGTATCTTTGATCAGATTTACACATTTGGTCCTTAGGGTTTCACATTTTACACTTTACACCCCTTTATTACAAAAGTTACACTTTAAACCTTCAAATATTCATAGTTACACATTAAACTATTCATTTATCAATTTTACAAAATGAGTACTTATTTTAACATGTTATACGAATGAATCCCTAAATATTTCATAATTTACACATCAAGTCCCTCAAGTTATCAAAGTTACATATTAAGTCCTTTAATTTACAATTTCAACCTTTAATTATTAACAATTACATATTAAGCCATTAAATTACCAAAATAGCACATAACCCCCTGAATATAATTAATTACTCAAATCAACCATAAGTTTCCAGAAATTACATATTTATTCCCTCTATTTAATTATTAAACAATTTGAATTATACTTTATTTAATTAACAAAATAAACCTTTTAAATACAAAATTAACACATGAGACCCTTATAAAATATTTTCTGTATTTTTACCCAGATCCAAGACACCTTACAAAAATATCCCATAGGTTTCATAATTTATAAAACACCCCCTGTACTTTTAAAAACATAAATCGTATACCTTTTATTTACACAAAATAAGCCCTAAATTCTCCCATCATATCCAATCATTGAAACATCATTACCAACACATTAAATGACCAGATCTAATCTAAGAAACCCTAACCCTAGCTTCCTCGATTTATTTTCCCTTTTATTCTTATTTTCCACAAAATCCAGTTTGTAAAATAATTAGCCACGACTTACATGGGCTTCAACAATTCGAATGGGCATTTTTTTGAGATCATATGATGCCTAAGGAACCCAGGAAAAATACATTAGATACCCAGAAAATTCGTTTTCTATATATTAGAATTTACACCCTTTTTAATGATTTAAATCCTGAACAATTAACACAAGTCTCCATAATTCGAATTAGCATTTTTCCCAGCTTATACCATGATCAAGTAACTCATAAAAATTATTAAGGCCACCCAGAAAAATCGTTTTGAATGTTTTCCATAATTAATCCATTTTACACATTTTAAATCCATTCGACCACTTAAAGCTTGCATGATTCGATTCCCACATTTTTCACAGATCATATATGATATACTAAGTGTAAGAAAAATACTAGATCAATTATTTAACCTATGGAAATCGTTTTTAGAATTATACCTCACGGATTGAGTTTTCGACAAGAATTAAATGTAGCGACCAAACGAAAGCTTCCCACAACCCATAACAATTTTTCTTAGCTTCCTTAGAATGTGTACAACACCAGAAAAATGAGCTTGGAACTCCAAAAATTCGGATGAACAAGGAGAGAAATTGTTTGTGTGTTTTTAATTTTCGGTTTAGGGTTTATGGAGGAAATAAATGTGTTTGTTATATAAAATAGGAAAGGGCCGAGTCTTAGGGGTGGGGATTGACCCAAAAACGGCCCAAGATCATTACACAGTCAATTGCATTCAATTTGCATTCAAAATTCTTAATTTAGTATAATTATGTTGTTTTTAAAAACAAATTAATGTAACATAATAACTAATTAGTTATTTTCGGTCCAAAGTTGTGTGTAAAGTGCTCATGGTAATTTTTTGTACATTATAAAATGTGAAATGTAGTAGCCAAAATTAATTTACTTCATATCTTGATCATTACCAGAAGTTTGGGATTGATTCGGTACTTTATAATCTTTTTATTATTTTTTTAATTCATAGGGGCATTTTTGTCTTTTACCATGCTTTCAAATTTTTGGGTTTTACAACTCTTCCCCTCTAACAGAAAAATTTCGTCCTCGAAATTTGAAGTCGCAAAGTTAAACGAAGTCGTAGTAAGTTGCAAACGATCAACATAACATTCTCACGCTCGAGCAGGTTCTTCCAAACCAAGTATTTTCTCATGACTCAATCTTGCCGATCAAATAATTTCGGTTTTCTCAAAAAGACATAATGCTCAGGATTCACATCAAAAGAATGATATACTAAACGTAATGGATGATAAACGTATCTCATCAGAAGGGGTTCAGGGATGATGTAGGATTGACGGATTTTTGTCCGTGGAATAGAAATAGTCAAATCAGATGAAAACGTATCGAATTGTAGCGAACATGGGAGTAGTATATGAGTTCAAAACTCTTCAGATTCTCAAATAGTCTCAGCTTCAGTATAACCTTTCATAGGTGTTCTCATAAACAAACAGGTATTGCTCCTCAAAATCAATAGCCTCAATCAACTCATAGCAGGTCATAATGAAACATAATCAACGGATGCGAAACGTACATATAGCAAAATGTAGGTGTACTTTTCAATAGTAACAGATCAGATCCATACTGACAGAAAACAGATGGTAGAAAGTTCTACAACAGAACCCAAGATTCTTATCGGAAGTACAGAGGTCAACAAACGTGTGTCGAGTATCCAAACGTATCCAGTCGTATAACGATGAGAGCAGATTAAACGCATAGGTAGAATGAATTCTAAAGTCTCACTAATCATGGATAATCCAACAGAGATCAACTTCTAAACTTCTTAGGTATCTCCCAAGATATCCTATGCCCACAACAAGTGCACGCTATATGATGTAAGTATTATCACGTTGGCCAGACGTCATAATACTGGCATCATATAAGCATGCCCTCATGATGGTCATACTTTATCTCAATTCGTAATCAAAACCACCTATCTTAATCCACCTAGTTCTTCTACAGTCTCAGAGGTCAACAAAACAATTGTCACAGTCAAGAGAGAAAACAAAACTATTCGCAAGAGTATCAAAATCCCGGATTGCCTAACAGAAGTAAGGTACGCCGTCACCAGTATCATATCTTCCACAACTCGCCAAAATCTCTCAAACAAAACTATCACCGAACATACGAAAAATAGACACGAACTGAAATGCTTCTAGGAAACTTAAATCATCAAGGATCTTATTAATCTTCAAGAACTTCGGCCTTCATAAAATCTAATCTTCCAAACATGAAGGGTCTGTTTCCTGATTCCGCTCATTCAACACCTCCAATCTCTTCAAGTCCTGTTAGTCTGTCTTCGTCTGTCCCTCAATCGGGAAATGAAACCAAGGTCGGAAACTTGTGTCTGGGTCGTCGAGCCTCCTGCAGTTCTTCTTGAAATGTGATGGAGCAACGTGGATTTCTGGCACGGTCTTTAAATCTCTCCATCATCCAGTCTGCTTCCGCTCTCAATTCATCTCAGTACAACTAAGATGAATAGGGAAGTGGGACTGCATGTCTTCATCAGCTCCAGGTTCGCCATCTTGACTAGAATTTCTTCTTCTGCATCGCCAACACTTCTGCCTTGTAAGGAATGTTTCCACTCTTCGGGGTAGTCTCCATTGTCGTCAACTCCAGGTCAGGCAAGGAACACCGTTGTCTCAAACAACACCAATCTCTCAGAATACACAAATGATCCTCAAATCTCTAACAAGGTGCAAAATGATTTTCATGTTCTTCCTCGTCTCCGAATGTACCATTTAGTCATACAATGACCATATGCCCATTACTCATGAGAAAATATCATCTATCAAATTCACCAAGATCGTCAGGGCTTTAGCTAATACTATCAGCGTCATTAACCGTCATGGCAGTCGTTTACGAATACGGAAGGCGATTTCAAGAATAGTATCAATTCATCAGAAAGGAAACTTCGTGCTCTGAATTTAAACAAAACACATAGTCGTTCCAGGGTGAGGAATATTGGCTTCTAACAGTAATACGGTTCAGCTTCCATACATATCTCCAGTTACCATCCTTCTTTATCGCGAACGAAACTAAAACATGCCCAGAAGATACACTTAAGTAAACTCACTTCCTGGTCTTCGGTTGCTGCTCTTCCCGGTTGCTCCAGTCAATTGGTATGATCCGAAAGACATCTTCGTTTAGTGACTAGAATCTCTCGGTATCATGTCAAATCTTACTTCATACTACGGTGGAAAAAAACTTGACGGTCCAACAGGGATTATGTTCAAGAAGTTCAGGGTGCCAAATAACGTTCAATACAAGGTTCATGTTCAGAAAACTCCAGGTGCCAAAAGGCTTCTACGATGAGGTTCATTTATTGGTGTACGAAATGGTTTCTAAGAAAACTTTATAACCGCAAACGTAACACACGAGTCTCCAGAGTAATAGTGATAGCAAAGGGTTTAACAATCAGAAATCGTAGTAGGGAGTTCAAAATTGTTGCAAACGTTAAAGGTGAGACATAGAAGGGTAGTTGTCCATATTTGAATGCTCAATTAGCCGATTCCTTGTCAGAATAAAATTAAGGTTAACTGTCCCAAGATAGACGGATCACAATCAATTCTTTATCATTTAAAAGTGAGAGGGATAACATTCTTATTCTCATGGTTACACACCTCAAGGCTTCTTATAATGGCAGAGATGGGTGAAACGAAATCAAATAGTGTCAGAAGATTCATAGATACTTATCAAAAGCAAGAGACAATTAACAAAACATATTCAGTACGTCATCGCCATAGAGGTTCTCGGAATGCCTGAAGAGGCGTCAAAATGATTAACGAAAGGATCAGAGTGCAACGTGGGTCTTTATCAAAATGATTAACAAAGAAATCTGAAAATAAGGATCAAATAGTGTCAGGCAATTATCATGAAATTTCTCAATGCCTTCCAAATTTAATCAGGTTCAAATCTTAGGTGGTGCAAATCATAAGCTTTCACTTTCCAGAAGTGGTATCAACAGGATCTAACCAAAAGCAAGGCACGAATCAGAGTGATACGGAAGCAATGATGCTTAAACAAATGCCTTATAGTCTACCCATTCCTCACCGGTCAAAACTTAGGTTCCTATGGGAAATCCTAAAGCAATTTTCAAAGGTTGACTTACGAGTGCCTACAGGGAAAGCTTAGTGGTCCTAACTTACACAGGTCAAGGGTAAATGTATTACGAAATCGCAGCCTGTCGCTCTGATACCATAATTGTAACACCCCAACCCGTCAAGGGTAAAGATGTCACGCAAATGGTTTCATATCAGATATAACAAAGCATACATTCAAAAGTAATACAAAGATTCTCAAAGGTTACAGAAGAAATACTGAAATTACAAGGTTACAAAAGCGAATACAATTTCTAACAATGTAGTAACTTCCAATCGTCTCTAGGCCAAAATAATTATCAAGTCTTCTAAGTCCAAAAGTCTCTTCACTCATACCCATCTTCCAACTAAAACCTGCCGCACACGAAAAGAAAACGTGTGGCTGAGCTTACAAAGCTCAGTGAACAGATACATAATACAAGCAAATATAACGAAACAGAATATAGTGAAGTACAGGGAATGTCATAAGGTATAATCAAAGCAAAAGAGTAATAAAGGAAATATAGGATAGTCATCTACCACGAGCCCGAATACTCAAAGTCATAATCTCAACATCATAATCTCAAAGTCATAATCTCACAATCAGAGGGGATACCTCTCAGGCAACCAGATAATATGAGGGGTGTCCTCATGTATCATAATAGTGGAGTGATCAGCTCCCAGGGGTGTGAAAGGCATGTATTGCACACAGTACCAGTCACCTCAAAGTCATAACTCAAAGTCATAGTTAAATCCACTAAACATACAAATCTAGGATTGCAACCCATACGCCCCCAAAATCATAGTAGCCATGGCAGATAATCATAAAAGGGACGGTGTGAGAAATCACTCCCCCACACGGGAGTCATGCCAGTGGTGCATCACAGACATGGCCAGGTTACCTTCCTGGCTAGGTAACATAAAATGGCTCGGGTATCAAACTAAGAGTCAGGTCTCAAAGTCATCACAAAAGATCATATATCAAAAGGTGCATCTCAAAGTCATATCACAAGGTCCATAGAAAAAGGTTCATATCGAATAGTTCATAATAGAGTGGTTCACCAAGGTCTTCCAAAGTTCATATCATAGTTTTAAAAACAAAGGGAATCATAATTAAAGTTCAAAGTCTGTATCAAAGGGTCCATTTTCAAAGTCTTTATTCAACAGATTCATTTTAGAAAGCTTAATCAAGGTATTTAATTAAAATGGTCTTTACATTGGTTTCATAAAGATAATCATTAAAATAGTCTTCGTAAAAGATAGTTCAAAACAAGTAGTTCAAAACCTTAGTTTAGTAAACCATTTCAAAATCTTAGTTTCTCACAAGGATAGTTCAGAACTTTAGAGCAACTTGGCAAAGGCATAGGTCAGATAAACGAAGCTCAGATCATAATCAAGAGGAATATCAAAGGTTCACTCACAGGGAACATAACAATGGCTTGGAAATCTTAACTGAATCATAACTCAACATCAATGTATAGAATATAAGAACCCTTACTGAAAAAGGCAGAGTATCTGTACCTTATGGCGAAAGCACAAACAGAAACAAAGCACAGGAATAAGGAAAATGGCTCATGGTCTTTCCTTCTTCACACCTAAAGGAGTAGAAGGGAATTACAATTCATTTTTAATTAATTGCCTTTCCATTTTAAGTAACTTTCTATTTTTAGCAGGTTTCCATACTTAGCAAGTTTCCACTTTTAGAAAGTTGGTGAAACATAACTCAGTTAAATCATTATTAAATGGAAATAAGGTATCTTTGATCAGATTTACACATTTGGTCCATAGGGTTTCACATTTTACACTTTACACCCCTTTATTACAAAAGTTACACTTTAAACCTTCAAATATTCATAGTTACACATTAAACTCTTCATTTATCAATTTTACAAAATGAGTACTTATTTTAACATGTTATACAAATGAATCCCTAAATATTTCATAATTTACACATCAAGTCCCTCAAGTTATCAAAGTTACATATTAAGTCCTTTAATTTACAATTTCAACCTTTAATTATTAACAATTACATATTAAGCCATTAAATTACCAAAATAGCACATAACCCCCTGAATATAATTAATTACTCAAATCAACCATAAGTTTCCAGAAATTACATATTTAGTCCCTCTATTTAATTATTAAACAATTTGAATTATACTTTATTTAATTAATAAAATAAACCTTTTAAATACAAAATTAACACATGAGACCCTTATAAAATATTTTCTGTATTTTTACCCAGATCCAAGACACCTTACAAAAATATCCCATAGGTTTCATAATTTATAAAACACCCCCTCTACTTTTAAAAACATAAATCGTATACCTTTTATTTACACAAAATAAGCCCTAAATTCTCCCATCATATCCAATCATTGAAACATCCTTACCAACACATTAAATGACCAGATCTAATCTAAGAAACCCTAACCCTAGCTTCCTCGATTTATTTTCCCTTTTATTCTTATTTTCCACAAAATCCAGTTTGTAAAATAATTAGCCACGACTTACATGGGCTTCAACAATTCGAATGGGCATTTTTTTGAGATCATATGATGCCTAAGGAACCCAGGAAAAATACATTAGATACCCAGAAAATTCGTTTTCTATATATTAGAATTTACACCCTTTTTAATGATTTAAATCCTGAACAATTAACACAAGTCTCCATAATTCGAATTAGCATTTTTCCCAGCTTATACCATGATCAAGTAACTCATAAAAATTATTAAGGCCACCCAGAAAAATCGTTTTGAACGTTTTCCATAATTAATCCATTTTACACATTTTAAATCCATTCGACCACTTAAAGCTTGCATGATTCGATTCCCACATTTTTCACAGATCATATATGATATACTAAGTGTAAGAAAAATACTAGATCAATTTTTTAACCTATGGAAATCGTTTTTAGAATTATACCTCACGGATTGAGTTTTCGACAAGAATTAAATGTAGCGACCAAACGAAAGCTTCCCACAACCCATACCAATTTTTCTTAGCTTCCTTAGAATGTGTACAACACCAAAAAAATGAGCTTGGAACTCCAAAAATTCGGATGAACAAGGAGAGAAATTGTTTGTGTGTTTTTAATTTTCGGTTTAGGGTTTATGGAGGAAATAAATGTGTTTGTTATATAAAATAGGAAAGGGCCGAGTCTTAGGGGTGGGGATTGACCCAAAAACGGCCCAAGATCATTACACAGTCAATTGCATTCAATTTGCATTCAAAATTCTTAATTTAGTATAATTATGTTGTTTTTAAAAACAAATTAATGTAACATAATAACTAATTAGTTATTTTCGGTCCAAAGTTGTGTGTAAAGTGCTCATGGTAATTTTTTGTACATTATAAAATGTGAAATGTAGTAGCCAAAATTAATTTACTTCATATCTTGATCATTACCAGAAGTTTGGGATTGATTCGGTACTTTATAATCTTTTTATTATTTTTAATTCATAGGGGCATTTTTGTCTTTTACCATGCTTTCAAATTTTTGGGTTTTACACTACCCGTTAACGAAACTTCGTCCCGAAGTTCAGTTTGTTCGTTCTATATACGTACGTTCTCGTGATCAGATTTGATGAGGCAAACTTTCCCATTTTCAAGAGTAGCCCTCAAAAGACCTTCAGGTTGTCGATTCCAATTTAATCTCACAACTCATCAGACAAGAACTGTCTTGAGATTAAACTGAATCGGCTTGGGCTACAACTTGATTCTAGCTTGATTTTCGCAACTCATCAAACAAGAATTGTCACTAGATCAAGCTAAGAAACAAGTTGTCACAAAGGATGAGTTTAACGTCTTTGAAGGAGGTATTTTGGAAGTTTGGCTTGATTATGGAATTGCTTGAACTAATCAAATCAACAAATAATAACGGCTTAGATTAGCGAGGAGGTGAAGAAATAATGTGGCATGGACAAAGCACAGTGACTAATAAACACGCACAAAGGCATAACCTAGTCGGAAAAAGTAAAGCATTACATAGTACGGCAAGGTACTGCGACTGATAAGCACATACAGAGGCATAACGTAATCAAATAAGGCAAAGTATAATTGAACAAAGCATACTTAAAGCTAATATTGGATGTCTGCCTATAGTACAAAATGCACAAATATGAAGGCACAAAACATGCAATGCACACGCATGCGACTAATGCAATTTCAGGTAATTAGACTTTTTAGACCCGACCAAACGTGATCTGAGACTATTACTCCTTTCATTGCATGATTCTTCCTGAATTAGACATAGGTGTACAGGCTATGTATAATTTAGGAGTAACAATGCAATGCTCGGACTAATCGACTCGTATGATGTTCAGTGTTGTACTTAGTACATAGAAATCTCCTTTAGGTATTAAGATTATATAAACTAAGCATGTATAAAAATTGCACACAAAGTTCTTTAAACTGTTCTCAAGAAAATTCCCATCCTCGGGCAAATCATCAAATCTCTATAGCTAAATAATAACCTTTATTTAACTCAATCTTATGTCTCATCAAACAAGAACTGTCACAAGATCAAGTTAATTAAATAGTTATTACCAAGCTACATATTTTTGATGAATCGAAAAAATTCTGGAACTTGCCCATTAGTATAAAAATATATCATCCAACAGCGTGGATCTAAACAAACAACTAAGAAAAAGCATACGCGCACGAAGTGTGTGTAAGGCAAATAAAGACAAGAGTCTGAACATATAAAGCAGTTATAGTCTAGGTAATATATGCAACCTAGTTCTCTATAACCAACGCTCTGATACCAATTTGTAACACCCCAAAAATATCGCAGCAGAAGATTGTGTCACTAGGGTGCTACTTCATAATACAAAGTATAAGGTATAGAAAATGACCTCTAAATGAGACGTTTTGAAAAGTTCCCATTCGATAAATGAAATCAAAGTTACAAACATGAGGTCCCGAAGTACAAGATTACATAAACTTTCACAACATGTATCGAATGGAAAATGATAAAAGCTTAAGTCCTCAAAATATGTCGTGCGACTCTATGCTCCATGCAACACTTATCGCCTTATTGACCTGAGATAAACATGCTAAAGTGTCAACACAATGGTTGGTGAGTTCATAGAGTTTGGTTAAATTGTAAAGCCTTTAAAGAATGTTCCCACAAAAAAAAGCGTTGTAAATTCATTCAGTTCCATGTTCCGCCCATACAAAACTTGCAACCTATATTTTTACAACCCACTGCTAAAATATACTACACATTATAGTCAAGCACACATACAGTCATAATAGTTCACATCATTTCACTTAGTGTTGCTCCGTCAATAAGGAGACTTGGGGTTACTTAGATAAATATGTACACAAAGCAAAGGCGATGCCAATCCATCCAGTTGCAAGTCCCGCCCATACAAGACTTGTAACCTATGTGTTCACATCCCATTGCATATAATATAGTTTATAATAAAAGTACCACATATATAATAATGTATGCCAAGCAAAGCCCCTAGAATAAATAATATGCATCTCGTAACATAGTGAACGAGAGGTTGGCCGACCTCTAATAGCGCTATCCATACTCCCTACTAATAGGAGACTGACAATGCGAATGTACGAACAGTACATCATACAACTATTATACACAATTAAGAATGCTCTGAACATGGGATACTTTGCACGCTCCACCAATAAGGCGAGACCTTAGGTTAAGAACGCTCCACCGACTTGGCGAGACTTTGCACGCTCGACCCATAAGGCAAGACCTTAGGTCATAGTACGCTCCACCGACATGGCGAGACTTTAGGTCATAGTACGTACAGTACATTAAGTTCATAACAAGTCATAAGTTTGTAATTAAGTTCAAGAGTTTGATTCAAGTTCAAAAGTTCAAGTTAAAAGAGTTCATAAAATAGTAATCAATTTAGTTCAAGTATAATACATGCATTCCAATAAAGAGAATAAAGTGTTTTGATAACCAAGTAAAATATGTAAATAAAACGAGCATGTATCTCCCCCAAAGAGTAAAGTAATTTAAACGAGAAAAAGTGGGGCTATGACTCACCGTAGTGATCGGCAGTAGGGTATAAGATGTATCGAGGATTCGCGAGCTTTAGTGATAACCTAAAGATATAATACGCGTCTTAGGTTTGGAATAATGTCTAGGAAAACATAAACGAGCCTATATATGTCCTTATATTGATCATGATGTAGTACTTGGTAGTTTTTTGTATGTCGTTTCATAGAAACGGTTTATGAAACATTTTTAGTTTAGATATCTCGTACTACCGTTTGGGCCATCATAATCTAGAGGTCATGTAGTAAACGTTCGAGGAGCTAGGACACTTTAAATCGTCAATCCAGCAACTCTTCGATCCGTTTACCCAAATGAACCCCCTCATATGAAGCTCCCTAGTTTTGTAGTGTTCGATATGGAAAAACATATGTTTTGGTTGTTTGATTATGTGACATACAGTTTAAGTTGTTACATGGTTTGCAAAGTAAGTTTGGTCATGTTCCGTAAGCGGGTTTGAGTTGGTTTAGATGTTTAACAAAAGTAGTTTGGTCCTTTGGTTAAACAAGTAACTTAAATGGTTTTACAATTTCTCATCGTTTTAGAAAAGTTACTATTCCGTGTGTCGAATAAACTTAGAAAAGTTTATTTTGAATGAAGATTGTTATCTTATAAAGTTTATTATGTCTACTAAGTATTTAGTTTTGAAAACAACATGGTTTCTAATTACTTGTCTAGTGAAAACTAATTTAATTTGACGCCGAAAACTGTTTTACAATTTGTGACAGAAAACTGCCTTTATTTGGAGTTTTTAGGCCGAGTATCAACATGGTGGACGTAAAACATCATTCCGGACAACTTTCATGTTTTAACGTTTTGATGACTCGGAGCAGAAGTGCCTCGAAAAAATCTCAGATTCATGCAGTAATCTAGTTTGACAGTTTCTAGTTTTTCGATTTCATTAACTTCTTTTGATCATAATTTTCACTCGTGTACTCGTTTTCAGTGATTCAAATTGTTACGCTTTCCTTGTAAACCCCTCTTTAACATTAAGTAGTTTCCCAAGGTCATGGCTATTCTATTTTGGTCTTTTTCATAGCATAAGTCACAAGTTTACTTGTTTACTTATATAAGTTAACATATAGGTCTTTCAACTTGTTTTAAAGGGTTTTTACATCATGATCCAATATAGAGAGCATATATAGCATAGATAAAGAATATGAAACATGTAAATGATGTTGAGAAAGAGTGTATGTTAGTCTTTCTTACAACTTTTGGCTTTCTATAAGAAAGGAAATCAAGGATCATAGAACTAGAACAAGAACTAATAACCCTAGCTTCCAAATTCTTCAACCCAACTCTTGCTAACCCTTGATAACCTTGATCTAACCGTTGTAGAAACCTTATTTATTCAGCCCCTAGACCATTTTGTAGCTCCTAATCCAACCATGGAATCACCAAATAAATTTAAGATTTATGTAGAGATTAACTAAGCCTTCATCTTCTATGTATAACTTGTAACTTGAAATCAAAGGATGAACAATGTGTATGAATTAGGGTGGTTTGGTTTTGATGTTCAAAATAAGTGAGGATGAGTTGTTTCTTGATCAATGAATGAGTTTATATAGGCTAGAATGAGGAGGTGCAAGTTTAGGATATTTAGGAAGCTTAGATAGGAAGTTTGGACACATGTATGCTATCCTAAAGCTCAAGATTTATCCCCAAGCCACCAAGGCTTGGTGAACCTTCCTATAGTCGGCCATATATATAGGAGGGTGACTAGATGCTTAGTCTTGGTATTATCTTGTTTACGGAGTGTGTTTTGGTCCCGTTAATCGCTAATTGTAAGTCGTTAAGTCACGAAACTTAAAACCGGGTATTCAAAAAATATAAAACTTATAAATTTGTTATAACTTATCCATATACTCTATATTAGTATATTAAATGAGTGATAAGTTTTTTCGGGGTGCTTAATTGTCGTAAAAACCTAAAACTGTAGGCTTAAAACACGTAAAACGTAAAACCGAAAAATGTAAAATTCCAAAGCTCTTGAAAATGTCGAAAGATGTGAAAAACACATATTTCTCTTGTTTGTAATGTTGTGTGGACATATCGTGATGCCTAAATCTCGTTTAAACCTAAACGTAAATCTCAGACACGGTTTTGTGAAACTTACAAAAATGACCCGACGTGTGTCAAACTCTCGTGTTATCATGAAAATAGTTTAACTTACGAGAATGTGAATAATTTAGGAAGTCATAGTAAAAATTTAAAAATGAATAGTAACCTGAAAATGCGAATTGTTACATCGTGTATAACCATATCATCTCGACTCATTCGTTTAACATCTCATGTATAACCATATCATCTCAACTCATTCGTTTAACATCTCATGTATAACCATATCATCTCGACTCATTCGTTTAACATCTCATGTAACCATATCACCTCGACTCATTCGTTTAACATCTCATGTATAACCATATCTTCTCGACTCATTCGTTTAACATCTCGTGTATAACCATATCATCTCGACTCATTCGTTTAACATCTCGTGTATAACCATATCATCTTAACTCATTCGTTTAACATCTCATGTATAACCATATCATCTTGACTCATTCATTTAACATCTCATGTATAACCATATCATCTCGACTCATTCGTTTAACATCTCATGTATAACCATATCATCTCGACTCATTTGTTTAACATCCGCATAACCATATCATCTCAACTCATTCAGTTAACATCTCATGTATAACCATATCATCTCGACTCATTCGTTTAATATCTCATGTAACCATATCATCTCGACTCACTCATTTAACATCTCGTGTATAACCATATCATCTCGACTCATTCGTTTAACATCTCGTGTATAACCATATCATCTCAACTCATTCGTTTAACATCTCATGTATAACCATATCATCTCGACTCATTCGTTTAACATCTCATGTAACCATATCATCTCGAATCATTCGTTTAACAACTCATGTATAACCATATCATCTCGAATCATTCGTTTAACATCTCATGTAAAACATCTTTACTCATTCGTTTAACATCTCATGTATAACCATATCATCTCGACTCATTCTTTTAATATCTCATGTACAACCATATCATCTCGACTCATTCGCTTAACATCTCATATACAAACATATCATCTCGACTTATTCGTTTAACATCTCATGTATAACCATATCATCAAGGCTCATTCGTTTAACATCTCATGTATAACCATATCATCTCAACTCATTCGTTCAACATCTCATGTATAACCATTTCATCTCGACTCATTCATTTAAAACTTAGTTAAAAATGATGTAAATTAAGTATAAATGATTTAACTTAGTTAAAAATGATGTAAATAATTTTAGAAAGTTTTAAATCAATTAAAGATGTTTTATAAAATATTTAAATCATATTTTAATGATTTAATATTGATTTAACTTAATTAAAATGATTTAAAAATAATTTTAAATCATTTAAATTGAGTATAAATGATTTAACTTAATTAGTTAAAAGTGATGTAAATAACTTTTAAAAGTTTTAAATTAATTAAAGATGATTTAGGAAATTTTTAATTAAATTTAAATGATTTAATATTGATTTAAGTTAACTAAAATGATACAAAAGAGTTTTTTTTATTTTATTTTTTTATTTTATTTTTTTTAAATAGCTTTCGGCGGGGACATTTCACCAAAATTCTTGATTTTCCCTCTTTACATTTACTTTATCCCGCCAAAGCTTTTGGCTAATGATAAAAACTTTTAGCGGGGACTTGTCCCTGCCGAAAGTATGAGCGGAGACATGTCCCCGCCAAATGTTATCGCTAAAAACAAGCCTCGATTATTAACAGATCTGTAAAACACTTTATAAAGAAAAAAAAAAAAAACTTAAATCTCATCTTCGTCTACCTCTGATTTACCCCAACACAACACCACCATCTCCACCACTACACCACCATCTACATCACATAAACCCACACTCCCACCACTGTGCACGATGCCCCTCCTCAATGCTTCTCCTCGTAAAATTCTTTCCTCAACCCCTCTCCTCATTTAATTATTTCTTTTTATCATCTCCTTTCTTCCTTGCTCCCTCTCGTTTGCAAACCCAGGTGTTAATTTTTGTTAATTATTGATTTTCGTTATTTTTTTAGTTTGTTAATTTTTGTTAATTTTTTGTTATTTGTTAATTTTTGCAATATGTTTACAAACCCTTGTGTTTTCTGATTTTTGTTACTTTTTTAATTTTTTTTTTGTACATTCTACTGTGTCGAGACCAAGCCGAGAACCGAAGCTGAGAACCGAAGCCGAGAACTGAAGCGATGACCAAAACGTGCCTGTTTTCGAGACCACAACCAAGGGTTTTTTTTTTTTTTTTTTTTTGTGTGTGTGTGTGTGTTTATGTGTTAGTGGTGACATGTCACCGCCAAAACTTAATAGTGATTAATTTGTGTTTATGTATTTTCTTTTAGCTCCCTGTTGAGACTGAGACCGCTTGTTGAGACCGAGACCACTTGCGGTCGAGACCACAACCTTGACCACAGTAAGTATTTTTTATCCAATGTTCATCGACTGCTTTGCTTATATGCGTAGAATAAGTATGCGTGTGGTTAGGAGTAGTGCTATGCTGTCAATTAGTGAACGAGTGCAGGTTACCAAAAAGAAGGTAGTAGTTGTTTAGTGCGTATTAATGAATTGTTGGTTTATAGGACAACAAGCTAAAATGGTAAACTAGATATTAGTAAGAGGTATTTGTATTTAAAGTTGTTTGCTAACAACAATTTCAAAAGTTTTGGTTAAGTATATGTTTATAACAATTCATTGTAAGAAACAAAATCATCTATCACAATCAAGTGTTGATTTTGTTTACACTTTTCCCGCTGTTTTTTTGAGTTTTCATATAATGATAATTATGTAACGAAAAATGTGTTTCTTAATGTGTTTAAGCATTTTGGACTGCTGCTTATTGCTTTACCAGTTTTGATTAGCAATGATAAATACACCCTTAGAATTTTTGAAGTGATATTGGTAAAACACTAAAACAACAAAAATCACCACCAAGGTATACCTAAGATGTGCGACTGCACATGGCCTCAAACCTTTATGGGCCTTAAAATGTATACCTAGGGAGATATTTTGGGTCTCAAACTTCACTTTTAACAAAAACTGTTAGAAATCTATGGTTTTAAGTTCCAAATATATGTTAAAACTAAATTTAGATAGTTAGAATAATACAGTTCCTTGTTGCGTTCGCTGGTATAACATATCTGTATTATGTTTGGTTATCATATAAGCTTTCCCATAGTGCCTCTCTTTTAGCTTAGCCACAGCATTAGTTGCTTAAGATCGATATGTAGCACCCGAATCAGGAACTACATTTTCTCAGTTTGAACTTTAAAGCATGGCTAGGCTGGTTGACATTTGAAGTCAAATTATGACTAATTTGAGGGTGCGTTTCGTTAACAGCTGCCCCGAAAGGGTGCATTGGGTTAACAGCAGCCTACAAGGGGCGTTTGGTTTATGTTGTCCACAAGGGTGATTAATTTGTTAATTTTTTATTTTCGTTATCATTTTAATTTCTTAATGTTTTGTTATTTTTTGCAATGTGTTTTATGATTTTTGTTAATTCTTTAAAAATTTTTTGTTAATTTTTTTTTATACAGTCTGCTGTCGAGACCAAAGCTGAGAGCCGAGACAGAGCCGATACCAGCTAAGAGCCGAGAGCAACCTACTGTCAAGACCAGCCGAGAGCAGCCACAATCAGTATGTTTTTTTGTTTGTGTTTGTTTAATCACATAAGAGGGTGTTTGGGATTGCTTTTTAAGTTGGTTAGTGAGGCAGCCTGGTATTGCGTTTTGTAGCTCAAATGTTTAGCGCTGGTAGTGAGTTTTGATAGTGAGGCAGCCTGGTAGTGAGTTTTGATAGTGAGGAAACCTGGTATTTAACGAATGTTGGTATCCCGTATCATACATGTCATTGATTAATCTTAATATGTGAACCACTAGTGATTATTATTATTATTATTTTATATATATTGTTATTTATTTGAATGTGATATATATATATATATTATATATATATATATATATATATATATATATATATATATATATATATGCGTATATGTGTTTCTTCACTAATTTATATGTTCTTGTACTAGTACGTTTACAGATGGCAAATGTTGTTGCTAGGAGCCACGGTGGCGATGGAGGTAATGAGTCACCCCGTGGTCCCTCGAGGAGGCTAGGCACTAATTGTCAAGACAAGAATTTTTCGATTATTTTAATTAAACTTGATCATTATTTGAAATTAATAACTTGTTATTTTATGTCATCATCACTTGAATTTGATTACTTGTAGGCTTTAAATCCAAAGCACCCAAGCCCAATGCCAAAATTGGCAAAGGCGGGAAGGTGGTGCGTTGTCCCACAAAGAACATGAAACTCAAAAGTATGGTGTCTGATACAGGTCGTCCGGTATCGATCAGATTCCGGAAGAACGCCAAAGGGATGTATGAGCATGTGGGCACTCACGCTTCGTGGTTCTCCAACATGGTCGAGGAGTTGTTACGGGAATCAATTCTCATGCATTATGATTCGTGGGATAAGGCTCCCGAGACCGCCAAGGCCCACATCGATGACCAGCTACACGTCAGTTTTTTTATCTTTTATTTTTTTTAATTATTGTGTTTATTTATTTTAAATGTGTTTATTTATTTAAATTTGTCTGTTTATTTAAATTTGTATATTTATTTTAATTATATTTTATTGAAGCATTTCTTTGATATTGGCGAACATGTAACACCCCCTAATTTGGTTTTGTGGCAGCGGAAACTAATTAGGTGTTACACAGAGGATCGAAGTCAAAATTTTAGAAAACGGCTTGAAAAGGCGTTTTGAAAGTTATATGTCATTCAAAATAATAGTTTTGGTACAAAGGTTGAGAAATCTGGTTTGAAAAATCTCACAATGATATAGTAATTTGGAAAGAATGACATATTTGATTTTCACACCATTTAAGTTATCAGAGTATTAAATGCCCGCTCCGTGTCTTGTCCTGCTCCGTTGATTACCTGAGATAAACATGCTTAAAACGTCAACACAAAGGTTGGTGAGTTCGTGGAGTTTGATAGAAAATCACTTTCTTTCCACTGAATTTAAGAGTTGATAGTTGAAATAGGTACTAGTACTTCTTGCAGTAACTAGCAAGTTTGTATTTGAGTAAAAATCCACAAATAAATCATTTATGAACTCAGAGGTTCATAAGTTTCAAGTTTAAATGAAAATGAGTTACGTTGCTATATACTTGATTTGAAATAATAGTTCAACTTTTAAAGTACAGTATGCCAAGCATTGAGTTGTCTTTATCATAAGACACAACTAGTCACATATGATAACAGTTAAGTTCCAAGTACGTGCTACATATTCCAATCACATAGTGAAAACAATAGTTTAAAGTCTGATGTCTATCAGTGTGGAGTGGTCGTTACTAAATACAGCTGTATCCGAATATACATAAGAAGCCTATATATTCAAAAGGTTATATTGCTCTAAGCCTCATGACGCGCAAAACGTTAACAAAAGTACCGTACAACGGCGAAAGTCACATCAGGGTTACTGATGGTTTTGCCCTAAATAATAGGTGATTGCCTCATCCTATTTGTGTCGAATATAGTGTATCGCGACTAAATACGACTAGCCATCCGGCATTCCATCCAGTATTTAGTGGGATAGGTCGTCAGCCTTTACAGGTTTCGAAGCTGTCCACTATATTCGCGCTCACCGCAGTGATTAATGGCTCATGATCGAGGGACTTTATGGCAATATAGCTAAACTTAGGCAATATAGGGTTCGAGTTCTCATAGAATATGCGTTCTTTAGTTTTGGCAATTATTTCCAGTTGGGATGTATAAACATCATAGTTTAGTTAACAGTACATTCAACTATTTTATGAATGCATAAAATGAATCTCAGTATCTTGTTACAACAAGTAGTTTGGAAATGTTATGTCTCAAATATAGCATTTCAGCTAAGCAAGTAGTTTGCAAATATAACGAGTTTATATCCCCGCCAAAGAGTGATTCGAAAACATGTAAAACATAGTTGATGATTTTGAATAAATCATAAGTGTTTTCAAAGTATAAAATACTTAAAACAGTTGAAGCATGTATCTCCCCCAAAAGAGTTATTAAAACAAATATTAAAAGTAGGGACCACGACTCACCTGGAGTGTAGCTAACAAGATGGAATTATAAGTTCTATGAAAACGATCACAGAAACGTCTTCGATACGAGACCTGAATGTGAGGAATATCTAAGTATTCGACTTATAACTAACGATGAGTGTGAAATGAGAAATCGTACAACGATTTGATGATGTGAGCGTGATATGCTTAAAATGCCTCAAGTTAAGAAAATATAATATCATACAATGATATTATCTTTATTCTTATGTCACTTGACTTGAGGTATTATCTCCTCAAAATATGATAAAATGATATGCGAGTGAAATCGTTTAATAATTAACGAAGATTAATCATATGTAACCAGAATGAAATAAATGCATGTGAAGTGAAAAATGAAAGAAAAATGAAATAAGAATGTTAAGTGAAAAATAGTTGGTCTTTGCACTTTTACTCTAACTGAGTTTGCGTTACGTCGTTAGCCCTTTGTTAGGTATAAAATTCAATAATAGTCCAAAATAGTTTAAATGTCCATATGAGACTTGGAATTTATTTAAAAGTCAATTTAAGTCCTTTAGAAATTATTTTCAAAATTTCAATCCATAAGTTTCACAATTTGGCAGTTTTAGTCCTTATAGTTAAAACGCGTTACGTTTTTAGTCCAAAAATGTCAAAATGATAAAGGAAAAAGTGTGAGACTTTTTATAAGTTATATTTAAGATAAAAGCAGCTTATTTCATCAGCTTATTCGGCTAATAGCTTATTTCTTATAATTGGGCCCTTATCGATTTACAATCTAAGCCCGCTATTGTTTTTTTGTTATTTTTCAAAACATGGGTTATACGCTTTACTTGGGCTATTTTAAGAGGTCGAAACTTGAGTATTTTTGTAAGGTGTTTATATGAAAAGCATAGCTAGTTGTGTGCTCTAATAGGTCGCATAAAGTTAAGACATGTTTATTAAGTTAAATCACGAGATATTAATTTGTTTTTGGGGCTAGTGGGGTTGGTTTTGCTATAATAAAACTCTTAGGAAATTCTAAACGTTTTCAACTTTAGTTATAAAGCGTGATGTAAGGTTTTCATACGTTGAATCTATGCATGTAACGAACGTTAAACGTGAAAATTGTAAGAGTTGTGACTCTAGACCGTCCACAGTGGAGGTTCGACACATTCTTGTGTGATTCATGTGTTCGTACAAGTGAACATAAAAACTATATACGTTCGAGTAAATTGTATATATGATGCATGGGTGAATTTTATACGTGAGTGTGTGAAGGTAAGTAATGTTTACAAGTTTCCCATGATAGGGTTCGTTACTTCACGTGGGTGATTCTAAACGAGAGGGCATGTACTAGCTATTAATGAATATATAAACGTGACGAGATATATGTTCGAATGAAACAAGAGAAACAATGCATGCATGCAACAAAGAGTTAATCACGAGTAAGTGGTGACTCTTAAGTCCCTCCAGATAGAGTGTTGAAACACGTTGGTGGGTTGTACCAACTAAAATGAAAGTAAGAAACACACATAAGCATGTTATACGTTTGAATGAATAAGAATGCATGATGAAGTGTGTGCGTGAGAGGTGAAAGCAAAAAGGTTACATGATACTTACCACACCTTTTGAGGGTGGTAGAGGCTTGCATGGGATCGAATGATTACAAGAGTGAACAACCCACTTGTTGGAGTTCGATGGTACACGTTATCTTTGTAACCCACTTGAGTTTAAATGGTGCAAAAGAAAAAGGCTGTGGGTGTGTAAGGGGTTGTGGTGTTCGACTGCTAGCATAAGAACGAAGTAGGCAGTTTGCTTACAAGGTTCGAATGAGTATGAAGTGAAGAAGAGTAGTCCACTGCTTGCATACACTTCATGTATCTCTTCCTCTTGTCTTGCTTTCCAAGAGAGAGACAAGGACTTTCTTGATGATTTTATGGTTACTTTGGCAGTGAGAATGTGTAGTTTGGGTGAGTGTAAGACTGCCAAGTGGGAGTGGGTTATATAGAAGTAGGTTACACATGTTTTGACTATTTTATCCTCAAAACTTATCATGATTCTTTACTGTGAAGTGGCAGAAGAGATTCGCATGCTTATGGCTCTATCAATCATTGAAAGTTATGGAGAGTTTGGGGAGCTTTTGTCTCTAGGCGTTGGAATATGTATATATTCGATAGATATTTTTGGGTTGAGTATGCAAGTGCCTAACCGAGTGAATGAGTGTTGTCTTTTGTCTTTGGATTATACACATATTCATTTGATGTTTGTGGTTGAGTATGGCAGTGCCTAAACGTGTGAATGAGTGCGGGGTTGGGCAAAGAAACGAGTTCAATACTATCTTGTTTCTAGTTGTTGGATTTTTGTACATATTCACTTGGTATTTCTAAATGGGTAAATGGGTTTATCAATTCACACATGTTACTGCTGCCTTGACTGACCCTTGATCATCATGGGATGTTAATATTATTGCTAGTACTCGTAGGTAGGAGCTTGGGTTTAGAGAATTTAGTTTTGTGATTTTTGTGTCTATCGAATTGGGTGAAATGGGACAACCGAATGAGTCTTCAAAACCATGTCAATATTCGGTTGGTCGAATTGTATGAACTTATCAAAAGAAGTGTGGGCTTGGAAAATGGCTTGGATCGAAGGTGATGTTGGGCTGAACAAAGGGTGTAAATGGGCTAAGGATTTAGACAGTCATTGGGTTTTGGCAAGGAGAATTAGTGGAGAGTCTAGTAACTATTAGTGTTACTAATTGAAATAAGTAAGGATAATTAGAAAAATGCATATATCTTTGGTATACGGATTTATCATTTCCAATTATCATTAGTTGTGAAGTATCGAATTTAAATGAGAATGAAAATCCCGTGATTTGTTTGTGGTTCGAGTAGAGGATTGCTATTTAATATATATTTATATCACAAAAATATAACGTGGTATTTATAGCAATAAGAGAAAAGTTTAAATTTTCTCATAAAAATGGGTTTTATTAAACCGTAAGTTGTGATTATCATTAATCAGTGAGATTTATTACGAGGGATTTTTACAGGATCTCACATTATCCACCCCTAAATTTTGAACTTCGTCCCGAAGTTCAGGCCGTGATAGGTGTTGAAAATGAAGTAAGTTGAGATGAGAGTTTATAGAGAGAGTTGTCGAGAGATTTTCATTTGAATATCGAGGAAACATGATCCAATTTGATTTATTCGTACCAGACGAATTAAATTTGGATGTTAGATCAACTAATGCATTCATAGTCTATGAATGGTGATAGTGACGGTCGAGAGTAAGAAGTTTTTAACAATTAATATTCAGTGTTCTAGCGATTCGAGACTAGGGGATTTTTAAGGGTAGCGATTTATAACTTAATGGTCGTGAATAGTAAAATAACGGATACTTTTCTCCACCTATATTCCCTATTTAACTTTCCCCTTTTTCCTTTTCACCTTTTTCACTTATCACTTTCATTCCACCTTTTTCCAACTAAAAACATGCCGCCGATCGCTATAGTGTTTGCAGCCATGTTCATCATCTTTTCCGCCTTCTATTTGGCTCTTCTTCCTGGCGAAGATACCGGCTGTTTGATCAGATACTTGTTGGTTATCGTACCCCTCACAATCCTAGCCATTTTTGCGGATAAATTTTGGAGGTGACGGTCACGCGCTAGTGTGGTTAGAATGCATCCTTGTGGTGTGTCGATGTAGTCTTTCATAAATGTGGGATGAGATCTCGTTTATGTTTAGTTATTCGGTTTGCTTTTATCTGTCTTCTAGAATAATTAGGGTACTTAGTTCTATGGTGGCGCTTGCTATTGCTGGGTTGGTGGTGGTTTTTGTTGCTATGGCGGTCCAACCTATTGAAGACTCTATGCCTTTTATTGTGTTCATTGTACTATTAGCGCTTCCGATGTTAATCATCTCGCTATGTATTAATTTTCGTGGGTTCTAATAAAATTTATGTTATTTGCGTTTGCCTTATATCGTTGTGAATTTTTCTAATTTCGTACTTTCCTTGATTCCTTATAATAAGGTAATGGGTAATAAGTGTAGATCGGTTCGGTCAAAAGTGAGGTTTATGAACAATTTATTTGTATCGAAATTTTGTCTTTGGGGATGAAAATTGTTATAAAAAAAAACTTTGAAAAGGTAACTGTTCCTTTTTATAACATGATTCTTCCTAAATTATACATAGGTAGCTAGGCTATGTATAATTGAGGACCAGACGATGTAACGCTTGGAGCAATTGTTCAAGAAATTTTATATGATTTAATTTATCATAGTTGCGTCACAAAATCAGGCATCCTTTGATTATTTTCAAAAGAATTTGGAAAGTTGTTGTTCATATACCGGGGATAGTTCAGAAATTTTTCTAAAGTGATATGTGGATGTTCTTGGTATAGACCTAAGTTTTAGGTGAGGATTTCTTACAATGTGGTATCAACCTATGGTTTGGTCAAAATGGAGTTAATTGAATCCTTAAGATTAATATCAGTGTGTTGTTACATAACGATTTATGAATTAGAGAGGTGGAATAAAAATTGGAATAGACGTAGATTATAATTATGGAAATATTACAAGGTAAAGTTCTTATACGGTAGAAGGATAACTGTTACACTTAGGTTACATCCATCGTACCTAAGGTAAATACAAACGGAAATATAACGTAGATAATTCTAGACTAGAGTTTATTTATTTTACAGTAGGAATCCATTCATCTGCTTAACATAGAGGTCATTCTTCGACACGGTTGAGACTATTTGATGAGTCCTTATTCCCTTGCACAAATCTTGGGCTCCTAATGGGCCTTGTAGTTCGGGCAATAACTCTTGAAATGACTCATTTTACCATATTCATGGCATCTTATGGATGAGGGTTGCTTATTTCCTTTCATGGTTTTGCAATCTCTTGTCTTGTGGCCTGTTTTTCGGCACCTCCCGCATTTATCAATGCAATGTCCGGTGTGATGCAACTTACATCTTGGGCACAGAGGTTGCTTTCCATAGTATTTGTTTTCACTACTAGGGTTGGTGATGAAGTTTCTTCCAACTTCTGGTTTGGGTCTTTGTTGGCGAAGATAGTTAATGCGGTCTTGTAGATGATTGCAGATGCAAACATCATTGTGGAACTCACATTCGTTGAGGATAAAGGATCTTTCCTCCTCAAGTTTTCGCTTTTGGTTATTTTTCTTAAGTGCGATATCTTGCCTAATTCTTTGGGCACATGTGCATATAGGTTTAGTTATTCTTCTTGAATCCTTTAGGTAAATTGGCTTACACCCCATGAAACGTTCATGGTTATGCTTACAAGGTATAGCCTTCTTTCTTTCTTGTCTTGTCATGTCATTGTTTCCTAGGTGAACTGTTGTGGTCACTTCCAATTTCTTAATAGTTTTAGGAGTCATAGTTGTTGTGGGTACTACGCTGTTTATGCTGTCCATTTCCTATGAGCATCATAAAACGCTGATTTAGTATTTACTTTATCGTTAGAATAATTTCAAATAACAAGGTATTTGCATATTATGGCTAACAATGTGATCTTAATACAAAATCAAAACTAGCTGAGGATCATAGAGATACAATGTGTCTGGGTAACATCGTAAAATAATTATCTCTTGTCATGGGATTGCTATAGAACAAATGAATTCATAAAGCTGAGGTTCATCAACTTTCTCTTTTGAAGATTTGTTCTTGGACTGCTAGGTTTTATTGTTTAGTTGTGGTACATTTGATATACCATCACTGTTACAATCATCAATATGGACATAACTCTAATAACTTGTTTGATCAAAACAACCAACACAAGGTCTTTTATTAATGTCTCATTGATTCTTGTGGAGTCATTTGTTTTCCTACGAGAGTAACAAATGGTGAGGTTTTGCATGGCTCTTTGCATTTATAGCACCATAATAGGGTTCGGTGGAAGGAATTTGTTTACAACAGAAAGATATACTAGAAAGAGTCTGTCATAGCTTAAAAGTTGATTACAAATTCTGAGAGTTACAGAATTTCGGAAAGATACATGGAATACTAACCAAAACTATTTGGTTTATTGAGCACAACAACTATACTTAAGATCAGTTACGTCTCTGACGTAGACGTCTAACTTCTGCCTCAAGATCCAGTTGTGCAGCTTCCATGGCTGAGAAACGTTCTTGGCATGCGTTCATCTGATTAGCTAACATGTTTTCCAAGGCCGCTATCTTTTGGCTTTGGATTCTTGCTGTGTCTCTAGCTAACCATAATGCTCTTTCGATGTCCTCGATCCTAATGTGTGTTTGGGTGTGGCCTCTTCCCAAACAGCGGGTTCTGGCATCCAAGTTTCTAAGTTCTTGTTCGTAATTGTCCCTCATGTTACCAACATTTACTCCTAGATCAAACACTTCTCTTCTCTCAGCATCTGTCCTCTTGAACAAGGTGTCAATGTTACGATCATACCATTCGAATCGTAATGGTTGTAACTCTTTTAGCTGTTCAGAGTGAGCGTCTAGTATGTTGGTGTGTTGGTGAAGGCAAATCCATATGGGGTCATGGGTATCTATATCGTAGTCGGGAGGATTGGGTGGGGATACATTCTCTGGGATATCTGACATGGGGAAATCTGAGATATCAGGCAAAGAGGAATTTAACTTGATCTTCTTCCAAGTCATCTCTTGGGGTGAACTCTGTTCAGATTCAAATGTTGGTTGACCACCAATCAAATCTTCATGTGAATAGGATTCGGTTGCTCTTCTAAGTTTCTGACGTGGAGGTGAGTAGGTAGGGGATGACAGAGGTGATTTCTGAGTAAGATCTATGTCAGGCAGGGATTGTGACATTCTTACATAAGGATCTTCAGTATCCGGTGCAATTTGGCAGGTAGGTGACGCATGTGTAGTAGGAGGGGTAGTCTCGACTAGTTTGGAAGACATGGTACTGTAACAACAGTAATTCTGAATATTCATACGTTTAAAGTGTAACATTGAGTGTGAGATAACATAGTGTGTTCTATGTGAAGAGTAAACATTAAGCATGTAAGATTAGTACAAAACAATCTTAGTAGGTAAAATATTAAGCACGACAGTCTGCAGACACGGAGGGCATAAAATGGTATGGTGTAAAATCATTTATATTTGAAAATGTGGTTATAGTTCAATGTTTCAAAACATTTGATTCTCTATAACCTGTGGCTCTGATGCCAATCTGTAACACCCCCTAATTTGGTTTTGTGGCAGCGGAAAATAATTAGGTGTTACACTGAGGATCAAAGTCAAAATTTTAGAAAACGGCTTGAAAAGGCGTTTTGAAAGTTATATGTCATTTAAAATAATAGTTTTGGTACAAAGGTTGAGAAATTTGGTTTGAAAAATCTCACAATGATATAGTAATTTGGAAAGAATGACATATTTGATTTTCACACCATTTAAGTTATCAGAGTATTAAATGCCCGCTCCATGTCTTGTCCTGCTCCGTTGATTACCTGAGATAAACATGCTTAAAACGTCAACACAAAGGTTGGTGAGTTCGTGGAGTTTGATAGAAAATCACTTTCTTTCCACTGAATTTAAGAGTTGATAGTTGAAATAGGTACTAGTACTTCTTGCAGTAACTAGCAAGTTTGTATTTGAGTAAAAATCCACAAATAAATCATTTATGAACTCAGAGGTTCATAAGTTTCAAGTTTAAATGAAAATGAGTTACGTTGCTATATACTTGATTTGAAATAATTGTTCAACTTTTAAAGTACAGTATGCCAAGCATTGAGTTGTCTTTATCATAAGACACAACTAGTCACATATGATAACAGTTAAGTTCCAAGTACGTGCTACATATTCCAATCACATAGTGAAAACAATAGTTCAAAGTCTGATGTCTATCAGTGTGGAGTGGTCGTTACTAAATACAGCTGTATCCGAATATACATAAGAAGCCATATATATTCAAAAGGTTATATTGCTCTAAGCCTCATGACGCGCAAAACGTTAACAAAAGTACCGTACAACGGCGAAAGTCACATCAGGGTTACTGATGGTTTTGCCCTAAATAATAGGTGATTGCCTCATCCTATTTGTGTCGAATATAGTGTATCGCGACTAAATACGACTAGCCATCCGGCATTCCATCCAGTATTTAGTGGGATAGGTCGTCAGCCTTTACAGGTTTCGAAGCTGTCCACTATATTCGCGCTCACCGCAGTGATTAATGGCTCATGATCGAGGGACTTTATGGCAATATAGCTAAACTTAGGCAATATAGGGTTCGGGTTCTCATAGAATATGCGTTCTTTAGTTTTGGCAATTATTTCCAGTTGGGATGTATAAACATCATAGTTTAGTTAACAGTACATTCAACTATTTTATGAATGCATAAAATGAATCTCAGTATCTTGTTACAACAAGTAGTTTGGAAATGTTATGTCTCAAATATAGCATTTCAGCTAAGCAAGTAGTTTGCAAATATAACGAGTTTATATCCCTGCCAAAGAGTGATTCGAAAACATGTAAAACATAGTTGATGATTTTGAATAAATCATAAGTGTTTTCAAAGTATAAAATACTTAAAACAGTTGAAGCATTCATCTGCCCCAAAAGAGTTATTAAAATAAATATTAAAAGTAGGGGCCACGACTCACCTGGAGTGTAGCTAACAAGATGGAATTATAAGTTCTATGGAAATGATCACAGAAACATCTTCGATACGAGACCTGAATGTGAGGAATATCTAAGTATTCGACTTATAACTAACGATGAGTGTGAAATGAGAAATCGTACAACGATTTGATGATGTGAGCGTGATATGCTTAAAATGCCTCAAGTTAAGAAAATATAATATCATACAATGATATTATCTTTATTCTTATGTCACTTGACTTGCGGTATTATCTCCTCAAAATATGATGAAATGATATGCGAGTGAAATCGTTTAATAATTAACGAAGATTAATCATATGTAACCAGAATGAAATAAATGCATGTGAAGTGAAAAATGAAAGAAAAATGAAATAAGAATGTTAAGTGAAAAATAGCTGGTCTTTGCACTTTTACTCTAACTGAGTTTGCGTTACGTCGTTAGCCCTTTGTTAGGTATAAAATTCAATAATAGTCCAAAATAGTTTAAATGTCCATATGAGACTTGGAATTTATTTAAAAGTCAATTTAAGTCCTTTAGAAATTATTTTCACAGTTTCAATCCATAAGTTTCACAATTTGGCAGTTTTAGTCCTTATAGTTAAAACGCGTTACGTTTTTAGTCCAAAAATGTCAAAATGATAAAGGAAAAAGTGTGAGACTTTTTATAAGTTATATTTAAGATAAAAGCAGCTTATTTCATCAGCTTATTCGGCTAATAGCTTATTTCTTATAATTGGGCCCTTATCGATTTACAATCTAAGCCCGCTATTGTTTTTTTGTTATTTTTCAAAACATGGGTTATACGCTTTACTTGGGCTGTTTTAAGAGGTCGAAACTTGAGTATTTTTGTAAGGTGTTTATATGAAAAGCATAGCTAGTTGTGTGCTCTAATAGGTCGCATAAAGTTAAGACATGTTTATTAAGTTAAATCACGAGATATTAATTTGTTTTTGGGCTAGTGGGGTTGTTTTTGCTATAATAAAACTCTTAGGAAATTCTAAACGTTTTCGACTTTAGTTATAAAGCGTGATGTAAGGTTTTCATACCTTGAATCTATGCATGTAACGAACGTTAAACGTGAAAATTGTAAGAGTTGTGACTCTAGACCGTCCACAGTAGAGGTTCGACACATTCTTGTGTGATTCATGTGTTTGTACAAGTGAACATAAAAACTATATACGTTCGAGTAAATTGTATATATGATGCATGGGTGAATTTTATACGTGAGTGTGTGAAGGTGAGTAATGTTTACAAGTTTCCCATGATAGGGTTCGTTACTTCACGTGGGTGATTCTAAACGAGAGGGCATGTACTAGCTATTAATGAATATATAAACGTGACGAGATATATGTTCGAATGAAACAAGAGAAACAATGCATGCATGCAACAAAGAGTTAATCACGAGTAAGTGGTGACTCTTAAGTCCCTCCAGATAGAGTTTTGACACACGTTGGAATATGTATATATTCGATAGATATTTTTGGGTTGAGTATGCAAGTGCTTAACCGAGTGAATGAGTGTTGTCTTTTGTCTTTGGATTATACACATATTCATTTGATGTTTGTGGTTGAGTATGGCAGTGCCTAAACGTGTGAATGAGTGCGGGGTTAAGCAAAGAAACGAGTTCAATACTATCTTGTTTCTAGTTGTTGGATTTTTGTACATATTCACTTGGTATTTCTAAATGGGTAAATGGGTTTATCAATTCACACATGTTACTGCTGCCTTGACTGACCCTTGATCATCATGGGATGTTAATATTATTGCTAGTACTCGTAGGTAGGAGCTTGGGTTTAGAGAATTTAGTTTTGTGATTTTTGTGTCTATCGAATTGGGTGAAATGGGACAACCGAATGAGTCTTCAAAACCATGTCAATATTCGGTTGGTCGAATTGTATGAACTTATCAAAAGAAGTGTGGGCTTGGAAAATGGCTTGGATCGAAGGTGATGTTGGGCTGAACAAAGGGTGTAAATGGGCTAAGGATTTAGACAGTCATTGGGTTTTGGCAAGGAGAATTAGTGGAGAGTCTAGTAACTATTAGTGTTACTAATTGAAATAAGTAAGGATAATTAGAAAAATGCATATATCTTTGGTATACGGATTTATCATTTCCAATTATCATTACTTGTGAAGTATCGAATTTAAATGAGAATGGAAATCGTGATTTGTTTTGTTCGAGTAGAGATTGCATTAATATATTTTATATCACAAAAATATACGTGGTATTGTATAGCAATAGAGAAAAGTTTAAATTTTCTCATAAAATGGGTTTTATTAAACCGTAAGTTGTGATTATCATTAATCAGTGAGATTTATTACGGGGATTTTCAGGATCTCACGACACTTGCCGGTCGAATGGAGATGATAGTGTCAACAGTTTCGAAGTATCTCAAAAGCGATACGATGACAACAAATACAAATTCAAATTGAATAATTTACACGCAAGGTGGATAGAAAGTAGAGGAGATCAAGAATAAGTCTGCGAACAAGACTAAGTTTGTGAAGAACAGGTAAATTACTGGATCGACATTTATATAATATAATAATAATAATAATAATAATAATAATAATATATATATAATAATAATATAATAATAATATTTATTATTATTATTATTATTATTATTATTATTATTATTATTATTTGAGAGGTTTGATTATACATTTAGGATGTTAGTCCTGTATAACGTGTATGTGATACTTTGAGTGAATATGATTAAGTATGCGGAATCTACTTAACCACACTTAGAAGAATATTGGTTTGAGTATTGGAACAGTAATGCTTGTTATTGGACAATGAACACCGAATATATTACACAAATCAATTCAATATTATTGAGAATAATACGAGTGATCTTCGCTTATCACTATGGTTACAAAACCTTGAATCTCTCTTACAAAAATTATGACTGATGTGTTTTTCCACTTGCTTGTTGAGTGTGTCAGTATCTCTCTTCTAAAATCTAAGCACTTGATGTTCTGTGTGTTCAACTTGTTCTATCTTGTAAATCAATATATAATATCTAACCTAAGATCTTTTCAATACTTATCCTCTACAAAGTCGTATGAGACTGTTATCCATTAAGCAGTACCTTTGGTTGAACTAGCAGTACTAACCTAGCAGTTAGTACTGTTAGTTATATCTTGAGCAGTCTTCAATTATACACTAGCAGTTAGTACTGTTAGTGTATTTCCTTTGGCAGTACTAATCCCCAGAACATTTAATTCCCAACATTATTATTTTTATTATTATTATTATTATTATTATTATTATTATTATTATTATTATTATTATTATTATTATTATTATTATTATAAAACATTACTTCATTAGAAACTCATAGGATCTACAAGAAATTAGAGGAGAGCCGAGATACTAACTGGGCTCCTACTCCTCTAGCTATTGCAAAGCTAATCTTAACAAAAATATGAGCAGCGGCACGCGAACCGATGTCTTGACTTATAGAGAACTTCCGGATCCGCTTTAGTAAGGCCACTGCATCCTTCCCAAGTTCCCCAAAGGAAGAGAACGAGAAGGGGAGAAACCCATATCCAATATCGACACACATGGTCTCATACTTGATACGCATGCGTTGTGCGGCTTCAGACACCACTCCTCCTGGCACAAAATCAACCATACCAGATTGCGTTAAAGGAGACGACCCTGTCAAATCGACACAAACATCCTGCCCACCGTCCCAAGAATAGAGCAATATATCAGCTGGGCGTAAGCTTTTGTCCCTTTCTCCGCAAAGGTTGATGTCAACCTCTTTACGAGCCGAGATCCCAGACCGAGAACAAATGTCAGCGAGAGTGTCGCGTACCACGTTGTGCCGGTGCTTAATACCGATAATACCAGCACATGACACTGCATGATCCCCATAAATGTCCCCCGCAAATGACCTAGAACAAGCTGAGCACGGCATCTGGACAGAAAACAGGGGGACACCTAGGCGGTAGCATAAAACACATCGGTAAGTTCTTATTATTATTATTATTATTATTATTATTATTATTATTATTATTATTATTATTATTATTATTATTATTATTATTATTATTATTATTATTATTATTATTATCATTATCATTATCATTATCATTATCATTATAATAATAATAATAATAATAATAATAATTCATTTATATAATAGTTTTTTTTATTTATAATAATCAGGTGAAGCACTGGTCAGACCCAAAAAAGTTGAAGATAGGGGCGATCAACATGCAAAACCGGCTGGCGAATACGAGTTCTAGCCTTCATGGATCCCATTCGTTAGTTGTTATACGCGATAACTTCGTAAGACACTTTTTAATCATTTTATATATATATATATTGGGTGAGTCGATATATATATATATATATATATATATATATATATATATATATATATATATATATATATATATATATATATATGTTAGGTGAGTCG